>CM054118.1:73835838-74365109 GCA_028673005.1 Tanypteryx hageni
TTCCATACAACTCTTCAAAATACTTTTTCCAACACTCCCATACATCACTCTCATTCCACACCATATCACCATTCTTTCCTTGAATTCCACTCACACCCTTACTCACTCCTTGCCTTGCTCTCTTCACCCATTTCCAGAACAACTTCTTATTCCCCTCAAAATCATTCTGCATTTTCTCAGCTTCATTCATCCGCAATTGTTCTTTACTCTCTATCACAATATTTTTTGCAGCTCTCCTTTTCTCTTTATACATTTCATACAGTGCCTTTCACTCATTTTCATTCTTAGCAGCAATCATTCTCACATATGGCTCCTTTTTCTCATTCACAGCCACTTTAACTCTCTCATTCCATCATGCATCACCTCTCATTGTGAGCCAACATTCCATTGTCCGTGTCCTACCAACTAGGAGGTGCGTGCAGTTTACTGACACACTTTGGACACATTTTTATGATAATTATTGTAATAAATACATTTTTTTTAAGTTTATTGTTTCACCATTTACTTAAATCTTACAATATGTTCACTATACGTTTGGCATTTCGTTTTACAAGCAACTCTATGCATTGGCGACTTGAAGAAATTTTGTATGATTGTATGAATTGTGACGTTTGTTAGAGCGAATGTTCACGAATCGAACGTTCGTAAATCAAGAACTGCCTGTATTTAAAACTTACCTCACTCTAATAGTAGTAATATAATCTTTACGTTCATGTTCATTCCTTCATTGTAAATTGCCCATTTCTTTTCACTTACAAACGTTGTGTAAATGTAAAGAAAATTGATGTATTTATGTTCATTTCTTCCTCATAAATAATCCATTTCCCTTGATATACCAAATGTTGCGCACAAAAGAAAATTTAATTAGTAATTTATACCAGATATTGTTTACTTCATTTACCACGAAGATTGTTTTCATTGACAACAATTAAAAAACATGGAAAAATTTTCCGAGTTCAAAGTGAATTATGACTCTCATTTGATTTTCTTGAAATCGTCTACTCCTTTAATGAAAATGTACTGAACAAAACATATGCTATTTCACTAGTTCTACAAAGTCGCTTTAAGACTTTTTTGCAAATACTTATTTATTATCATAACTGTCAAAGCATGACTGAAAATGTACAAACAGACAAACTTTGCATTATTTTTCTAATGAAAATATTCAAGTTATTATTAAGATTTATCTTTTATCAGTTAAATTAGAAAGCATGGAAATTTATTTATGATTTATTTATTTTTTACTTTTGGTGGTAGGTACCATGAAATATGTTGATTAGTTTTAGGCAGCCTTCCTTTAAAAAAGTTTGGAAGTGACAACATGATAATATCGCCTCGTTCTGAGGCGGTACTCAACCGTCAGCCTGTTTCTCAACTCAGCTTTCTTTTATACATCCATATCATGAAAACTACAAATGTTGTTAGATTGGAGTTTTCCAAAAATAAATTTCTATATTTCTACACATTTTATTCGCTCAATGTATCTCTCTAAACAAGTTTTCCATTATAGACTTTTTCATGCTCCAAGAAAAAGTTTTGGGAAAAGAGCAATGTTATTAAATTTTTTAAAGGTGTTTGATTAATATTATATATACAGGCATTTCTTGTTATAGTGCACTTAGTGCAGTTTTGTTATAGTGCTCTTGCTAAGTGCCGAGTAATTGACACCTTGTTATGGGCATATATTACATGCACATAACTTTCTTATAACATTTATTGTGCCTAATTAGTATTTGTAGGTAACTTACGATTAAATTAAGCATCATTAAACTACCCAATTAACAAAAAATGTAATCTCTTCTATAATTTCTTGGTGCTATTTCGATGGTATCTTTGTCTACATCAGGATTAATAGATCTTACTTATCGGATTTCGCTGTGACTCACCTTCATTTATTTTCTTTCCCACATATTCTACAGATAGCGCTTATTAGCTTCTCCATTAATTTCCACTTGGTTACGGTTAAATTTAACAATCCTTGAACGAACGGGATTATCATTTAGGATCATTCTGACACCAGTTCACTTCTAAAAATATATTACATAGCCATATGTGCAAATGCATAGGGATGGAAGCACTGAAAGTGCAGCTAGTTCAATTGACAAGTTGGCCACTCTTCCTTAAAATTAGCAAGAAAAAAATTCCTGCAAGAGACAAACGTAAGTCCCCTTCACCCTCATTTATTCTTGTCTGATGTGGTATTAGTTGCGTGATTAGTGTTTTGGTGGAGTTATTTTCTATTTTTTTTAACTTTCAGTTAAACTTGAAGTAATTCGATGAATTGAAGGTGGAGAATGGCAAGTTGATGTTTGCAAAGCCTTGAAATATGTGGAATCGACGATAAGATAAAATGCTGTATATTTTTATGTTCATACAAAGCACATCTTTATATAGTTTGTATTGTTGATTTAAGCATGAAAATATACCTTATAATGGGAATTCATTAGCATTGAGAGTATGTTGGAAGTACGGGTTAAATCTGTTTACTTTAGTTTTTATGAGAAAAATTACCTCGCTTAATGCGGTTTCTGTCAGTGCTCTGTTTTTCAGGAACCAATTAAGAGTATATCATTTATATAATCATTATAAACAATTTTTCAAGAGGCATAAAAAAATTTGTCCCTATTGGCTCAGTAGAAGCCAAGATATGACATCTTATGTTTCAAGAGTGATGAAAAATTTAGGTTCCGGAGATTTGTAGTTTCTCTAACTTTTAAAAATTTTCTCAATTTTTCAGAAAATTAAACTTAGATAATCAAATTCAGCGTGAAATTTACTACGATTGAATATAATGATTTCACTTAAATGATGATGTCACCATAATCACAACAGATTTGGCAATTGGGATTACATCTACATCTACATATTACCCTGCAAGTCACCTTGACGGTGGATGGCAGGGGGTGCCGCGCACCAAGTTTCTAACTAATTATTATTCACTTATCTATTGTGGACACGTATTGTCCTAGGGAAAAATGACTCCTTATACCTCTCCGTCCTACTATCTATTTCGCGAATCTTGTCCTCATTATCCCTCCGTCCGATATACGTTGGTTGTCGAATAATATCCTTCATTTCATTTACGAATATCTCCGACCTATATTTATCTAGAAGTTTAAGTCTCGCCTGCAATCTACGATCTTTCAACGATGGCCAACTCAACTCTTCAATGAGTAACGTAACGCTCTGTTTTTTATCGTAATTCTTTTTCACGAATCTAGCTGCTCGCCGCTGTATTTTTTCTAAATCCTTTATGAGTCCCCTCTGATATGGATCCCAAACCGCTGCTGCGTATTCCATTTGAGGTCTAACCAAGGATAAATAACAGGATTCTCTCACCTTTTCCGTGCTTTTCCTGGCTATTCTACGCACATAAGCCAACTTCTTATTTGCCGCACCTATCACTCGTCTTATGTGGGTGTCCCAAGACAGGTCACGATTCAAAGTTACCCTGAGGTATTTCACGGATTCCGAAATAGGAATGCTCTCACCATCTATCGAGTAGGTAAACACAGACGATGGGCTTCTAGATTTCCAAAAGTTTAGAACGTTTTGCAAAAGTTTAGAACGTTAGTGGGGACAGAGCTATGGGGAAAACCAATGGAAAAGAGAGAGATAGCGGTATCTTATAACACACTGTTCTGTCAACTAAAGGTGGAATGCACAATAGTAGGGGTTCTCAACCTTTTATCTCGATTGGGCGCTTGCCACATTCTGGGAGAGCGATGCGGATGTAATCATAAAAACATATAAAATTGGATATTTTTTAAATTGTATTCTAAGAAATGTAAAACAAACTGGTATTAATAGTACTTAACATCCTTTGTAGCACTTTTTAAAATCACTTATGTTTTTACTATGTCCATACATCCATGCGCAAAATTTTGAAGCATTGAGATGAGCTGGGACAGACAGACATGAACCCTATTGAGTCCCTCCGTGCTTTCATCAAGATGAAGGGAATACCAGTCACATTTTTTTAGATCAGTCTGCAGTTGAAATTTCATATAATGTGAAATGGCAGTCACTCTTCTAGTAATTGTGTCTTTTGAAAGTTGAAAATTTTTGATTGCTGACATTTCTTCTTTATTTGAAAATCTATCAAAGAGTTGTTCACCACTTTCAATGAATGGTTCCTTAATAAGCTGACCATCTAAAGTTACTTTTTCTTTGATGCTAATGAATGAGCAATTTTAAAAGAAACTAATGTTGTATTGTTTGACTTTGCAACATCCTTGGCAACTATAGATTGCTGCTCTGAAAAATTAAATTTAAATCAATAACTTTCTTTTAATCAAGTGGAAAATTTATACGAAATGATGATTTAAGAGCCTTGAAATGTATTTCAGTATTGTCTCTCTTTGGCATTGCCATGCTATTAGAGCAGTGGCTATCTGGAAATGCCTAGAAATATGTTCCCCACGTTGACAATCTCTGCACTATATTGTTGTTATTTCTTAATATGGAATTATTCCACAAAGTTATGCCAGGGACAGTTGATATTATTTATTTAGCTAAATTGCTACCACAGTTCCACTTCCCAAGTGAAGGGACGAAGATAACTCAAATTAAGCTATATCTGGAGTTTTGGCTGGAGAAACATTTATGAGAGTGATTAAAGGCACATCTGAGGCATTGATTGAAGATACATATGGAGTATAGATTGAGGATGTATTTGGAATGTTGATTGAAGACACATTTTTACTTTCTCCATACGTAGTATAGGGAAAAGTATTGTTTTCATAACTGAATGCATCCATCGATAGAACTTCTCTCTTCAGCTACACCATCACCCTCATCATTACTCTCATCTTTTTTGTTTTTGCTTCCCTTCTGTGCCATTTGAATAATTTCAGAATCAATTAATTCATAACAAGTGCATCTTGATCATCATTCATCCATTCTACCTGAGTTTCATCTTTAAGCTGCTGAGTCACTTCCTTCCCTATAAGTAACTAAACTCTTGGACATGTTGATTGGTGGTTTCTTTATCAGCATTTTTCCCCACAGACATTATGCAGACTATTGCCATGTCTATTCTTGAATTTCTGTCAATGGCCTTGAGAGTAATCACAATCCTGCATAAGACCAAGTTCTCTATGAAAAATTTTGTTGCTCCATTTACATATTGCCAGTAATACTAACACCATCATTCCAATGAAACTACTGAATTACAGCACTATCCAGTTCACTGCTTTTACCTCCATTATCTTACAAATGGTCATTTTTTTCTTACTTTCACAGACAACATAAAACTTGAGCAGGTTTTCCCTTTTTTAAATTATTTGTATCATAGCGTAGAGGTGCCTACATATCACACACTGCCTTTATGGATGCAAACTTGTCCAGTTTTTAACACATTTCCACCTCTCTTGTATTGATGGTTAAAGATGTTTACACATTGTAGTAGCACTGACATTTGGGCTGCTTGGGCATCTCTTTGAAGCCATATTCAGAGGGGGTAAATTATCTGTAAATAAACAGAACAACACATCATGAGCTTTTTGAGGTAAAAAATAAAATTCACTGAGGATAGAAAATTGTAACACCATTTATATGGAAGGGCAAGCAGATAAATGGATAGGTAGGGAATACATGTAGGTGCACAATGTTGTGGAAGGTGTTTTAAGTTTCTGTATTACATTGCGACTAATTAGTCTGTTGTTCTCCCTGAAAGATGTTGACTATTTTCATCTTAAGCTGATTTTGACAAAGTTACAGGAAGTGAATAGAATAGAAGTCTTTTCATACAAATACCGTATTTTCTGGTCTATAACGCGCACCTTATAGATAACGCGCAAGTGATTTTCTTCAAACCTGGTATAAATGTATAGATAACGCGCAGTCAAAAAAAATCTATTTGAAACAAGCGCTTTCTGAAAAAAATGAATCAATTAAAATTTGCTGTGACTTTCCGTTGTTCAGTTGTTTTCATGTACACCACATGGTCTTATTGAGTCTTGAATTATCTTGGCGTCGGTATTGAAAAATTTTTTAATTTACCATGGAAAATGAAAATATGTGAAAGCGAAAATCATACATTTCGCAGTTTAAATTAGAAGTCGTAAAATTCGCTATAGAAAAAGGAAATCGTGAGGCTAGAAGAAAGTTTAACGCAGGGGAATCAAGTGTACGAGAATGGCGTAAAGGCGAATTGGTGCTGAAAAAGTTGCATCGGAAAAAACGAGCAATGCGTTTTAGAAAATGCTTTTGGCCAGAACTCGAGGAAGAACTGTATGAATGGGTGATACGAGAAAGGGCAAAATGCATTAGGATTTCAACAACAAGGGTCTTATTGCAAGCGAAATGCATTGCTCAAGAGATGGACATCGTGGGCTTCAAAGCATATCCTTCCTGGGGATTCCGTTTCATGAGGAGGAACAATTTGTGTGTTCATACATTGACAAGCATCGGCCAAAAATTACCGATGGACTGGGAGGCGAAAATGATTAAGTTTAGACAATATATGAAAGAAAACATGTCTGGAGTTGATGCTATGCATGTCGGCAATATGGACGAGGTTCCGGTGAGTTTTGATCTTCCTTATGCTAGAACTGTGAACCTTAAAGGGGTGAAAGATGTTTCCGTAGCAACTACTGGGCATGAGAAGTCGAATTTTACAGTTATTTTGTGTGCAATGTCTGATGGTTCTAAGCTTCCTCCTATGGTGATTTTTAAACGAAAGACTGTGCCGAAAGAATGCTTTCCTATGGTCATTGTAATAACCGCAAATGAGAAAGGTTGGATGAACCAAGAAATGATGAGGGTTTGGTTGGACAGTGTGTGGAGAAAGCAAAAATCTTCCTTTTTTAATCCGAAGTCACTGTTAGTCATGGATTCATGTCGTTGTCATGTGACGCCTGATATTAAAAAAGTGGTCGGTAAATATTCAAAGCTAGTTATCATTCCCGGTGGTTTAACCAAAAAACTTCAACCTCTAGATCTGTCCGTGAACAAGTCATTCAAATCAAAATTGCGAGCTAAGTGGGAGGATTGGATGTTAGCGGGTGTGCATCAATATACTAACTCCGGGAAAGTGAAAAGACCATCCTATGCAGAAATGTGTAAATGGATTGTTGAGAGTTGGGGATCTGTGACGGCTAGTTGTGTAAAAAACTGTTTTGAAAAGGCTCTTAGTGATACAGTTATGACAGACACGGAAGAGTTTGAAGATGATGAAGGTGATTCTTGTGAAAATGAAGTTTCAAATGTGCCTGACCAAATTATGAGTGCTATTGAATCATTTGACATTGACTCAGGTGATGATTTTTATGGTTTCGAATGAATTGTAAAAGTTAATATGCATTGATTTCAATAAAATTTTATTTTCCTTTGTATAATGCGCATGATGTGTTTTCCCGATTTTTGTATTTTTTGTATATATAACGCACGCGTTATAGACCAGAAAATACGGTAGTTTGGTTTACCCTGTCCAAATGGCATTATAGATGAAATGGGGGCAAGTTGACCTGAGCAAGTGAATGAAGCAAAGGTGGGCGCTGGTGTACTTAGCATGCAAGGAGCAGAGACCGCTAGTTACATGTATTTCTACAGGGTTTTGTAATTTTTCCTCAAATACACATTTAATTTATGAGAATTTAATTCCCATTTAATCATGGGAAAATTCCTCTTAATTGCCATTTCAATCTCTGAGTACAGTAGTTATAATTTGCTTATACAAGGCAAATACAACCCCCAGGTGTGGATGTTTCTTACATTTTAAAAATTCTTTCTTAGTCTGTTGAAATACAAAGCACAGGAAAATCAAAACATCATCTATGCCATATTTTTGGACCAAGGATGCTTTTGTGGGTTAGTCAAAATTGTGGAACTGTTCTGAACCAGAAATATATCCTGAGCATGGAATTCTGGATTAGAGAGGTTCAACCTGTACTTATTTAAAAAGAAATTTTATTTAACTGATAATATTAAAAGATAATCGTAAAAATCTGATACAGATTCTATTGCCAAGGGCTAGTGCCATCTATCAAAAGATCATGGAGATGCATCTGTGAGCAGTAGATTTGAAACGTGTACTTATCAGTATTGGATATGCATTCAATTTATTAGGAATTAAAATATCATCTTGCACTTAAATTTAAGTAGGTACTATCGGTAAAGGGTATCTATATGTGCAGCATGTGTGGCGCTCTCTGACAGCCTAATTATATGACTGCAGAGTTCATGAAGGGCACATTTACCTATACGAGTCTCAAAGCAATTACTTATGTTTTAGATCATCCCTATTTACGGACCCCCCCTGGGTTATGCAGGACTCGACTTACGCAAATGCGACTTTACGTAAAAACCTCCGAGTTGCGGAAATTTATGTTAGCAGCTAAGCAGAGTATTTTACATGGTGGAGTGCATGTGGGTGCGTATTGCAGTTGCCTTCCTTGCATAGTGCCAGTGTGTTCTGCGGCGTCTTCATCTCTTGTTGTGTTGATTGTGCACATCTCGTGTTTTTTGCAAAATACGTAACTTTTGCTCTCTCAATCATGGCTGATAAGTGTAAAAGTGATTCTAAAGGTGCTAGTGCTATGAAGAGGAAAAACTTGTGAAGCGATATGAAAGTGTATATATGACAAACATACAAACTTATGCTAATTTCCAACACGTAAAATTCGACTTACATAAGCGTTTGTGGAACCAAACCCTTGCGTAAGTCAGGGACTGTCTGTATTTTATGAATTAATTTTATCTAAAACGTTATATTTAACTGTTATCACACCATAATATTATCTGTAAATATTGCCAGATATGGACTTAATCACGGCTGGAAATGGTACATGACGTGGCCCTTTCTAACTGCCTTGGTGACCCAAAATACTTTTTTTTCCTGAAAATTCTTTTAAAAAACTGGGGTGTGTCTTATATGCCGGGAAATGCAGTATGTTCAGGTCTCTCTTAATTCGAAGTGGAAGAGGGGCAGACAGTTCTGATTCTTTGCTTTAGCAATTTCTCCACCCCCTGGTGCTGTCAGTCACCAGTCAGAACACCAGTGTTTCGTGAGTGAGAAACACTGCTGTAGGCAAATCACTTTGTGTTGAAATTTGAGACGAGCAGCACACGTTTAAAGTTGCAGGGTTTCCTGTAAAAGTGACCTGTGCTGAATTATCATTTTTAGTTTTCATCAAAATCCATATAAGCAGTAATTGTTTATGATATAATATAACGTATATGCACTTATAGTGCTTTACAATGCTAATTTTATTTTATTTATTCTTTATGATAATATGTATAGAAGTTGATATCTTCAATTGAGGATGCTGGGCATTAGAGAGTACTTACTGCCAGCCCATGAGATTTGATAGGTGTGGACAAGATTTGATTTAGCCACCTTGAACAAATCAAAATTTCCTTGTGACTTTAGCCCTATTTCCATATGATTGCTTACCTCTCTTATTAGACATTACAAATTTCAATAATTGCTAATTGTTTGTGCTTCCGTCAAGTTGAAGGGAACACCAGCCACAGTTTACGAGATCAGTGTGCAATTGAACTTTCATATCACTTGAAATAGCTTTCACTCTTCTAGTAATTGTGTTATTGAAGTGTTTTAATTTTTTTATCACTGAAAATATTTTTATTTTATTTAAGAAGCTATAAAAAAGTTGCTCATCACTTGCTGTGAAACTTCCTTCATTAGTTCCCAATCTAAAAACATGTTTTTCTTCGAAGCTAATAAATTCGCTATTCTGAATGAAGCTAGTGTTGCTAATTTTAGCTTTTTCAACTGACCTTGTAAATACTGAATGCTGTGGTAATAATCTACTTTTTGAATCACTTCCTTTTTCCTAAGTTCTGAACCTAATGGATAATTCATTTCGAATGAGGATTGAGTCTTGAAATATATTTCAATGTTTTGCCTCTTAGTCAATGCCACACAATTAGAGCATAATAAAAGAAATGCATTTTCACTTACTATCAACAAAACTCATTTTTTAAATGGTACATTTTTGTTTTCCTTTTGTCTGGCATTTTATTGGCCGTACTTTATGAACACTATAAATAGAAAAGTAAGTGAAACTTACAGTTGAATAGTTTGAGCCGGACTGAAGGGGAAAGTCTTGAAACTGATGGATATCCAAAAATACTCAAAAGGCAGTGTGTGGGTGATCAATTTGTTATATTTACATTGCACTATTTCGTAACTCTTCACTTTGAAGAAATGTGCAGGCACCTTAACAAATTACAGTATTTTTAACATGGATTATTTGAAACTAAAGAAAGGAGAGGGGTTAGAAAATTCACAATGCACCCGAGCTATGTGAAAATCCACACTGGACTGGCTTCTTATGTCTCATCCCTGGCCAAAGAGCCCAGAATCTCATAAGAGAAACTGCTTATCTGTATAAAATATGAGCCATTTGTTCATAGCAAGTCTGTTTACACTCTCTGTAAGCAAAACATAGGTCATAAACTCATAGCTGTTGGCTCTTTGATTAAAATTTTCAACCATGCCCCTCAGATAATGACTATGGCTGAATTGAGGGAGAGTGCTATCAAGGAAAAGAGGTGCCTTAAGAAGAATCAAAGGTTCCTATTGTTAAATTCATAGGTGAGTGTCCAAAGGAGGGTGAAAATAATCGAGTTGAGTTTGTTGGATGGGAAGAGATGTGTCATAGCTCGCTGCCCATTTTCGCAAATGCACATCAGAAAGGATGAGTGGCCACCCCTGGCGAGGGACTGTCCTGGGCAGTCACTCACGTTGCCCAGGACTGGCCCTGATTGCAACAATAGTTTGTCAAGGTTTTATATTCTGTCTTTCTATCGTATTTTCAGCCCACAGCTAAAATGGATGAATGAATACGTTCAACACTGCAGGAAGCATATTAATATTTATTTTCTGAAGAGATTGAAATAGACATGATACAGTAAAACCCCATATTTACACTTTTCTAGGGACCTGGGAAGAAAAGTGTAAATTGAGGGAAAATGAAAAATAGCTACCGATTTTCCTTTTAAACTCGCTCATTTGTTACAGTAAGACTAACAATAAAATCAGTGTTAAAAGAACTAACTTTATAAAGAGAATATTTATTTATTCATTTACTTAACCAGAACGATTTTTTAATAATAATATTATGTGCCGAATTAAAATGTTAGTACGTATAGTATGCTTGGGTTTCCATTACATTCCCCACATTACATTTGTCTGGAAAATTACGCATAGACGTGTGTGTATTTACCTCAGGAACATAATAATTTTTAGAAGCTTGAATATTGTTCGCCTTTTCCGCCTCTTAAGCGATAACTATTTTAAAATTCATGTCATAACTTCGTCGAATTCCTCGGTTAACCTGGGATTTGGAAGAATCTTTTTTCTCAACATGATCAGCATTCTTTTTGTCACCCAAAATAACAGATGGGTAAAAACTCGCTAAGGTATGCACAAAGAATACGCCGACGCCCTGATAGCTTCAATTCAATGACTAATGAGGAGTTCAGCCGCCGACTGAATTTGATCTATTTCTCGCCTCAGACACTTTTCAAGTACATTGTAACGTTCGCCTAATGTGTCTACAGTGTAACAAGCATCTTATATCACTTAACAGACGCAGAATGTACGGTGATTTTTCGAAACACTATTTTACGATCTATTAAAATCAATAGTGCTCGAATATAACGCGGGGGATACTTTTAAAATTTAATTTTTTGGAAAAAACAAAGCATTATATTCGGGGCAATACTGTAATTTTAATTACAACAAATTAACTTAAATTTAATTAAAAACTGGGGGAACCAAGGGGCAGAATTTGAATGGCAAGGGTTATAACATGCTAGCGCCAAACTTGAACATCTTTTCAATAGCATTAATACGTGGTTCAAAGAGTAAATAGTATTTCCGTATCTAGGTGCGCTGTTTATGCTCAGCTAGTGTGATTTACGTATGAGGTTTTGAAGTTTTCACCCAAAAGAGTTAATGTCATTTCGTCCATAAGTATTGTACGCTGTTACCAAGTAGCATCTGTTAAGCAAGTGATGCTTTGATAAGAAAGTTCACATTTCTGCCTCTAGGGGCGCTGTTCCTACTCTGCTGCCGTTTTCGAAATCTTCGCCCAAAAGAATTCGGATTTTTTTGCAAAGCTAAGTCGAAAAACGTTTAAAACTATTGGGAATCGCATGCTAAATTCTCTTTTAAAAATTGTAAATTCTAATGTAAAATGACGCGGATAGCGGGAAAACTTAAAATGAAATAACAGGGTTTTACTTGCATTGGAATCGTAGGAAAATTGATGGGACCCATATAAAGTTGTAAATATCGGGAAAATGTATATTCCGATAAGGTAAATACGGCGTTTTACTGTATATGTATTTATCCAGAAGTGGATGAAGACGAAGAAGGCATTGATGGCCATAAACCTGAAATAGCTGCTGTATAGGATATTTTGGGAAGGATTGAAATACAAGTGCTGAACGAGGACTTTCCAGAAAATGAGTTGTCTTTATCAAAAACGTCTTGCAAGGAATGGAACAAGGTCAGTCCAGCGTGTAAAAATGCAATATTTGAGGATAAAATGTCGGGAATATTTGTAAAAAGAATAATTCATTAGAAAAAAGTGCTTTAAAAACATTTGAAGAATTATTTATAGAGGATGTGTATGAACTTATTGCAAGGAAAACAACAGTGTGCAACCAAACACAAAAACCGACAAAGTTTCAATGTTTCCATAAATGAAATAAAAGTTTTTATAGGGTTCCTAATATTTTCCAGCTATCCTAGCTTGGCAAGTGAGAGGGATTTTTAGCCAGAGGAGGAAGATTTGGGTATCCATTGCTATTTCACAGTCTCGAGCCATTTACACCTAAAATATATTTATGGGAGGCATGGATTAACATGATTGGCTGTTAGAAAAACGTAAGATTGCTACCAGAGGTAAAAAATTGTACTGGTCCTTGTTCACACATATGGTTGACATGGATGTTAAAAATGGTTTCCTAATGGTGCATGGCAGTAATTCAATTACAACCAAGGAATTCTGAAGAGAGATTGCTGTCACATATTTGAAATGAGGGCATGGAGCATGGGAAGCCCATGGTATACCTATGCTTTGCCATCAACCTCTCAACCTACTGTGTTTGAAGGTATAAGATACGATGAAAAATCGCATATGATAGTAAAGAGCAACAGCCAAAGATGTTAGCTAAAAAATTGTAAATGAAAACCACGAACATATATTTTCGAAATGCAACATAACCCTGTACATTACCTGTTTTCCAAAATTTCACTCTAAGTGGTGATATTGGAAATTTTCAAGAAAATAATACGTCCAGAAGTAATTGTATTCATGTTTTATGCACCTCAGTATTTTATGATAAAGTATATGTGAAATAAATTCCCATTTTATAAGTTACGGGTGTTCTCTCTTCGTGATAACTCCCAGGTAAAGAGAACTCACCAATGCCCAGAGCACTGCCTATATGAATGGTTGAATTTTGTAAAAGTTGAATTTGTCTACTCTCTTATGAGCTAATAACCACAATATGTGAATTTTGCAATGAAGAGATTTAAAAAAATAATTTGGACATTAATGGGTTTTAAAAAAATATATTTTCTTCCACATTTGAAAGTAATTTTTCATCCAATTTTTATACATTTTCTTCACTACAAAAATAAATTCACAAGTTCATATCTCATAACTAATTTAATAATCCAGTTTTTCTTTCGAGTCTCACATGTATATATTAAGTGTGTTTTGTCAGTGGGTCAGCAAAAGAACAATGACACTTCACATCTATCAAATGCAAAGGTCACGGACCACCCCACCATGACAATTTATACGTTATACGCCCAGCTGATTCATCTCTTGCCTACTTTCGGTACTTATTGGAAGACATATTGATGGGTAATGAGTAAATGAATTTTTAAAAAGAAACAAGAGGAGGAAGGTGGAAACCATCTATGGCAACGTAATTGTGTTACGATTGTATGTTAGCTAAAGATGTGTTAGTGGGCAGGTGGTTGTTTGGCTCTCAGCTGTTCCCGCAACACAGTTTTCTTAAAACATTTCTGACTAGTGAACTACAAACTGTGATAGTTACACTCATTTTCCTATCATTATTATGTAAATACAGGTAATTAAAAGGTAGTTTTTCAATTATAGGTACGAAGGTGCAAAATGACCCTCGATGTCGACGCACCAGTATAAATGAAGAACTACTACTACTTCAATTATAGGTACAGGAATACATTTGAATGCTTTCTCTTTACCATCATGAAGATAGAAATTGTATGGAAATGAACTAAAGAAAACGCATTATATTTTAGGGGAAACTTATGGTCGCGTTACCAGAACTCAAAAATTCCACCTCGCATATTACATGACGTATAGGATAAAAACAAGATTTTGAGGCAAAAAATAAGGGATTGTAAATTATGCGGGGTTGCAAAATACTCGAGTATATATGGTAATAGTAGCATTTGTCGCAAAATGTAATTTGAACAGAAAATTTTGATAGAAAATATTTATGTTGTGCATTTTTGTCTTACTGCAATCTCTTCTGTACAAGGAACTGGTATCATTACCATGTTGGGAGACTGTAACCACATGTATTTCATGCTGCAAGCAATGCTGCAACATGCAGCTAGTTCTTATGGAGAATCAAGTCTGAAAAATTGAGAGGAAGAACACCTTAATAATGACTTTTTGGATTTTAGGAATTTTCGTGTAAGCTTGACTAATTTACCGACTAGTCTACCAAATTTCACAACAATATCCCTTCTAGAAATAACTTTGGTTTTATATAATCTATGATAAAAGAAGATGTGTGTATGTGGCAGTCGTAACTCTTCAGAAAATAAACGTAGGAACTTCAAAATTTGGCAACAGCTTCAGTACAAATTTCAGTTTTTTTTGAAGATATCTCAGTAGTCAGTTGTCTGATTTGATGAATCCTCCACCAATATCAATGTTATGATGAGACACATTTTTGAGTCGAAAATGAATAAATTGTCCTTGGGGTCGAAGGGTCGTAATGTAAGGGCCTGTCCAAATTTTGGTTTTAAATAATATATCTCGCCAACAAATTGACCGATTTCAATGTAACCTTCACTAATATCAATGTTTGCAAGCCATAAATAGATGGTGTGAACGAGTTTTACTTTTTCTCAACCATCAAGTGATAATTAGAGGTTTATCCTTTTTTCATAATTTTATTTATAAGTTCCTAACATTCTGAGCAGATCTTCCAGATTATCTCCAGAACTATTATGCAGCTTGAGGTTGATCATGAGAGTTGCAGTGGCAAATATAATTTAAATCAGCCAACGGGGTCGAGTGATCCCTATGGATCAGTCAGTCCAAATTTTGTTTTTTTAGATATCTCAGCAACCAATTGACCGATTTTGATGAATCCTCCACCAATATCAATGTTGAACCAAGAAACGTAGAGACTTAAAACTTGGTACACATTCTAAAGAGACGCGATATGCACCTCGGTGCCAGAACTTTGATTTCTTCGGGGGGAGGTATCAAATTTGAATATATTTAATTTGTTCATACCAATCACAATTAAAGGGGAACTAGCTGAAATGCCCGGCTTCACTCGGGAAAGAGTTTTCTTTTAAGTAGCAAACGATTTTTATTGCTCAGGGCCCCGCACTGTCGCAAGCAATGTTTACATTAACATTTACTATTTTATTATAAAGTATTGTATTGTATTATAAAGTTTTACCATTAATGTAATTACGCATTAACGTCTTACTTAATATTCACATGGATAGATGCACCAAGCTTTTAAAGCAGCAAGAAAATTATGTGGATTATGTCAATACTATTAGCCAAAACGTAAACAATAAATAACATCTTAGTTACTGAACAAATTTAAGTAGATGTATCGATTTATGTTGCGATAAATCTTTCAATATTAATGGTAAAAGATAATAACAATGTTCTAATATTCCTTAAAAATCATTTGACTCACTTGAAAAGTATTCATAGATTATATTTAGGCATGAATCCATTTGTACCCTTTATCTTGGCGTTGGCTATTCTTCCTCTATGGCATGCCATGGCATGGATTTTCCTTGCATTAATCTTTATGTGGCTATCTCCCTTTGAAGAGGACAACAATTAAGAAGTAGTTAATGGTTTCAGGCGTCACTTGGTGGAATTTCTTCATAATGTAAAATAAAGAGACTTGTTGTAATTCCACATAAATTTATTTCAAACGACCTAGGTTTCGTTGCAATGCAACATCGTCACAAGTCCCTTTATTTTACAATATTTAGGTATATTCATATCCACATCAGTGAAGGACTGCATGGCATTTTGAGGTTTCTCCAGACCATTTCCCATGCTTTCTTATGGAAATAGTATTTTGTTGACCCCATGGGGTATAAGAGATCCCACGGTCTGCAAACATAGACCAAGTTCTTCCTTTGGTCCATAGGATGGCCCATGAAACTTTTGAATTCGATAGCTTCAACAGTGTAAAAACGTATAAAGAGCATACATACACACACTCTAAAATATTTATAAAATATTGGTCACTTACCTTAAGAATATCTTGAGTTTGAATGAAAATATTAGCAAGTAATATGTGCATGAAAAATTTGAAACTGTAAACCCGGGGCAAAGTCCAGGTAATTATCTAGTATATAATATTTGTAATTAATGGAGTTGAACTAACCTAATGAATCGTAATGAATTGTGGAATTATCTGAGCGAGTATGGAGTGAATGGTTGGTTGCTGAATGCTATAAAGGTAGTGTATACTGGAAGTAGGGCATGTGTAAGGGTGAATGACATGATGAGTGATTGGTTTAGAGTTGAGCAAGGTGTACGACAAGGATGTGTCATGTCCCCTTGGTTATTTAATGTGTTCATGGATAAATGTGTGAGACAGGCATGTATGGATATGGTGGGTGTTAAGGTTGGTGGAGAGAATGTTTGTGTACTTTTGTATGCTGATGATGCTGTGTTAATGTCTGAGAACCCAGGAGAATTGCAGAGAATGTTAGATAGCCTGCATGATACGACAGTGAGAATGGACTTAAGGATAAATGTGGCCAAAACCAAAGTAGTTGTGTTTGATCGGGTGAATGAGGTGAACGATGACTGTCAATTTAGCATAAATGGTGGAATGATTGAGGTAGTGGATGAATTTGTATACCTTGGTAGAATGTTTAGTAAAAATGGTAGAGTAGATGGGGAAATCAAAAGGAGAGTGAATGCTGGTAGAAAGGTGGCAGGGAGTATGTCGTCGATTGCAAAGAATGAATGGTTGTCAAAAGAAGTGAAAATGTCTGTATACAAGAGTGTTTTAATGCCTACCTTGCTGTATGGCAGTGAAACATGGGTGTGTCAGGAGAAGCATAAAAGTAGTTTGAATGCGGTTGGGTTAGGATACATGAGAAGAGTTTGTGGAAAGTCTAGGAGGGACAAAGTAAGGAATAATTGGGTGATGAACGAATGTGGTATGAAAGCTAGTGTGACAGATTTGTATGAGAGAGGTCTGCTGAGGTGGTTCGGGCATGTAGAAAGAATGGAGGAGAGCAGAATCACCAAACAAATATATGAAGGAAGAGTGAATGGTGAGAGAGGGAGAGGCAGACCGCGCAAGACTTGGTTGGATGTGGTTAGTGAGACTCTGAGAAAAAGGGACGTGAAAAGTATGAGGAATTAAAGGAAATGTGTGACTCAGTGTATGAGTGTAAGTGAAGCAAAAGAAGTGTGCAAGGATAGAAGTGTGTGGAGGAAGCATGTGGTGATGGGTTGGTAATTGGCAGACATATGGCATGGCTTACCCCGCAAGGGAAAGCGTCAAGGTGTGTTGTTGTTGTTGAACAAACCTACACAGGATAAAAATCCTATATTCTGCTTTTGTTAACCTTTTTTTCAGGAAGATTTTCCATCTAAACTTGTCCATCAATGAACATTGTGTTTGAAACGTAAAAATATGCTTATATTTATTTATTTAAGGCTAAAATGTATTCCAATCTTTCATTGCATTTTTTTTCTACAGCTACTGCATACTATAGGCTCTTACCTGAGATCACATTGACAAGGGAAATAGAGGGTGAACCAGCAGATAGACTGCAAAGCTGCTTCACCCCTGGTGTCATTAAAGTTTGTGAAACTGACGATGGTGAGTTGGTGATTCATTTAAATTTTCAAGCTTTTAACACTAGAGCCCGACTTTTTAAATTTATAAATGTTATTCTGAAGAAACTAAAAATTTTGGATAGTGCACAAGTTTTAAAAATTGAAGCAGTACTAATTGAGGAATTCTGTAAAAATGGTTTTTCGATGTTAATATAGCTTTTTAGTTCAATCTTGAGAATTTTCATTGCCTGCTCTTCATCTCTTTAAGGGAAAATCTTTTGGGCCATCTATTGATGCATTTCTATATTTTATGTAATGAATTTCTAGCCTTTTCATCTAGAGAATCTGGTTCTAATTATTACATAGGCATAAACTAAATGATTTTAAATTCGTAATTGAAATAAACAACCTAGAAAGGAAATGATTTAAAAAGAATTTTAGTTGCATATATTTGTTATTTTTTCCAATAGGATTATTTTGTGGCATAATGGTTGCAAATTTTTAGTGTTTTCAAATAGCTTGTCTTTTTATCGAGTTTGTCCATGACCACTTTCTCATTGTTGTATTAGTTTGCTGAATTTTTTGGTATAAATGCAGATATGGCAGTAGAGTTTTGGAACCAGAAATTCCCATTCCAATTCCTGGGAACTTACTCGATATTTCATATTCTCGAATCCCGGGAAAATTTTTAATGATACCCGGGAACTGTTCGTTTGAATTTTGTGCTGAGTCAAGCATTTCCAGAATTGCCTTCATTTTTAGATATTCCTCCGAAATTCAGCCCCAAATGTTAAGCTATCAAAATTAGTTTAGATGTTTTTGATTTTGTGTGTTGTACCAATAAAATTTCTGATAAATTATAAAAACTCTGACGACACCGGTCAGAAACAACGTTATATCGAATCAATGTAAATCGGGATGACATAAATTGAGGGCTTATGGTACACTAGTTATATAAATAATGCACTTTATTACATATTATGTAGGAACATTTTTGCAAGCAAAATAATGAGTGCATATTTCCACTGTACATTGTTAGCATATCGCTACATATTATTACACTCTCACTTTGTAAAAGGATTATTATTTAGTCACTTATTTTAGTTTGCTTCAAACTGTCACTACAGAGCCTATTGAGAGTGTTTTCAATACTGTATAACAGTCTGTAGTCACATTCAGTTACATCACCTCTTCAGTATGTCAGTGAATGAATCACCTGGGATTAGGCCTTGGCCATACTGACGCTAACTGGCATTTGCCGCTGTGGGAAATTTCCACTTGATGTCTGCCACTCACTGGTCACGGCCAGACTGATGAGCAGTGAATGGCAAGCAACGAGCGGAAATTTCAAAATGTTTTTCAATGGGAGTAGCCAGACTTTCCCACAGTGGTAAACTTGAGTCAGCGTCAGTCTGACCAAGGCCTAAGTTCCAGGAGATTACTTACTTAAAAATACTCAACTTTTAATTCTTATCACTGAAAATGTGATTCCAATAAACAACAAAAATATGGTGCATTTTGATGATTTGAATCCATTCTCTGAAATTTGACTCAATGAAGTGGCTGATTCTAATAACCAGTGATCACATTAAGTGGTGTCTACTGTACTTCTATCACATTCAAAACTGTTACCATAATTACCCATTTATAGAAAGCACCCGTGCGTGGGATGCATGGAGGTCTTTGGTCTAAAAATCTAGGAAAATCCTTAGTATCCATACATAAGTCGTATATTTATTCGAATAGCCTAAGATGGCCTCAGGCAGAAACTGATTTCTCACTCACTTGGTGAAAAGGGTGAGTGCCAAGGACCCCAAACAAAGAATGTCACGGATTTTATTAAGTAACGATTTTTAAATGTCCTTCTGTTATATCCACATAGATTATTTTCATTACTCCTCTTATTAACATTATATATAGTTTGTTCTGGTTGTAATTTTGGCTTTTCATAATGAAATTTATTTTATTGGTATTAATTGTATTAAAATAAAGTTATTGCAATTTATTGAGCTGAGGTTTTGTCTTTTCATTTTGAGAAGAATTATATTTCCCATTTTTTAGCCGAAAAGTTTTGGAAATATGGGTATTTACGAAAATATGATATCATATTAATTTATATTTTTATTTATCAATTGCTGAGTATTATAATTTTATATAATAGTATCAGAGCCTATTTTATGGTAAATTTAGAGCTGCACACATCAATTTTTTGGGCTCATTGGACTATTGGACATTTTTTATTAAAGTTCGGAAAAACTGTAATATTAATGATAATTTTTGTCCTTACTTTAGATTTCAGTTCAGAATTTATGGTTGTAAAGTTACAACTACAAATGATGATATAAAAAGTAGATTATTGTCAACAAAGGGGTGTATAAAAAATGTTTCAATATTTTAGCATATCACTTCAAAGAATTGTGTAATTGTTAATAAATTTATCATTGAGATTTTATGTGGCCTTATTTTGACATTTTGTGAAAATATATTAAAAATGGAAATGGATCGCACAATTTAACCATTTACGGTACATCTACATTACACACAGTGGGAGGTATGTGATTATTTTTTTAAATGTTCTAGTTTTTAAGTAGATATTTTTTATTATTTAGATACTATTATAGGCATATTTGAAATATCTTTTCTGTGCCATTTATGCTTAAGAGGAACATACTAGAAATTCATAAACGGGATCTCTATTCTAATATGGTGTAGTTCTGAGATTCAACTTTTATGAAGACTTTCAGGAAATTCTTTTGGGGTCGGTATGAGCCACATCTTGTATTCAAAGGCTTACTAGTGCAGTTACCACTTTTGTGGCTCCAACATTCATCTCGAATCTCTTTCCCTTCTTCCCTCAGTCAAAAAAACAACCGACTTGCTCTTGACGTTGGACCTGACCTGCCTCATTTTTTTTAATGTGGAGAAGATGGGCTCTTCCACTGGGACAACTGTTGTTTTGTTTCTGGGTTATAACCGTATACCCAGCTTACGTCTCCCATTATGACCTTTGAACGTAAGCTTTTGTCCTCTCGGACATGATCCAGCAGGTCCTGGCACACAGACAAACGATTTTCTTTCTGCTCGCTGGTGAGCAGGCGAGTCACAAAGTTTTCAGAGATCTGCCAATGTTCAAATCTTTCGTAAAAATGTGCCGGCATGTTCCGTATGCCAGCAACATCATAAACGGTACGTCGTCAGTCTTCGTGGATGACTTGATGCACTTTTTCCATATTTTCGTCAGTCCAACTTGACAATGGATGGCCAGAACGCTCTGAATCTTCAACCGATGGTTGTCCACTTTTGAATCTGGAAAACCACTCAAATGTCTGTGTCTTTTCCGTAGCATCAGCAACAAAAGCTGTTTCATGAGTCTCTACAGTTGACTTTCCAAGTTTAAAGCAAAACTTGATGCAAACTCTTTGCTCTTTCATGTTAGCCATTTCACTAATCTCTGAAAATTGCAGAACGCACTGAATGTACATGCACTTAAGGTGTAGTTACACAACAACACAGCACGGTATAATGGGAAAACTCACCAGACTAACTCATAATGAAGCAATACAACGGCGCCTAGTGGCACAAAGCTTTGCTGCTTGCCGTTCATGCTCCTAGCGGCCAGTCCAGGAACCTTGGGCTTGCACCTCATATATGCACTCTCATTGACAGCATTTCTCAGTGTTAGAAAAATATCTGTGGTTATGCATCCATGAAACTGAGATTGAATAGGAAGTTGTGTGTAATTATGCCACAGCATACAAGAAAGGACAAACCTAGCAGTTTTTTCTAAAAGAAATGTATCTGGAAAAATAAAAGGCACAATTTACTTGTGACATATTGAAGTACATACTAGGGATTGATTAGGGAAGTAACTTCAGGAAATACCATATGTTGAAATAGTTTAGATACATAAGTAAATTATATGTGGTGCTAATTACATTTTCCATAGAAAATGCTGGAGTATATTTATGTATATTTATTTGAAATAAAAATAGCTGTGCAAGTACACATCATTATATATATATATATATATATATATATATATATATATATATATATATATATATATATATATATATATATATATGGTGTTGGGATGAGGAAACCCAGTGAACACTCACCAATCAGACGACTTCAGGTTCGCGAGGCCCCGGGGATGTCGAAGCGACACACGTAAAAGAAAACTAAAACACAGAAACATCACAAATGTAGAAGATTTCGGAATTATTCCTTCATCAGCTACAGAGAGAGAACTAAACTAACTAAAAATCCAATCTTGGAGATCAATCTACAGTGGCTTTTGCAGCGTTCCCTTCCAACTCCTCTCCATGTCTACCTCCTACCCCCACCTCATCCCATCTATTCTTCCACTTCGGTCATTTGCTCCCTCGCCCTCTTGCATGCATATATGCATGAAATATGAGAGGCTCTTCTCCTTCCCCTTGCCTCACTTGATGGTTTTCCCTGTAATTTTGTTTTTCGTCTTTATTAAGCCATTTATTGTCTCCTCCCTTGTTCCCCTCTTCCATCTATTTTTGCCCCAATCTCGAGGGCTTTACGTTTGCCTGCTGAGGGTTTGACTTTTCAAAATGAGAGTTCAAAGTCAAAAATGTGACAATTTCATGAAACAGCCGCAAAGTACATAATAAATTCCTAAGGTAAATGGTTAATGGTTTACTTAATTTATTTTTAAAAACTCAACTTAGATTTTCTTCTATTTTCTTGTGTGTATCCTTCTGAGTTGGCCTATGATTATAAGATTTCAATATGTGGATATTCATCTATTTTATGCTATGGAAACACTGTATCTTTTTCGAATCTGTAATTTTTGAAAAATGTCAGATCTTAGATTCTTCTGCCTTTGAAGTGACATTCAAATTTCTATTTAGACTTGTTCATCACTGGTTGAGATATACTTTTAATTTCATGTGAAAATTTCTTTCCTTGTAAAGGGAGAAGAGTGGCAAAGGTTGAGGATGCCAGGTATGACATGTGCAGTCGTAATGTATTTAGACACAAGGACTTGATTGATGCTGTCAAATTAGATCGTGTGAGGGATCATTTCATTTGTAAGTTCTTTTAAAATACTTTTTGAAACTTTTGACGAAAATATGTTTTTAAATGATCATGTGGTACGTACATACTTGTTTATTTTGTAGTCACCTACTAATACCATGTAAATGATATTATCATTCATTTTGTATAAACTGAACTGAATGTGATTTTGAAATCTATTGACCTAATCTTTAAAGAAATTCAGGTCTCCCATTTATATGGATAACCAAGTTTAAACACCCAGAGCTTGGCCTAATTGCATTATGTTTATTAGCATTTTCTGGAGAACTATAAATGATAACAAAATTCTTGAATGGTGAAAAGATAATTGATTCCAAATTTTCGGGAGTTTAATAGTACTGCATTATGTATTCTCTGCTAGTTTAACAATACCTATGCTTATCACTATGCCAATCACTTGGAAAAGCTTTAATTTTCAGCATGGCATTTCCACAGTTACTACTAGTGTAATTGTCGACAACTCGTTTAATTCATATAATCATAAAAGCTGTGCTTGGGAGAATTTATTAATTTAATTCAAGCAAAGTTGCCATATTACTTCTAGCTTTTTTGTGAATTATAAGTTGAGCTAAGACAAGCTGTTTATGTTATTCATTAGTAGCTACCTGCATTTAAATCTTATTTTGAATCAATAATTATGTAATAAATTAAGGTTCGTCACTATAGCATTTTTTGCTGTGGATGAGCTGCTTATCCAACTACAGTAAAGTCCCGTTATAACAAATATCTGCAGATCATTCATTACTCTTATTCATTCTGAATGTACAATATGCAGAAAATGTTTACCAAATCCAATGTAGAATAGGAATTTTTTAAATAATCATTTTCCTTAACCACCTTAGATTTCTTTTAAAAAACAATTTTTCCTCGATTTTTGAGAAAATGACTTTATGATACCTAATTTTCCTTCATGCACTATTGCTTACCATATCTCAGTGAGCATTAAACTTTGATTATTCAATGCATAATGTAATTTATTGGCTAACACGCATAAAATGTGGTGTCAAGATCACTTAGATTTGAATGTAATTACGAAAACTATGTAGTGGTGCATTACATATTACTGAAATATTTTAACTTGCAGTACAAACTCGTAAATCCAGCTACCTTGGGACCTACCATTTGCCGGATTTTTTAAACCTAATACCTGTGTACATAACATGAAGTGAAGAGTTACAAAAAGAGGAATCATTATCATTTCAATAATCAGTGTCAAAGAAATTGTATATGACTAATTATCATTGTTGTTAGCAGAGGTCGAGAGGTTGTAGATGATATAGAGACAGCATCTTGTGTAGTAGAAACAGAGGGCTCATTATTTTCAACTTTCTGCATGTTTTTCTGTGAAATTTTGTCATACATATTGAGCAAATCAGCTTGCTTCATGTATATTTATTTTTCTAAATGTGTTTATCCTAGGGCCTTGTGAAGCTTAGAGATTCGATTTGAATTCGCAAAAACCAATTCGTAAATTTCGAATTGGCAGACGATACATCGACCTATTAAATTATTGGCCTAATTTTAACCATCATAGTGTAATACTCTAAATATAAGGTACTGGTGGGGGAAATTTTGTCATTTGGATCATCCCCCCCTCAAGGTACTAACACAAACTGAGTGGTCCACCTTATGGCTGCAACATTTCTTGATCCAAGATTTAAATTAGTCATTCACGGAAAACCAAGCGAATACTAGAAAGCATTTTTGGAAGAATTCACTTCAGATTTAGGAGATACATTCCTGCAAGAAGGAAAAGACAAAGAGCTAATTTAATACTGGATGTATAAAAAGCGAAGCAGAAATGGACAACCTTTTGGATACGTTATTTTTAAAAAGTAATGACTCAAAAAAAGAAGCATCTTAAAAAATGGATGAAATGTCCACACTTCAGGAGAAAATACACCAACACACAAAACAATCTGTGATGGACAGCGATAGTGACCCATTATTTTACTGGAAAGAGATTTACTGGGAGAAATTTGTTGGCAATTCAGGCTACAAACACTTCATCAGAACGGGTAAATTCAATGTGTCATAATGTTATGCGATATTCTCTTTCTAACTTTGATATGGGCAAAGAAGAAGAAAGATTTATTATTTTAAATTTTAAAGAATCCTAGCTTTGTGTGTTTTATTTTAAATAAAATACCTTTTCTTGTAGTTTTGTTATTATTTCAACCTATATTCTAATTATTATGCTATGTATATTAGTACAGTTTTTCTGATACAACGTGACGAAAACATCCCGCCACCCTGAGGATTAATTGTGTTGTGTAGTGTTTCTAAGTGACTTTTTGGTGTGTTTTTTTAAACACAAAAACAAAATTTGGGTAACTAACTAAAGAATAATTAGAAATAAAACTACCAGATTCGAATACTTTACGATGATTCGATTTGCAGGGCCCTAGTTTATCCATACAAACTCATAATCTCTCAAAAATCAATCCGCGATCATTGTTCTAATGCAGAAATTGCATCTGTGACATATAGTGCTTACTGCAGGTTTATCTTTAACTATCTCATGATCAAAATAACTTTCACTTCCTTAACCATAGGGTTCAAAACCATTTCAGGTACTTCGGCATCAGCTGATGTACAATTGATGTATCATACGGTACAACCCACAGATGAGCTAGAATATAAATCGGATCCTTAATGCTGAACACCTTCTTAAATACATTAACACCTTTACCTGTACTGCAAGCTACAAGCAGTTTCTGCATACAGTAAAAGCTTTGTTATCCGGCACCTAAATATCCAGAAAACTTTAATAACCAGCATATTTCTAAACCGGAAGTTTTCGGAGCTTTTCTTACAACATAAGAAAATAAATAAAAGAAGATCAACATAAAGTGACATCTATTGCTGAAACAATTAAGTACATCTTCATTAAAAACAGATTATGCACTTGGGCTGACATCTGTTATATTTTGGCCGAATAAATCGTATTTTCCGGTGATGCCGACAGATCGGCACCTTGGGAACAGAAGGATTAATTACAGTATCTTTTTAATAAAATATGATTACATTTTACTTGTTTTGTTTATCCTATACATACTCAGTACAGTGTATCTGTTGGTTTCAATATGGTTTACATTAGTACATAACCAAAATTTTATTTTTACTATTGTTATCAGTCGGTGAATCCTAGGTAGATAGGGCAGCTCAGATAACTGGAAAATTTTATTATCCAGCACTCTCAAATCTCTGTCTGTGCTGGATAACAAAGCTTTTACTGTAAATTGTTTTCTGCAATAACATCTTATTGATCGTAATATTTCCTGGTCCATAGGCTGAGTTAGAGAAGTACAGTTTGGCTGTAAATCAGTGGTGCGCAACCTGTGGCCCTTGACCCTTTCCTAAGTGGCCTTAAGAAAGTTCTTAGTTCCTGGAGGGGCTCACCCAGAGTGGGCACTCACAAGCTTCAGCCCCCTAAAAACTCTAAATTCTCTCCCTTAGTAACCCTGTACTGTGGAAATTGCATGAACCAGATGGGTACTTACTCAAGGGTTGAACCCCACCAAAAGGCAATCCTGGCGGGCGCCTTGTTTTTTGTAAATAGTAAATAACAGACTTTTAAAAACTGAGAATTTCCCTTCACAAACTCGTGCTTTTGTTATTGAAGGCCAAAGGTGTAAGGTGTGGCAGGAAAGAGAAAAAGTTGTAGAAGAGAAAGGTTGTGAATTTTCCTTGGGTTGAATGAAATAAATATCCAAACAGGAAGGAAAGACAAAGAAGCGTAACTTTAGGTCTCCGCCTCTGGTATACTAAATTAACCAAAGAAGGGTGGGGTCAACTGAAGTGCACGTATGGGAAAGTGACGAAATGCATAGTCCTATACATGAGGGTCAACGCCAAGCAGTAAGGGAATTCGAAACATTCTGTATTTCCATAGGTCAGTTTGCTTGAAGCTGTTCTCCTTTTGAGTAGCAATATCTGAGTGTTGCATTAGTGTGCATTTAATTTTGATTCTTTAAAACTAGTGTTGATATTTTGTGTAGCGTTATATATAATTTAAATTTTGGTATTACTTATAACTGAATCATTTTCATCATTATTTTCCTGAACGTAGTGTTTTAAACCCTCAAAATGAGTTTGCGCAACTTGCTTAAAAGGAAAGCTGAGTGTGTTCATAACCGTGAGTTTAATAGTGAGTGGGAAGAAGAATTTCTTTTTACTTGGGGATTGGATGGTAAACCTGTGTGCCTGGTGTGTTGTAGCACAATTAAAAACTAAAAAAATATGATCTGAAGAGGCATTATGAGACTAAACATCAGATTGAAGGGCAAAGGATAAAATGTGGCACAAAATTTGCAGTGAATATGTACGCAATAAGATCTCATGTATTAAGAAACAGCAATTTCTTTTTAAGAAGTGCGGTGATGTATGCATATCTATGCTTGAGGCATCGTACGAAATTGCTTTTCTGCTTGCTAAAAAAAGAAGCCATTTTCAGCTGGTGAAGAGTTAATAAAACCCAGGCTTGAAATTGTCGCTGCACGACTTGGTGATTCGACAATTGAAAAAAGTAAGGGATATCTTGCTATCAAGAGAGACCATAACGTGGCGAGTGGAAGAAATCACAAATGATGTTGTTAAGCAAATTATAAACGTTGCTTCGGAGTGCAAATACTTTTCAATCACAATGGACACTTGCGACACTGCACAGCTTTGCATTTTTATAAGGGCAGTAAGTGAAGATTTCCATGTAATTGAGGAGCTTCTTAGTCTCAAATCATTCCATGGGACAACAAAAGGTACCAATTTATAATGGGTCAGGCTCAACTTTGTGGAATTGACTCATAAAGAAAGGATAACTTTGTAGTTTCCACTACTTTTAATATAACACGACCGGTTTCACCATGATCGTAGCATCATCAGGTGATCGCCTGATGATGCTACGATCGTAGTGAAACCGGTCGTGTTATATTAAAAGTAGTGGAAACTACAAAGTTATCCTTTCATTATAGGTACCAATTTGTTTGAAAAATTAAAATCTTCGTTAGAAATAAAGTACCTTGATTACAATAAGCTGGAAAGTTTTTGTACTAATGGCACACCAGCAATGATAGGGAAAAAGAATGGGTGCATGGCTGTACTTGAAAATTTTTTGAATTGACCTTTGTTATGTCACTGTATTATATACCAAGAAGCCTTGTGTGGAAAAAGTTTTAAAACTAATGATGTTATGGTTACTGTGGTTAAGTGTGTCAATGAAATTAGAGCAAAAGGACTGTTTCACCGCCAATTCAAATAATACTGCGAAATGTTGGAAGAAGAGTACAGCGATGTTATTCTGCATGCCAAGGTGCGTTGGCTTTCCAGAGGGAAAGTGTTGCATCGCTTTTGGCTTCTGAAAGATACCATCCTACAATTTTTGGAAGAAAAGGATAAGCTCTATGAGGAAAGAAGAAATTTGAGAGATAACGAGTGGCTAAGTGACCTAGCATTTTTAGCAGATATTACTGGTCATCTTAATACATTAAATGTAAAACTGCAAGGGAAAGATAAATTGTTTTCACATCTTTTTAATGATATAATATCATTTAAGATGAAACTTTAATATGCTGACATCACATCTAAGACAGAAAAGACTGGATCACTTTGAACCCCTAAAAATGCAGAGTGACATATTCAAATTTAGCTATGATAGAGAGGTCTTTGAATCTCGTTTCTGTGAATTCGGAGGAAAAGAAAGCAACATTGCACTTTTTACGAATCCGTTCCTATGTATTATCAGATGAAAGAATTAATGACATGGATTCTAAAATTCAAACAAATTATGGACTTAAAATTCAATTCCGCACTGAAAAGTAAATTTGATCAACTTTCTGCAGTACCAAATGGAAAAGAAATGATTGAATTTTGGTGAATCCTACCTCGAGAAAGTTTTCCAAATTTGAGAAACTTTGCACAGAACTATATGTTGGTTTGCAAGTATGTACATCTGTGAACAAGCGTTTTCGGTAATGAAAGTGATAAAAAACAAGCAGAGGTCACGATTAAAGAATGGTAACCTCCAAAATCTTCTTCTTCTTGCAACAACTACCTTGACACCGGACATCAACAGCCTAGCTGCAAACAAACAGTGCCAAAATTGAGTTCTAAAAAGGTGAGAGTTTTTTAAATCTAAACTTAAAATTTCATCTAACCATCCCCCAGCAGAAAATCCTAGGTGTGCGCCTGCTATCATTATTTGTTTATGCATAAGTTTTCGGCACAAATTCCGAACTATTAAAATATTACGTTTGAAGTTAAAATTATTTGAGTGAATGAACTTCAGAGAAAAGTCATAAAAATGTAGAAAGAGAACAGGAGGCCAGAGAGTATTTTTCCAATTCCAAGGCAGAAGTTCTATCAAGAATAGACATAAATGGATTAGTATTACATATTAAAGAAGCCAAACAGTTAATCATAGTCTAGCACAAATATTAATAAAATAAATACAATTCGATTTGTAAATATATTAATATTATGTTTTAAAAACTTTTCATGGCACTTTGCCAAATCACCCCTGTCTGAGTGGCCTGCGGTTAGTAAAGGTTGTGCACCACTGCTGTAAATAAACAGCATGCACATTGCCTATGCCAAAAGAGATGCATCAGGCTTGGCAAGGCAGTTATCAAAATCAAAATAATTCATGTCCTTACCTCCTTAGGCTTGTAATGCACACATTTCTCGAGTGCAAAATGATTCCAAAACCAGGCAAGTGGTATGCGAAGTTATCCATGCATATTTGTTTGCATCCATCACCATTGATTGTGCCTGCCTCCAAAATAGCTGTTTCATTGGCATTATGGATTTGCTCAGCAGTAAGATTTTTATCCACAACAAACTTGGAAAAGTCATCAATAAATATCTCTGCCGAAACCATTCAGAATTTACTCTATCGACATCATTTACCTGCGTAGTATTTTACAGTTGCTCATAGCTTTAAGTCTGTAACTGTCTACATAAAGTTTTAATAATTTTTTTGCTTTGTAGACTAGAACTACCCATGTCATTTTCATCACTTTAGTGCCCTTTTCAAGCGTTGGTAGTAATTCGACTTCTTTCACTAATGAGAGATTTCTGTATAGATTTTATAATACAATATGGAGGAGTTATCTGCTTCTTTGTAGGCACTTGAAGATAAATTTGAACAAAAGTACCAATAACATTACCCAAAAACACACGTAACCGCTGTGAATTTAAACATTTCACTGAATATAGCAGTAATGAGTGTGGCCTGAAGCTCATGAGCTAGGCATAAAAATGGCAATTGTTGAAGCACCAAAGTAATAATGGAGTAATTACTGCATTATTGACATTTTTTTCAAATCTAAAATTTTCAATAAGTGCGGGATTTTTGAGAATTCCAGGTTTTTTTAATGTCAGATTTATTTATTTATTTACTGTATTTATGTAGAATATTTAACTTGGATTAATAAAATGTATGTAAATGTAAAGTTTGAGGTACAATTTACTAAGATTTTTCCAGTGTTTTCTTGGAGTTGAAGCAGTTTTGACGCATATCATTTTTCCAAACTTGAGTTGTGGTCTATTACATGAATTGTTGTCTATTTTTATTTTTCATTTATTATTGCAGTCGTTTTCACTTCGTTTTAATTCTTAATTGCCTATATAAAATTTTTAATGTCCCCTTCAATTTTCTCATTTCTGTTAAAGCAGGAAAGACTTTGCATATTAATCTTAAAATGATATATTTTCCTTTTCAGTTACAATTGAATCAGTTGGGGCACTTCCTCCGGATGTTCTGTTTATGGAGGCAGTCAAGGTGTTAAAAGGAAAATGTACCAGTTTTTTGGAGGAACTGGAAAAAGTTCCTAGTTAAAATGATTGTTCTTTTTTTCTTGGATTATAATTTTTATAAATAAAATTTTCAGAAAATACATACATTTTCTTCTTGAAAAACATTCACCAAAATGACATGGAGAAAATTCCATACTTTTATTTTACTATGAAATGTGAGTTATTATAAACATAAAACGAATTGTTTCCTCTAATCTTTGTCAAGTATTTTCATTTTTGTGCAATTTCTTATTAGCGTTAACCCAGTTATGTTGTTCCCTTGGAATACTTTGAAATTTTTTACTATAATGTATTGTATAATTACTTTATAACCAATTTCTGATATTAATTTTGAATTCATGCAAATGCAATTTCATGACAAGCACAGTCTTATCCTCTTTTAAGAATCCATTCAAGTGAATTATGTGCACAAAATGATTTACTATATTGAAGCCAAGAGTTGGTGAAATAATATATCCTTGGAAGAGTATAAAACAGAATTGAAGAATTGAATTTGTAGGAGCTCTGTCAACCTACAACCATAAGAAGATTAAAGAATCTTTGCAAATAATTTGAAACATAAGTGATTAGTATGGCATCTCCTACATTTCTTAGTCTTGGCTCTGTAATTAGTATTACTATGGTAATTACTGCAAGTTAGAAAGGTTTAAATTCATGTTTAACTCTTTGACTGCATAAAGCAACTTTAGTCACTGGCACCTTTTTATACCATTCACTGCGCGAGGCAATTTTGTTCCATAACCAAGGCTGTGGAATCAAGGATGGGAAAATATGAGGCTTCACGAAATAAACATTATTTGATGGCCATGGGGCAAAGTTGCTTTACGTGGTGATGGTAAAAAAGGTGCCAGTGACTAAAGTCGCTTTACATGGTCAAATGGTTAATATGTGGAGTAGCCACAACATTTCGAGACCTTTTTACTTATTAACCCCTAATTTCCTAGCGTATGATATATTGAACTGGAGAATTTAAAAAATGATAAATACTGCAAAAATTAAATTACAATGTTCCACAAGCACTTTGGCAAAAGAAGATAGGCTTAAATTTTTTAATTAGCACAGATACACCCGCATTGATTGCAATCACTGTCATAGCTCATGCAATTTTCATGAAAAGATTTTTTAAAAACCTTTTTGGTATAATGGGTTAAGTAGTAAAGTTGTGGATACAAAAGTCGTGATTTTTTAACCATGTGCAAAATCTTTTATTAAACATTTTCATGTTTTATCTTGGTGTTATTAATCTTATTATACCCCGGTTAATATTGAATCTTGATCGTTGTGGAGGAAAGTAATTCATTATCTAAATTTAAATTGATGAAACTGTACGAATTCATAATATAAAAGTTAAGATAGCAAAAATTAAAATTAATTACAAAAGTTCTCTCTCCATCAATTTATCAAAATTTTGACATGAATAAATTTTCCGTGGGATACCTGGATTTATAATTTTTATGAATGCATCCATTTACTCGATTTATCGGTTGTTACCTATTGGCGACGATAAAATCCATTATTCAGCCTGTCGAGTGTGGGTACTATTTTGAAAACATTGTCGCATAGTTGTTGTTTCGATGATATCGCACGAGAGACGGCTGAAAAAGATACCGCCAGATCTTTCATCTAAGCGTCGTTTTGAAAGCGTCCGACTCAAGGCTTGACGAATGTTTGCAAACAATCATTTATAGATTCTCTCGCTCGGATGCTACGCAACCAAGGATCCTTTTAAATATTATCGCTTTAAAACATAGGTCGTCTTTCTGTCACGTCTTTTATTTACGTAAAACGGCTACCAACTTCAGAAAAATAGGGTGTTCTAAAACCATATTGTCTAGGCTCGAAGAAATGGGTTCGTCATGTTGACATACCTATCCTATTTTCGTAACGGCATCGCGCCGAAGACGTGGGTCATAGGTTTCATCACTGGTGGTGAATCCTGGTTTCTCTTTTTCTGCCGTCGGTGTAGACTCGGAGTTTCGGCGACTTGTCTCTCTACGGTTGCAATGATGGAAGAAAACTTGGGTCCTATTATTATTGAGTATAAATGGCTCATTTATCGACCGAAGATCACTGAAAATTAATGAATATTGGTAATGTTGAGTGTCGCACGAATCTCTATGAAATATGGTGGTTTTTTTATTGGAAGAGCAAATTGAAACTGACTTGAAGCCTCTTAAGTTTCTTTGGAATCATATAATCGTCATTTTACACTCATAAACAAGATTTTTGCAGTCAGATAAATTGCAAATCATATTTTATTGTATGAATGATTTTTTCGCTGATGGAATTGATTTTTTAACCTTACGCTTTTTTTCATAACGTGTGCGTATTAATTTAGGAAGATGGTGTTATGAAGCATCAAGGACATCCATGAATTACTGAGGAAAACATACTGTGTGGGCAATAAAATCCAATTTTAACGCCGTCTCAGCAGTAATTACAAATGTCTCATGAGATATAACGAAGGAGTTGAAGTCAGTAGAATACGAACGTCGGAATCTCAATAGAATTCGAATATTTGTCGAACTGTGTGTGGTAATTGGTCGGAATAAGAGAGGGAATTGTTGATTTAGGAATGGCAGGAGTAGCTGTGAATCTAATTAGTGAGCCGCATTACCTTCGATCGGAGAAGTTAAGTCTGTGGCGAAGGAATTCGAAGGTTCAGCTAATTTTTCCGTTTACGGCGACACCAACTTCTCCTCAAAAATGCCTAAGTCATGGTTCACGTGTACACTTTTGCGTGCTCCCATCGATGCAGCCTGCTATAGCCGTATTTATTAGAGTAATGGTTGCACTTTTATTTTGCGCCGGTTTTATAGCCAGAAAATACGTTGGCGACCATTTTGCGAATAAATTTGCCAATAATGAAACGGGAATGTGATGAGAAAATCCAGCATTAGATGTTGGAGCTCTTACTGAGCCGGAATCGCTCATTGCCATTGGATTAAATGACGTGTATTCTGTGTAGCATTGAGAAAACTTCTTCAGACGTTCAGCGGTTTTTTGTTTAATCGGATCTTGGGGAAAGAAGCTCAAGTTTTGTCTTAGAGAAATATTTTCCCACCTGGTCGTCTTAAACGTTGGGATTTCTTGGCCACCTTCAAATATATATAAGGGCACGTTTTAATCGAATTGGGAATAATGTTGGATTGTATAAACTGCCATTCATTTTCGTTTTTCACTTGTAAGATACTCGGGTTCTTTAGGTAAATTGATTTTTCAGACAACTTTGTAAGTTTTTATTTTCTAATAAGGTGAAGGGGGATAGATAAGTCACATAAAAGACAGAAAATCTTTGACAGCACAAAAATATTCCACGTAAATGTCTTAGCAACTGCCATGCAATACCAGATAATTAGACGATCGAGAGACCAAAAGTAAGCCATCTAAGACAGAAATGGCAATTGATAACGCTTAAATACATATAGGGCAGAAAAGAATGAGAGCAATGGCTTGGAAACCGATTTCTCAATATCAGCGAAATTCCGTTCGTGCCAGAGTCGACATTTAAAGATCTTTCACGGATAAATTCTAAATGACATTCGCACTTGATTGCAATTTTTATTGGTTGTGCAAACGCTAATCTTCTGCGAGTGATTCGACGGTTCGAACGCCTTAAAGTGTTATCTATGCTATTGTAATATTTTGTCGATACATCTCCTTCAATCAAAATTCGGAATCTACGCTTAATGGTCACGCCCGTTACATTTCCGAGTTGACCATACTGTACCTCTCCACGTGTGTTAGTTAACGGTATCAATTTTTTTTGTTTTACATCTTAAATTTTTGTCCTTGGTGTGAAATCAAATTTCAGGTCCCACAAGTAGGAAGTAATGTTCTTGTTAAATAATTGATAAAAGGGTCGTGGCAAGATGCATTCTCGCAGATAAAATTAAAGATAGCTTCGTCAAATCATTATAACAGATGACAAAAGTGGTATATACTTAATTAATAAAGGCTTAGAGACGCTAATAAACTCTTAAAACGACGAGGAAAAGGTATTCGGTATGAAAGAATTAGGAAAAATGATGGCATTCCTAGGAGTGGAAAATCGAAGATAGGTTTAGCATCATATGGATGTGAGAGGAAAATGTGAGCATATGTTTTTAAAGATGTGGATTTGGCATAGACCAGAGAAGGTAAGTTGGACTTAGAAGAAAGCGAATAGAAAGAATATTAAGTAGAAGAGAGGAGTTAAATTAATAAGACAGACGCAGAAGAAGTGGGTGGATCAAGATTTGATGAAGAACTGACCAGTGAATTGAGGATGCTAGGGAAGAGAAGAAGAGATTTTAGATAGTTTAAACAAGAGAGTGGTTACGAGAAGATTAAAAGAATGGCTTTGTATAAGAGAGTGCGTGAGTTGAGCCAAGAAGCTACCATCAGGTAGGGTATTTGCGCTTCTATCGAAAGCGGTAATAATCAACAAAGTGGGAAATCTTTAGTTTAAAGTAGTCGGGTTAATTGTTTTCCCAGTCGGGTCTACGACGCACATTGGCAGACCGGAGTTAATTGTTTTGGATCACTACCACGTTCTGTATCGCGAGAATACAGAAGGGAGTTTTTTAAAACGTATATCACTACGTAAATCGTGAAATTTCCAGTAAACATGTCCCATCACTACAATACTAAGTGTTAGTCGGCTCTTTACCTGTTGTGGGTCATATAGACGACGGCCGTTATCCGTGAAAACACCGCACGAAAGAACCGCCGATAGCCATCCATGTACCCATTTACGGCTAAATGGACCACCTACCGAGGAAACCTGCGTAGACCGCTTAGAGTGGTCTGGAGGGTCTTTTGTCAACCGCCAACAAAGAACAACCTTGACTTTTTACCCTTCAAAAGTCGACATCTGGTGGGACATTTGATACGTCGTATGTTAAATGCAGCGCTGCAAATCAATTTGTGTCGACGTTCGCTTTAACTCTTATCACCTGCGACGGTAAATGACTTTTACGGATAATTTCTATCTATGTATTCGTAATTCAAGGAAGAGGTGCCCTGGCGTAGCGAAAAGTGAAAGGGCCCCCTGCAAAAAAATTAGATCCTCCACTAACAAATTATACCAAATATGATTCAGAAGGTGTCGATGGGCCGTGTCCACCCCCCGCATTGCGGATGCTGCGGGGGCCTTCTCTACGCCCCGGAAGAGGTCGATACCTTATCATAGGATGGGAGATTGAATGTAATTTATAAATAAAATATAGTTGTCCCCATCTGTCTTCGGGCTCTTTTCGAGGATTCAAAGCGGTGGCACGGTTGTATGTCATAATTGGTGTTTGGAAGCAATAATTGTGGTAATCGCAGGTGGCTCGATGAAACTATTCTTCTTTTATTCGTAAAACGAGAAGGAAATATCATTGGAAATGCACATGTCGCGGCCTATGGCTAATGTCGACGTTATCCTCGTGAAAGCTGCCTTATGTCAACATCAGCCGTGTGGGTCCAGTTAATACACCCTTATGCGTTTAAAAATTGATTCTTAATGCGCATTTACACCAGGAAAAGAAACTTTTAGGTCTGGGTTTGGTAGTATAAATATTAATTGCATTTTAAGCCTTTTCTCATTGACATTTTCTCTCCAAGTTTCAGTGAAAGGAATTTGGATATCGGAGTCGAGTAGCTTTTTATTAAATTTCCGTTGCAGTTTAGGCGTCTTTATCTGAAAACTTATTTTACAAATTAAAAATAGCCAGTTCCACACGATTAATGTCGGCATTAGCTGCAAGTGAAGTTGCCTAGCGTCGACAGCAGTCAGTTGCGGACGTAAACCGCCAGACGTAGATAGGTGCCTTGCTCGCAGGTGAAGGCCCCCGCGTTGCGGGGGGAGAGAGGCCGACACCTCTCTGAGTCGCATTTGCCTTTACCGCCCGAAATTGGAGTCCCGTAGTTTTTTGGCTGAGACCTATGTGCCACTCTTGTGTTCACCGAATACCCTGAATAACGAAACGGGAATTATTCAGAAAACTGAAATATCTGTCTGAATCGATGAAGAACAAATTCCTGCTTAATGATCAAAATAATTTCCATTTTATGTTACTTCGTTAGGACTCTATTTTTATTGTTTCCTTTAAATAAAATTTTGACATTTTAAGATATGGCTAATAATGTTTTAGAATTGCAAACTATATTATAGAACGGGTTGCCAAATTTACTTACCCTCAGAGCTGCATATGATAATTTTCAGAGGTTCTAGGGCCGCATGACGCACATTTTCTGAACTTAAATGTGCGAACAGTAAAACAAAACCTGTATCCGAAGCGATTTAGATAAAATGCATGTCCCTTAGGTACCCCAAACACGTCTCAAGGCACACTACGTCAATGTACTCTGTAACGAAAAACGTCGACTCGTCTCTGAATGGGAATTTAAAAGAGCCACATACAAGTTAAAAGAGTCGCATGCGGCTCGCGAGCCGCGGTTTAGTCACCTCTGTTATAAAAACTTCCTGATTATTTTGTAATTTGATATTTGTATTCCTATTTATTATAATACATGTTACTTGGGGGATTCCTGTGTGTGTTAAATAAATTATCTATTCTAGAGGGATATAATTCTGGTGGAAAACAGGTAATTTCCATATGCATGCGTGATACCGTGCAATGTCTGTGGCAGTTGATAATATAGACCCCGTGAGTTTTCCGTTCGTAAATGAATTTGAAGTATGTGAATTATCCGTGTTAGTTTCACGATATTTTAAGAGAAAGTCCTATGTCACGTATATAAATGTTTGAAATTTTAATACTAGTCGTTAAGCATCATATGATAATTAAACCCTCTTGTTAACCTGATGTTGAACGAATGTCGTTTTTAGTTAATACCTCCTGTCTTCCTTAAATTTCTCCATAGCTTTATTCTTTCGGCTCCTTTTTCCGTTTAGGAGACTTTCGGTGTAAGGTTGATGTGGCTGTAAAACTGCGCCTGCAAAAATATTTGACCTATTTTTACTAAACATTTTTATGGATTCACGAAAAAAAAGAACTTAGTTACTTCCACAAATTTGTGGAAGTAACTAAGTTCTTTTTTCATGATGAGTAAATTCCACAGGGTTGAGCCTGACCTCATTATTGATATTTTTATGGATTGTTTGAAATACAAATCTTTTACAAGGCCGCCAATTTTAACCTCGGTAACTGATACCAAATATGAAATGTCGAGTTCACCTTATGGTTGGAATCAAATTGATGATGACGATAACTCCAACAGACACAAAATAGTTGCGAAGAGCAGATGCGCAATACGGCTGCGCTGCGCTCGTCCTCGGTGGTCCACCTCTGTCGACAGTGTTCGCTGGATGGAATACAGGTGATGAGGATTTTTCGTTTTGGTTTCGACTACACGAAAAAATTTAAGAGGTGTGTAAATGAGTCACCGCTAAAAATCGCCCGGGGGTTGATGGCGTCACAAGAAATTCTCACGTTTTCAGGGGTAGAGGTTAGAGTCACGCGGGGAAACATTTAGCACTTCATGCTAATGGCGTGTGCTGAGACCCTATTGGTACTTCACAGGATATTTTTCGTCGGAACGTAAGACTCTTCTTTCGCATTCCCTTAAAGAAAGCACAATTTTGTCAGGATTGTCGTTTCCGTGAAGGAAGTAGCCATTTCGAGAATTGTGAATAACTTAAACAGGAAAATGTTTCTTTGGATTTCAAATGAGGAAGAAGAAGCATTCCGACGTATTCTCTACGGCTCTAGGTTATTATAATGGTAGGGAAAAATACAAAAATATGGGAATTTTCTTATTTTGCACGCTATTTAATTATTCTTAATATACTCAATCGTTAATACTTCCGTACCGTTGAGTTTCCTCTTTACAGAAATATAAAATAACTGGATTATAAAGCTATAAATGCTAAAAAGAAATAAAAGAGAGAATTCGATACTTATTTCATGAGTTACAAATATAGAATAACAGTGCCAAGGCATTGCTACTCTTTGAAATAGAGCACAAGCGCTTCCCATTCGTATCCGGCTAGCACTGTCGGAGCACCCCTTCGGCCCGCAACATCCTCTCAACATGGCGTTATCCATATCGTTCTTCAAGAAATGTTACTTCACGGGAAAATACTCAGACTGTAATCAATCGAAAGATCTTGAAATTTACCCAGTTTTTTATACAGAATATTCAATTGCCTGAATTAAAGATATTTTTTTATTTGTCCGTGTCAGGATTAACAGAATCGACTTAATAGGGCAAGGATGGACCCAGGCGTCATCCTTGGGGGAGGGGGGGCTATCAGAGAAAAAAAGAAGTTATTTGATAATATCTTCAAAAGGATAGAGATTTCAATATGTAACAAGGAAATAACACATTTGGTGCCACAAAATAAATGCAGAAAAAAGTAACATTTCTTCTATATGTTATTTTTTATTATTTTTTCAATGTTCCGAAATCTTGGGGTGGGAGTAATTATCCCCTTCTCCTCCATCTGGGTCCGCCCTTGTTGTAGGGCGATTCCTTAAGACGATCGAACTCTTCCAATTGTTTGGAGAAAGATGAGCTATAATTAGAGAATTTATTTTTCGGGTTGAAAGTAGTTATCGGGTTTTTAAATCTTTTAAACAAATCGAGTGAAATCGGGTTTTAATGAAAGCAAAGCAATTCCATTTTTAAATAATTCAGGTTAAATTAGATTTAATAGAAATAAAATTTTTAAACAGTACGTTTTATTGTACTCGTATTATAAACGTTACATATTTTTGAGCCTGAACTGATTACACCTGTAAACTAGTAACATACGACAATGTCTGGAAGTGTTTCTGATTGTTGCCGCTATTCAATAAGCCTAAAAAACAACGAAAAATGCTATGTTGTGTCGTGTAACTGAAATTCGATATCTGTGATATGGTCAAACGATCAAGTTTTATGTCTTGGAGAAACTTTTTGTTCGTATTCTTCTCCTTGAGATATAACGTCCGCATGAATTAATTACGTCTCCATTTGTCTATAACTCTGCGTTTTATAAATAGTTATAATTAAGTGATAAACTCGCGATTTTAAATAAATTAGAGCAATATATGAAAAACTTGATATATTTTGCCTTTGAGTATGAGTGCGTGTATGGTTGTATGAATTGGTCTGTTTGTTTCCTGTCGTTGTCGTGAGACGCATAAACCACCAGACGTGTTTGGCGTGAAAAAGATTTTTCCGTAAACTTGATATTTTAATTGTTTCCTCTAAAACTTTTTTGAGATTCGTACGGTTAGGAGTAGTTGTGAATTCTCTAAATTAGAGCCAAGTCAATGAAGATTATTTATATCAAATGTAGATGTGAGCTGAAATTGTAAAGCGTTTGCATATAAAAATCGTGTCCGAAAGTTCAAAGCCCCTATTTTAATATTAATTATTGTATTACTAGTGTAGCATTTTCGGGTTTATTCGGGTTTTAACCGAATTTTAAACAAATGAATCGGGAAGTTAAAAACGGTCAAAATCGGGTAAAATCCGAAAAATATATTCCCTAGCTATAATATACTCACCACGAAGCACGAGTGAGATTCGTAAATGAGAAAAATCAATACTAGTCAATTTGATATGAGTTGGAGATTCGACTTTCCAAGTTTCTATCTACTCATGTGGATATTCTATCATTAAATTCCACTTGATCGATCAACATTCTAAATAACTTGATGAGAAATCAGTTTAAATCAGAACAGGAACTTCATCAGCAGGTCATCGTCAAAATCAGTATAATACCAAATAAAACAGCGCGGCTTATTGCTTTAACTAAAAGAAAATGGGGAGAAAATGCCACACCTGAAGGGAAATTTTTCTACCTTACATTTTAAAAATATAGCACAGCGGCAAATAATTAGAGCATTGTTATCATATGCCGTATATAATCAGTAACATATTTAAGCTGTAGAAATGCTGTTAGAAGAGAAATGAGCAAAGGTGTCAAAATGGCATCTTCCTCAACATTACATGTAATGTGTGAAATATAAAAATAACACCAAAACAAAGCTATCGGTCAAAGTAAAGCATTCTAAATGTAAGGTATTTACTGAGTCATGAAGAACAAGGTATTAGTGAGAAAAATTTAGACAAATCTGGCCTCAATTTCCTGGTTTTTAAGCCAACGACGTACTCATGCGTCCAGCGATAGCATTTGAGACCTCACCCAATCAAATACCAAGATAACAGTGATGATCGCATGCTGTGAAAAATGTTAATCTTCGTTTATATCCCTATTCACAATTGCAATCGGGAAAGATTTCCATATCTTCACTGTAAGTTCTTTCTGTACATAGTTCCCTTACTTTTCTAAGTCTACCACACATTTTTAGGACTTATTGTGCCTTCAACGCCTTTTAATTTTGCTTTTGTCGCTTTTATTCACTGAAATATCGTGATGTGAGCACTTTTGAACGCTACTTATGCCTGGCAGTGTGTTCAGGAATTGAAGCTATGGATTTCTATGGCCTATGGAAAATTAATGATGCAGTTGATGTCATTTCTATTAGGTCGTGAGGGCTTGTTGCTGTTGTCACTTTGTGGTATCTTCTCCCAGCTAGCATGGGGAAATATTGTCCTACAACTCTGCGTTCCATTCAAGAATGCTGTATTTTATGGTTAAGATGGTGGAATTCCCTACTAATCTCACAAATATATTTAATTTATGATTTCAGTTGACAGCAATTTTAAATTCAGAAGCCATTTACATACAAGGGTCTCTTTAGAAACATCTTAATATTATGTCACCTGTACTTTCAGAGAGATCTTTCTCTACTTGCCACAAGATGCACGCACGCTGCTAAAATGATCGCATAATGACCTCCCAAACGGAGCTCTATAATTTTTGCTGTTTTCAACTAATGAATTATCTAATACACCACCTGTGGCATCTTCCTCTTACTTAGCTCGTAGAATATTCTGTATTTGATGTCTTTGATTATTCCAGGTTAGTGACCGTCTTTAAAAGTTACTCGATATTTTTCTCTTGCCATGCATCCTTAAACAAAATTCATTCTACAGGGCTCAAGAGAACTGTCCCCTCTACTATTACTACTGCCCCTATTTTATATAGTTATAGGTTCCGAATTGTATAAAAATAGAAGATTCTTGAAGTATTTTTCAGTTGGCGAAAAATCGAAATTGACAGACGACGCTTGGCAGCAATTCATTTACTCGTCTAAAGTTAGCTTAGTCAGTGTTTCTAAACCTTTCGTAATTTGAATCCCACCAACCATTTTGTCAAAAAACCTTGGTACCACCATGATAAAAATAAACCACACCTTTTCCAAGAAGTGAATTTTGTCCATAAACTGAATTTCAGTATTATACCTACAAATAAATCATTTTTGAACATTTTTAAGAACCTTAAATAGTTCAGTAATTTTGTTTTCAGAAAAAGTTTTATGATAATTATCTTTGAAACTTCGCGTCCCGCCTGGACCACCTTCGCGTCCCACCGATTGAGAAACACTGAGCTAAGCATTACTTTGTTTTTTTGCGTGTAGAGATTATCGATAGGCGAAAACAACCTTTGGCAGAGAGATGGTTATCGTGTCTTATGTCTCACAATGCTAGGGTCGTAGGTTCGAGACCTGCCGAAGGCATGGTCATATATGTTCCTCTTTGTTATCGTTGCTGTGCTCATTGTAAGCGCCGTGAAGTGTTTTTTTATGAGTTAGTTAAAGTTGTTTAAAAATTAAGTGCAACAGGGAAGAAAATGATGTATTTTTTTTTGCTTCTTCTGCAAGTGAAGTCGCGCTGAATGTTTCCTTACAACAAAATACAGTCAAGCATAGCGCAACGGTTGCCTCTATTAGGCGAACAATGCTCTAAAGCGGTCATGACTATAAAACATTGCTCCGCAACCTTTTCCGTTTTAGCAAGACCCTCGCGGCACGCCTAGCCAAATATCACGACACAATGGAGACGATTATCATCACTCAGCAGTCAAAAAACAGTGAGAAACAATAAACAACTATTCCCTCATAGATGCGACAAATTAGAGGGAAAGTGATGCACTTTTAAATAATTTGAATATTTCAGTTGTCTCACGAAATACTCAAAGGCAGAAATAACCTTGCCGCATTTTCAATTGAACGAAGCGACATAATGTCAATAAAGTATCATTTGCTATTAAAACTCCGTTTTCTGTAGCATTAGCTTGAATCAAAGAATGAATACAGAGCAAAATGGGGATATTCATATCTTCCCCGTAGTTACAAATGCACCATGTCAGGATGATTGCTGAAGGCTGCTCTAAAAGACTAACTAGTACCGCCTCGATTCCCATTACATGAAAACCGTTCTTTAATCATACTCCTCTCAGGCGGTCACCCCTCAAAGCGGCCATTTTTCACGATTTAAGTGGTGAACAGTTTGCATAGGAAAGTTCTTTAATGAAATATTCTTGGCGCCTTCAAACGAAGAATTGTACAGGTTCCCAAAGAGGGAGTGGGAGAAACTGCGATTTTCATAAAGACGCGTTGATAAAACGTTTTCGATAACGCGTTCCATTTAAAAATACAGAAAGAGAGATGTAAATTATATTTGTTGGAGCTTTATTGTTATAAATATTTTTATACTAATTATTGCGCTCAAATCGTAAATATACGACAAAATATCACGTTCCTGCGTATTAAAAAAATGAGGCAGTTGTTGTGTTCCAATTATCCACACACAAAGCAACGGGGACACAATTATACTCCAACATTTTGCGTAAATCGACAGGACTAAACTACCATCCATTGCTGCGTGACATGGTTCATTTCGACAAGTTTCTCAACCGGTAGGCCGCGACCCCCTAGTGAACCGCAAAAAGGGGTTGAGGGTTGCTAAAATTTGAAAAATTAAGATCGGTTAACGGTATATAAAAACTGTCGCAATAGTATAGCGAAAAGTTAATACTTTGTGAAGTCATCAAACGTAATAAATAACTACTGAACATTTTAATAAATTCCTTTGTTTTTTAATAACCCGCTACTTTAAGCCAACAATATAGAATTTTCGCCAGTATATATATTCACCTATTGATATATAGGTGGACCACGGATAATTTCCTGTGGCTTAGGTGGGCAGCGTTATCAAAAAGATTAAGAAATGCTGCCATATACAAACAAGATTTCAACAGATTAAGCTGTTGAACCGTTTAGCCCCTAGGACCGAGCACAAACGACTGACTACACACAGACGGAATCGCAAAAAGCAATTTTTCGGGCTCGGGGCACTTCAAATGTGCACATTCAAAAAGATTTCGAATGCCTTTCGCGGCCCCAACAATTCGTATACGAGAAAGTGAAAAAAGACCCTAGTTCAGGAGATCAATTACAGCAAAAGGTGCCCTAAAAATCCCTTTACTCCCAGCTGTTAAGATTGAGTAAAAAATTTAAATACACAGTATGTTTTAAATAAACTCTGGTCACTCATCTTCACCCTGAAATAGCCATAATTAATTTTTTAAAACGCCAAATCAGGGGTAAAGTGACTCACGGTTTTTTTAAACTTACTTTACTGATTTTTATTATTATATACATAAATAATTGTGACGGCGAAATAAACCATCACTACAAAAAAATGAAATATAAATATGGCAATAAATATAACATATACTATAAGAAGTTTTCTTTTTGCTATTAAATATTAACACCTGGGGTAAAGGGTTGACTGACAACAATATAGATCTAAATAAAGGCAGGACTAATGGTAATAGTGTAGCAGGAGGAGAAGAGGAAATATTGCTAATCCACGTTTACAGAACTATAGATAGTTATTGCTGTGAGAGGGAGGCGGAGGCCAAAAATTTAGTGAGCAAAGGCAGACTCGAAACTTAGCGGTACTCTGTGGGAAAAAAAGATTGGTGCCAAGACATCGGATGAGTACAGGGAGATATAGGCGACATCAATTCATATCGCAATTTAATTGCATGTTTCATTTTGAAACGAATATAGTTGCATTCGCGCGACATACTTTTCCATTATTTCATTGCTCTGAAATGGCACGCGTGTAAAAGCCCAAATAGGTTGCTTGAGTGACGATATTGCCTGACGATCCTAACCGAGACTTCTTTGGCAGATAATTAAAGTAATTATCCGAGCCGTTTATCCTTATTCGGAGGCCTATAGTTCATTTGGATGAATGTTTTCCAAGGAAAGCGAAAGTATATGTTGACGACGAATGCTTGGCTAGAACCGTGCGGAATGATTCACTAAGTGCACGCCTGAACCAGACATGAAAATAAATTTCCTCATCCTGGAATGTTTATAAGTTATCATCGATAGATAGCCATTAATTCCGGCACAAATTGAAAAAAATATCTTCTTAGAAAAAATTACTTTTGTAGTTCTGAAATAGGCTCTAAAGTCGCTCACTGCGATACGTGCATGGCCCAAGTTTCAAAGTCCATGAGTGGGAGGGAAAGATGTGATAAGGGGGATGTGTTATCATTTAGGTTGGAAATTCTACCCCTAGATGTCATCCGCGTTCTTACGATGCGACAAGGTGATGTTTTCCAGTCTCTGATCCGTTGAAAGATACCTTTCCTTGAGTGACTACTTTCAAAGAGGAATTTTTTTCATTTCACGAGGGAATGAGCCACATTACCCTGACCAAGATGATCGCTAGCAAAAACGAAGAATAAAGGTGAAATAAACGACCCCTCCACCCACCCACGCATGTTTTCAATTCGACAAATGTAACTCGGCGCAGAGATTTGAAACTCACTCGGTCGATGAGATCGAAGCATCGTTTAAACAGATCTCGACCCGCGAATTATTTTTTCCCGCAATTTCCTGCAGGGAGGGCGCACCCATCCCCTCGAATTGGGATTCGCCCTTGACAACCAATAGCGCTATTCTATATACGGTATAGACGCTTCCTCGCCCAACTCATTCCTTTAAGCGCGCCTCTCTTATCATTTCAGCGTGATATCCTCGCGCTCACGAACAAATAGTTGCACAAATAAGGACCATATGGAAGGAGTTCCATCGAATACGCATTAGGTGCCGAAACGAGTATCAATGACATAATCCCCAATATGAAATGTTTAAAAGTCGTCTTAGGGTTTAATATTACCTCCGTAAGTATTCGGGACGATACTTCTATATAATTATTTTCGTTGGCTCTTAAACTCTTATATTGCCTTTTATAAAAAGATTTCAAACAGTAAAAAGGACAATCGCAAACGTCCACATGACGTTAGAAAAGGGAGGCTTACACGATTCCCACCGTTCTCTTGAGAAGCACTGGTCCTCGAAACGAGCGGTTTATGAAAACGGCTGCGAGTAATTTATCCATTGTTTGTGAAAACAAAAAGTTACAATGTGTTACGTTTCGTATGAGATAATTTTATAACAATGTAATGCAGGGGAGCGGGCAAACATTTTACGTGGCTGGCTGCTTTAACAGTTGCAACTTCTTAGGCGCACCGCATTTACAGATGAAAATGCTTCGGCGGGGGCCACGTTACATCGGAAGTGATTTGAGATAATGCGAGGATCCTGTTAGTGAAAATCATTAATAAATAATGCGTTATCCCCGCAACATCATTGGAAAAGGTTTTTCGGCCATAATTTCAAGCTACAAATACGAGATTATCTGTATTTTATATTACAGTTTGATGTGGCCCGCGGGCCGTAGTTTGTTCACTCCTGATCTAACGCCAAAATCTCTCCTTAAGACGTCTCCTGTCCCTGGTGAAATTTCAGCGGGATCACTGCAACGGAGCTCTCAGGCGCCATCGTGATTTTCACAGTTCATCCGCTTGAGTGAAAAATGTTTGGCATTGAAAAAATGCGTAGAAGTCTATTCGAAAGGATGAACGTATAACGATAAAATATTTAAAAGGCGCGCGCTCGTTAAGATTGGATCACAATTATACCGCCACGAGTAGGGTGATTTGCTTCTCTTACGCATATACGACTGATAATTGATAAAAGTTTATTAATCTATTCGTGATTTGAAGCTTTTACTAATTTTTAGAAATATGCTTAGTTGCCGCCATGTTAGAAGAACACAGCGCAGTTCCGTACTAAACTCCTGTTTCCTCACGTGATAGACATGACGGAACAAACTCCAATCGTTTACAATTAATATCTGCCGCTCGGAGTAGTATTTTACTTTCTATAGTTTCGCCATGGGCTCTGACGTCCAATAAGAATTTTCTAAATTTTCACAAAAATGAAAATAAAATCACGGTGAGAGACAGTTTATGAAACGGTCTACACTCGAGTAAATGTTTCGCGATACATTCTTCCTGGGTTCCTCATTCGCTGAACGCGGCGATTCTTCGAAATCATTTTTCCGACGAACTCCTAAATTCAACAAAGGGAAAGAAAACCCGAATCTTCGTCTACGCCCCTTCTCTCTCGTCGGATTCGTACGGAATTCTTCTCGGTATCCTCCTTATCGCAATCCCCTATCGAAAAGGGGGTGGTATCCCGCGGAGGATAAGATAAAAAGAGAGCGACGGCAGGTCGGCTTCTCGAAATGCGAGGAGGAAATAAAGGATCGCTCGGGGGAGGGAGGGGCGCTGGATAAGAAGACGCCACCTATGTCTCCAGGAAAGAGAAGGAGAGGGTTGTTATATTTGGCGGGAGGGTTGCGCAGTCCCCCTTTCTCTCTTTCCTCCCGACGCGTGCATACGTCCTCCCTCGCTGCCTCCCTTCCACTCCACGCACCCAGTATTCCCCCGGTTGAATACGTCCCGACGACTGCGACGACATTACTCGTCGCGCGCGAGCCATCCTCCTCTCGCCCCTTCCCTCGCGTTTATTGGCGCCCTCGTCGCCCACATTGTAACAGATCCATCTCACCCGGAAAGCTTTGCGAGAGGAACACCCCGCTCCTGGGAAACAGTAGACTATCGAAAACGATAGCGGCGTATTCGGAAGACATTTAAAATAAAGATCCTCGGTCGAGAAGTGGAGAAAAGGGTGAGTTTTTTTTAAAAGAACCATCGCGGTTGCCGGGTGGTGCTACACCTCAGGTTTCCCGTTCCTATTTCTTTCGGGAAAGGATTCAGTGACCCCTCGGTTGCCTCACACCCTTTCTCCTATCTATCTCTCTCTCTCTCTCTCCTTCCTTCCGCCACCTCTCTCTCTCCCTCCCTCCCTCTGGCACCCCACCCTCCCGGCCGCGTTCTCCTGAGGTCACACCCCCTCCATCTCTATCCTCCCACCCCTTTCTACCCTCCCCTCTCTCTCCACTTCCATCCTACCCTTCCTCTTCTACCACACTCTACTATGTGTCACGTGGGATTGTCTCAAGAGAGCTCTCAAGGTTCGCCCGTTTGAGAGAGCTTGCCGCGTCCACCAACGACCGACCGACCAACCACTACCACCGAGAGACTCCTAGGCTCTCGCGAGCGGACGCGAGGTCGGTTTGTGTGTGCGTCGAGGAAAAGAGGGAGCGCGCTCGAGTCGAGGATAGGAGATCGCGCCGTTTTTTCCTTCTCTCTCTCTTTCTCTTGGGGCTGTCCGCACGGGGTTAAGCCGCTCTCGCGCGCGCCGAGCTACAGGAAGTACGCCTGAGAAAAAAACCTCGGTGTTGTTGGTGCGGTGGGACACGGGGAGGGACCAGTTCTCACTCTACAACACACTCTCCCGTGGCGGGAAGGAAGTTAAAAGTTCGAGAGAGAGGGGAGGTGAGGGAGGGGAAAGAGGCCCTTCCGCACTCAAAGAGGACACCTCGGGGAAAAGGGGAGACGACGGCCCGCGTGGAGATTCTTTAATTCGCGTTTTATCGGAAGATTAAAAGAACCGCCCCCGAACGAAAGAAGAGCGCGAAGAAAACGCGAGCTTTCTTATTATTGCAGCGTGGATTAATTTCGAGTCGCCGGAGAAGAAGGGGATCGAACTCCTGCCCTCTCGCCCCCGGGTCCAACCCCTTTTCTGGAATACAAGCGGTCGCTCAACCCCGAATGGTGGTCGCGGAAGCGTCGGGTGTTCTCCTACACTTGCGTCGGAGGTGTTGCTGATGCTTCTGAGATGCGGGTTTAAAAAAGGTCAGTGAACTCCTATCTCCCTCCCTCCGTCCTCCCCCTTACGAAAAAAAACCCTTCTCTCGCCCCGTGCCGTTCGCTCCGCCCACTCGGCTACGTAGCGAGGGAGAAAAAGCCTTTTTTGAGGTTCCTTCGCCGAAAAAATCGAGGTTTCGAGCCCGCGAGTCTTTTCATCGGGCCGTTCGTCCACGTATTCGTTGCCAGCTGTCCACCGCTACTCTCGAGGGAAGGAGGGAGGAAGGGAGCCCCTCTCCCTCTCACCTCATATTTCTCCCTTCCCTCTCAGAAAAAGGGGGTTCTGTAAGAGGGTGCGGCAAGGTAGTACATACTCATTATCGTCTTTCCTTCTTCGCCCAAGGTCTCGGGGCAGCCGTGGAACGCACCTGCTTCCCTCCGCCACGTATATATCGATTCAACTAGTGCTGCACACGTGGTTTTTATTCGAGAGAGCGGGCTGTCCGAGCACCCTTTCTAGTTTTTGTTTTTCTCGAGGCCACCCGAAAAATAGCAGGATTTCCATAATAGGCCAGAAACGGAGGTTCCGGATCGAAGGTGTTTATCTGTTCTCTCTCTCTTCTGTAGCGATCGATTCCTCAAACGGAAAAGGAAGGACGGCGGAGGAGAAACATATTCGAAACCATCCGCGACCGTATGTAAAAAAAGAGATTCTTCGCGTGGCAATGAAAAAGTTTTGTTACTATTACGGGAAGATGTATCTTTTCTCCGTGTCAAATCCTTTTGTGTGAATCCGTGTGGCATGCGTGGGCACGGACGCGCAGGAATTTCCGTTTTGTTCCCGGTGGGTTTGGAATTGTCTGCCTCCGCGGTTATTTCCCACCCCTCTGCCCTCGCGGGGCGCCCCTTCCTCTCTCTCATCCTCCCCCCCTCCTCTCTGGTTTTCCAGATCCATTCAGCACCAACGCTAGCATCTCGGTATGCGGAATAACGCCCATCCCGCCCTTACGCGCTCCGCTCCCTCTCTGCCCACCCTAAGAGTGGCCTCCTCGTTCTTCCCCTGCCACCCCACATGTTGTTCCGCCCCTTCCTCATCTCTCCCGCCGACAGCCCTTCGGGCCGGCCTCCCTCCCTCCCCCTCGCGGGCTTCAGAAACTTCCCCTCCAGCTCTCCCAACCCCTTTTTTCACTCCCTCCGCATATCCAGGCAACCCTTTACTTCCCCTCTTCGACTGTTGGGTTGCGCAATAGTGAAAGCGTGCAGCTCTGTTACGCAAGGCTAGCGAGGAGGGGCGAGGCGGGAGAATGGATGGGAATGGAAGGGTTGGGTGGGTGGAGAGTCGAATCCTGCTTCGACGGGGTGGAAGTTGGGAGGTTCAAGGCTTCCTTTGTTTTATTCCTGCTTTTCGTAGAATCCTGAAGTGCAGGACTGAAGCGAGAAGTGGTTCGGAGGTTTTTTTCGGATGGGTTTCCTCCTCGTGGTCGGAGTCCCTTCTCCTTCCTCTCGCTTCGTGATTCAAAGAGTCGTAGCCGACGGCGGGCCGCGTCGGGACGATGACGCCGTTTTACCCGGAATCCGGGTCCCTTCGATATTTCTGAGAGAAATAAAAAAGCGGAGAAATGGGTCGAAGGAGAGAGAACCCTTTCCTCTCTCCCTCGCACGCCCACTCTCTTCAAACCCGCTCTGTTTTTCGGGGTTGGTCACGTGTTGGCCCATTCATTTTGACCGCTAGGAGGACCGAAAGGGACCTCGAGGACCATTCGGGCGGAGTTTTTTTTAGGTTGCCGCAATCTGGGAAATGCGACGCAATGAGCGGGGCGAAGAAGGCCACTCGCAGACCGCAGAGGCCGAGATGCTCCCTTTGCTGCTCGCCACCCCTCCCTCCTTTCCCTCCCCCCCCCTTACCTTCCCCTCCCCTACCTTCCCCTCCACTCCTCGCGCGGTTGTCGCGATGGCTCAACGACGTACCGATGACGTATCGGGAATACGCATTTCGCACGCCTAATTATCTCCGCCGAAGATTCTCCCCGTGCATCCGATCGTGCTCCCGCCCGCGTTCTCCCTTCCACCCCTTCCTTCCCGACCCTCCCCTTTCTCTCCTCTCTCTCTTTATCTTCCTCCGGTAACTGTGATACTTGGAAAGGAACGGTTAGGAACAAGAGGAGGTGTGAAGGGTAGGCAATTACGAAATGCCTTAGGAATGCGACGGCGGTGGTCGATGAAGCTGTGTCAAGGTCTCGAAATCATGGTCGCTCATTAAATGACCAGGAAATAGCCTAATGTGACGGATGATTTTGCCAATCCATCGAAAGAGCGATTTCGATAGATAAGGCGAGTGGTTCGAACGGAGTTCGAGGGATAAGGAGAGAGAGAAAAGGGACGCCATTCCGACCTCTCTCTCGCGGCTCCGTTTCGTCATTAGCGTGCCATTACCGTCAAAGGAGTCGCCTTGCGTCGACATCATGCAGGTTTCGTTTACCATAGCGGCCCGGGGTTAACGACCCCGACCCTAAACGCGCCTTCTCGCGCGAGGAGCCATCGCCACCTGCCACGACGCGCGCCCTCGCCCGGGAACCCTGTTAACTTGGGATCCCGCTACGGGATCCATGGCCGCGGGGCGAGCGCCCGGCGGCGGCGTGCACACTCGCGTCTCTCAGGAAGGGGGGCGGAAGGGGGAGAGGCGCTGTATGCCCAGGAGAGGGTGCTGTAGAGGGTGCTTCGGCGACGAAAAGAAGTAGAAGACGAAAGAGAAGAACGAGCGCGAGGGAGCGATAGCGGGGTCTTTCTTTCTTCCGATGTCCTCCTCCCGCATCTCCATCCCCCCTCCCACCCGTCTTCTCCCGCGGTATCTACGCTCACCCCGCCTATGCTTTGGGTCGTAGATAAAGCTTGTTTAAATATGTGGGGAGGAAGGCGAGCGGAGGCGAGGGGGAGAGAGAGAGCGGAGTGAAGGGGTTAGCCTCGGAATGGGGTTATAGGGGTAAAGAGAGGAGGGGAAGAGGTAGGCGGCACCCCGTACACGTGGAAGGACGTGGAAAGGGAGGGGGCGAGGCGACAGCCGTCGGAGGGGATGAGGGGGGCGGAATCGAGGGTCCATTCCGAATGTTTAGTGTGTTTTGTTTGGGTGGGGGGGCGAGAGGCGGGGTAGATGGATGGCGGAGAAAAGCGGTAATGATCGTAAAAATCACTCGCGCGGGTTTATCTGGGTCATGCGGCCGTCGGTGCGAGCAAACCAACTCGCTTGGCTCTTGTGTGCGAGAGAGCAACGCATCTATCCATCCGCCCTCCTCGACTTATACGTACAAAGTGCGCGTCGTTTTTTTATCGCTGCGAGTTTTTTTGGAGGACGGAGGAGGAGAGGAAAAATAATAAAAGAGATAAGCTCGCCGAGGGAGTTGAAGAGTCGCCGAAAATCCTTGCGTTCACTTCTCTCTCTCTTTCGCTCTCTCTCGCCGCTCTCTCTCTCACTCTCGCGACGGTTTCGCAATCGCAGGAATCGGAACACCCCGAGGAAGTCTGCTTCGTTTTTCAGTTGTTTTTGTCCCTCGCGGTATAGCTTCGGTTTTTAAGTCGCGGCCTCCCTGTTGGAAGGGTGTCGGTGTGCGATGGGAGGGTGGGGGAGGGGGGTGACGTGGCGAGGGAAAGAGATTTTCGGTCCGAGGTATGAAGTCGCTTCTGACGCCTCCACAGTCAACAAGTGGTTTGAAGTCGAAGGGAGGGGAGGGAGTGAACAGAGATGGAACGTGGGTGGGGCGTCGAGAGTGGGTGGATGTTGAAGGGGAGTTATTGTGGGAGAGAGGATAAATAAACCGTCTTCTTTAACTGATGAGCTTTTTTTGTTACGTTTTATAAGAAATGTTTTTCTGGTTTAGGCTCTTATTCATCTTACCTGATCTTCGGAGGTTTAAGTCACGTCCGTATCTCTCAAGAAGGAAAGCGGATAAAATTCATAGCCAATGAAAACTGTACTGACCGTGCATTTTGCATAAATTTTGGACCCTCTATTGTTTCGACCCAAAAGGATTGGAGGGAAGTAAAGCCTTCGAGGGAGGAGTGACGGTTCTGAACGATCGCTCACTTCTCTTGGGTACCGCTTCCATCGCGGCAGATGTCTCGTTGGTTTCATTTCACACTTTCGGAAATGGAGGCGAGGTGTTGATTCCTACTCCGATCCCTAACTGCGCCGATGAACGATCGACTAGTGTTTCTGCCACTTTCAGAAAGTCGCGGGTTCGACTCCCAGCGGATGGCGGTATCCGCTGATGTCCTCTATGTGTCGTCCGAGAGAGACGGGGGAGAAGAGCGAGTTTCTTCGGCGAAAATGATTCACGAAAGCGTTTAACGATATGCCACGCATCAGGGTTTCTGTAAATTACATCTGACGTCACGTCAGATCCTGGTCCGTTTTGCTTCGCTTGGAAATGTAGTTATAGTCTAGTAACATCTGCGATTCCTGTCTTAGAAAGCGAATAACAACTTGCGATTTATTTCTCTCGTGGTTTAGTGTTGACGCTTTGGGATGCTTGACAGAGAGTTGTCAATGAAATAATTCACTTGTATTCCGATTGTAATTCTCAGCGACGTAAATGAAGTAGGATGCATTTATTCGTAGAGCACAGTGATTAATGTTTGAAGACCTGTTGCTCTGAGCCACTTTATGTAAACACAAACAGTGATCGCTCGCATATTCGCCCTTCCTTTCACTTACTTTCTGAAAAATTGCCGTGCAATGCGAATTCGAGGAGCATGAAACCAGTATTATATAGTATAAGGTGGGTTCGGTTCCCCACCCCTTTCAGGCAACATGCTGCAGAATAATAACCAAATGCAAATTATTAATGAAGGGAATCGGATATGCAAAGAGAATATGAAAACATGTCACCGCACTAAAGAACAAAGCGTATTAAGATGTGAAGCCAAATGTAGAGAATAAGGCTTTAATTGTGAAGAGTGTTATGCGTTTGACTTCAGGGGACCAAGGGGAGGCGGTAAAAGAAAGGACGCTATCGGTTCAAGTAGACATTGATGCACTAATCAGCCTAGCAGAAGGCGAGATGTTATGCTTAGGACGGAAATGGACTTGGAAACCATAAATTTGAGTTAAAGGTGAACTGATTCCATGTTTTGCGATCGGATGTTGTTGTTGGTGAAGTAAGCCGATAAGAGGATAATTTGAACCATCCAGCACTTCTGCACGCTCATTATACAGAAATCCCACATATGTACCCCAACCAAGACGTGTATGTATGCCTGTGTATAGATATATCTATATTGGTAGTATGTCCATAGACTGACAAATTATTGTCGTTATAACCGAGGTTGCATGGGAACATAAAATATTACTTTCCAAATCCAATGGTAATAGGAGTAGTAATAGTATTTTATTGCTCCAGGAGGTCTGCAAAGACAAGTCATGCAAGTAGGCACACGAAAATACAATTACAAGGAGTATTACAGTAGGGCATTCAGTTACAGAAGTGATAATAGTATATAGTAACATTCCATTGGTCAAACTATATATATATATATATATATATATATATATATATATATATATATATATATATATATGTGTCTCTCTTCGGCGCCCCCAGCAGCCTGCCAATTTGGTCCTCAACTTGGTAAGTGTCCGCTGGGCTACCTTCAACACTGCCACCCTCATCACTACTTTTCCTTTAGTTAATATATATATATATATATATATATATATATATATGTATATGCATATATATACACATATATATATATTATATATATACATACATACATACATACATACAGGGGCGGCCCGAGGAGTTTTGGCGCTCCGGGCGAGATAGCACCTCAATGCCTCCTCTGTTAATGTTTTTTGAGATATTTACAAAGTACATGTTAATTTATTCATCGTTCTGTAAAAATTATTGATAATGAAAAATTAAAAGGAATGCCATCAAGATTCTATCCTGTTCCTCCATATAAATAGGTATCCAATATTTGCAAGTAATGCATAGATAAACGATCGGGATAGCGCCCCCCGGGCGCCCGTAGCTCAAACCGGCCCTGTGTGTGTGTGTGTATATATATATATATATGTGTGTGTGTGCTTAAATATATAAAATATATTTATATTTATACACCCAGAGAGAGGGTGCGTGTATGTGTGAGCAAGATGGTGGTGTCATGATGACGACATCGGTGAGTGACTGCGTAGACCAGTCATCCGTTCCACCCTATCTTTTCCCCCATCGCCTTCGCCATTTCCGACTTAAGGCAATGGGGTGAAATCATTTTCCCACAGTTCGATGGAAAAAAAGCCCCCTCCATTAGGGAGCACCGCGCATTTCTTTCTTCGGCGTTTCTCCTTCGACATCGTACACGCCCACCGCGTATGTGCGAGGTGAGGTGAGGGGGAGGGAGGAATGGCGGGGGGAGGGGGGTGGGCGACGGATGGAAAGGAACGGCGAATCGGAAATAGAAGAGTTTTAAGGGTTAAAAAAAAGCGAAGAGAACGAGAATGCTCTCTCTCGTGGAGTTCATACCATTCATTCGCGTCAGGGATGCGCCGAGGCGTCGTCACCTGAGTTTATTGCTGGAAACGTGACTCCATTTGGCTTGTAAAGCCTCGCTCTGCCTCCTCCCCTCGTTACGTTCCCTCCTCCTCCTCGCATCCTCGCTTCCCCTACTTTTTCCTCTCACCACACCGCCACTCCCGGCAATCTCCTCTTCCTCCCCCTCCTCCCCGGCCACTTCCTTCCTCACTCGTGTACTCGCGAGGGACGGATGGGCGTCTGCTCTATAGAATCCACCCGTGGCATCCATCTGCTGTAGAACAGTGCAGCGGGAAAGGCTTTGGGGGCGGGGTGGAGGGAGGGAGTGGGCGAGCGTAGTTCGTATCTCTCGCCCCTCCCACCGACAAACACACACCCGACGAATTGCGTCCTTTGCGGGGTAAATGCACCTTCGCGTCCGCGGTTCGGATGCATTTTTTCTCAAAATGGAGGTACAAATAATGATTTGGTGTGCCCGCTGCGACCTCGCTGGCTTCCCTCTCGGAATAAAAAATACCGCTTGCAACCACCGATTCTTTCCCGTGTCGAGTCGTGCGTATATCAGCTTGATTTTTTTTCCGAAGAACGATCAACTTGGCTGGGCCTCGCGACCCTTTTCTACTTCAAATGCGACCGGTTAAGTACGAAAATATGACATCGAGCCGAACTTCGGCGCTTTGTATTTGTATTGAGACGAATGTCGGCCGCTATTTTAGGAAATAATATCGTCGGTAGAAGTCTAGATCGCGGGTGCTCCCGTTTCGACGCCATGTCTTTTCAGACAGATTTTCTCTCTCGCAACATCGGGAAGTCGGGCACCTGCATGACCTATCCGTTCCGATCCCTCGGATTTTGTTTCCGCCGCGTCGCGTAGCCGAACCTTTTTTCGGGGTTCCCGATCCATCGCGTCTCGGATCGAACCCCGTCGGAGGCGTCGACGGCCGCTCCGACGCATCGGGAAGGCGTGCTATTTGCTCGCGTTTTGCTGCGGAGAAGAAGGCGGGGCGGGCGAGCTTGGTGGGGAGGCGGTGGCGTGGAGACGGACGGTTTCTCCAGCCAGGGTGGCGCTCGGGTGGTGGTGCAGCTTCACAGGGACTTCTTAGCAATGGGTCGCGTGGAAGAGAGAAGGGTTCTTGTCCTTCTCTCTTTCCGCCCGGTCATCCACCTTTGGCTCCCTCATCGTGTGTTTGTGTGTGGGGTTGCATGAGATGGAAGCTTCGACTGGGGGAAGGGTATATGTGGAGGCCACGTGGACGATTTTTTCCCCCTCGGTTCCCGCCCCCGACGAGCCCACATCACCCTGCCTTCTCCCCTCCCTCTCCCATTACGTTTTTTATACTCTTCCCCTCTCTCCCCCTTCCCCCGCCAGCCCTTCCTCTCCCTGACTCCCATCCTACTTCCCCCTCCCCCTCTCTCTCTCTCACTTCCCACAAGGTCGAATATTCGTGCTGCCCGGACTCTTTCGGCTTTGGGTGAGCGGAGGCGAACCCCTCGACGGCACGGAGGAAGGTGTCCGAAGGGTTGAAAACCGACACTTTTAAAATCCTTTCTTTCTCTTCCTCTAAGAAATCGATGAAGCTCCTAAATCCCATTCACGGTTCAACAAGTGGTCGGCCGAAATTTCATTTCCAAATGAGCGTTGAGATTATTGCCTTAATTAAGAGCGGACTATTCATTTTCATCCTGAAAGGAATCGAGTATGCATTCATTAATGCCATGATGAGAAAGTGATCGATAGCCGATTGCTGCCTTGGTTGCGTTTTATATTTGATTTTTCATTTTCATATGTCGTTCATTAATTTTATAACTCTAGTATGTATCCTATATCGTTGGGCTGATTATATTTACCTAAAACAGTATTCAACGATATAGCAGAATTATTAATATATAATATAAGCTATTACATGAGTAAACGAAATTAACTATTTTAAAAAGTTTTTTTTGCGCCTAATAACTTAGAACGCGTTGTTGGTTCCGGAAATGTAATGATGAAAGTTTTTAGGGATGGGAAGACCGCACCTCGTTAGCTTTTCCGTTCTCCGACTCAGCACTGGTTCACGTTTTAGACGCAACGGCGGGTAGGTGCTGACATGGCCGCTTGAAGGTCCGTGTTGAATTCGATCCTTACGGCTTCCAGCCTCTTCCGATGCCTGGGCAGCCAGGATGTTCAGGTATGGCATCATAAAACCGCAATTGATTTTTATTTGCAACTGAAACATTTTTATAAGTTTGTTCGTCGTAGCTTTTCTTTAATATGTGGAGATAATCGTGTGGGCTGTGCGCATAGGATAGGGTGTCGGGTCGTCGACTCCATTTACCCCGAAGAAAATCAATATTATTCTGAAAATCGAGAAAAATAAATTATGATACCCCTCTCGTTTTCCAGGGAGGCTTTCGTGATTTATTAGGTTTAGTTTTCGGTCGTCTTTAAATAATGTCTTGGTTAGAGTAAATAGAAACATGAAATCAAAATTTCCATGAATTCGAACTTGGAAGATGAAGGGGTTGCGTGGAATTCGTTCGAAGCGAGGGTGGGTGCGCTCGTCATAAGAGCAACATGGCGGAAGGGCTGGGTTATTAAGTGGAAGGGGTTAGGACACCCTCTTATCAGAATGTAATCGATTGCTGTGAGTTTGGCTGCTGAAATCATTTATATATGCATATTGAGTCGATCTTCGGGAATGACTTAGTGGTTTTTCTCGCTGACACCTGTGAGATCTGCTATCTATAAAACTTGCATAATCTATTTGTGCTTTTGCATGTTTTAAGGATTATCATTCTCCAATGTCATATTTTAGTTGAATTTCGAATCAGGAGTAAATTTTACAACAGTTTTTCAAAGCCTATATTTGTTAATACTGAAATTAAACTAATTTATCCGATGTAATTTTTTTAATTGCATGATGTCATGGTATTAAATCGGTTTCATGTTATTTTTTTGTAATGCATAGTCATGCTTCCATCCATTCGATGTATTCCACTCTTGTTTTATACATTATTACTAATTGTTTTTAGGGACTCGATGTTCGCAAATTCCTAATTAAGTCTGGTAAATCATTTATTATACAAAACTATAAATAATAGATGGACCTGTAAAGTTTACAGTTTTACGGTCTTTTAAGGTGACTACTGATATAGTTTCATTTTCTCCTAGTATATATTTATATATACATAATATTTTAGTGACTTAAAAGACGTTATCATACGCGATGCAAGAAAAGCAGAGGCATTTGTAGGAATGTCAGAAATAGGATTCAAATAATAATAAATATAGATGAAAATTCGGTATTGTTTGTGTGTTGATCTTGTGAGGCGCCAGTTTGTATGCCCACAATTTATTTCAGTCGTTATTCCATCAATCTTTTTACTATGGTTACCTTCTTAGATGAAATGTTGTCATAAGCCCATGTTTTAAATTTATTTTTACTACATCATCTAGAAAATTTACCTTTTTGTGATGAATTCTTCTATGTTGAATTTTTGTCATTAAGAATCCACATTATTAACACAGCTTTCTTGATATTTCTGGTATGTTTTTATAAGGGGGTATTTCAAGCTTTCATGAATGTTCTAGGATTGCGGCATACAAGAGTACATGATAGAAGATAACGCAGCCCCTCGGCCTGCCATGAGCTCATCGCAGAGATTTTGTCTGCGGTGGAATAACCACCAGTCGAACTTGCTCTCAGTGTTCGACCAATTGCTGCATGATGAATCCTTTGTGGACGTCACCCTCGCTGTGGAAGGCCTCTTCCTCAAGGCGCACAAGATGGTCCTTTCAGCATGCAGTCCATACTTCCAAACACTTTTTGTGCACAACCCAGACAAGCACCCAATTGTCATTCTCAAGGACGTCCCTTATGCGGACATGCGCTCCCTCCTGGACTTCATGTACAGGGGAGAGGTTTCTGTGGACCAGGACAGACTCACTGCGTTCCTCAGGGTCGCCGAGTCGCTCCGAATCAAAGGCCTCACCGAGGTAAACGAGGAACGATGCGATCTCCCGACCATCACCTCCTCCCTGCTGTCATCTGCGGCTGCTGCAGCTGCATCCTCCTCTGCAGCTACACCTCCTCCTCTCCAACCCCAACCCACTTCTCTCCCCCACCCCTCTGCTGTGGCCACCCCTCCGGTGACTTCCACGGCACCATCGTCTGTATCTCCAATCGCCTTGACCTCCACGCCTCCACCACCTGCTTCTTCCCATCCTGCAACTCCAGCCTCAGCCTCTTCTCTGTTAGAACGCCCCTCGAGGCCACCTCCACCTCCAGCCATTCCCATTCCACCCAAGCGCTCTGCACCTAGCCCCGTTCCTGGAGCACCACCCAAACGGAAGAGAGGTCGTCCTCGGAAACTTTCGGGTGGGGAACAGGCTTCCAAGAGGCCCCAAGCTACACCAAAGGTAGAAACAGCACCGCAGACTGCAACAGCAACTTCTGCCTCTGCCGAGAGTGTGGCTGGGGCTTCCCCTGGTGGTGAGAAACTTGGCACAGTATCCCCATCTGCTGATCGGTCGGAAGGAAAATCATCCGATGGAAGTCGACCTGGACGAGAATCTAAAGCCAGAGATGCTGCTTTAGCACTTGTAAGTGTGCTTTCCTTGTGTTGTCAGCCTTATTATGAGTGCATCATTGGCAGTTGCCCATTTCAGAACTGTTGCTTGTGTTTACAGTTTCACTTTTTTGTTCTCTGTGTATTTGCATATTTGTGTAAATAAGAGCTCTTGACATTTTTCATCTAGTGCAATGGAATATCTTGAATATGATTGCAATCAGATTTATTATAAATTAATGTATTCTGTAACAAAAGAGTGACTTAAAAATTGATAGACATTTAGCAACGTATATCTTGGAGTTTTTTTATTTACAGATTTGAAGATTTGTTTAAATTTAATTTTTTCATACGAGGCAATAGGAGAAACAGAAAAGCTACAATAGTTCTCACATTTAAATTTTCAGTTATCATACATTAAAACTTTATTAGCATGCTATTTTATATGAAGTTATATGGATGCACATTAACTTTGTTGAATGGTATCTTTATGAAAACACAAGAATGAACTAGAAAAACTTCGGCATACCTCTTTCGGTCATTAACGCTATTACTCCTTTTGTTTCAATATATTATTGTTTTTTAGTTTGATTCAGTATTAGTAACCAAGTTTCACTTTTCTAATTTAATATTAAAAATTATTTTATCATTCATAAAATACGATAACCAACTTATTTTCATTGTAAATTATATTTTCCTACATATTAACTAGAATAAAATTTAGTTGACATTTAGCTATAATTGAAATTTTATTAATAAACCTGTGAAGTTATTATGTTTGAGTTTAATTTTACTGCTGTTGAATGCACTTTTTTGGTGTAATTACATGACTGAATACTTAAAATTTTATACATGCAGGATAGCCGAGTGAAAGATGATCCTGAGCCTACTCCTGGAACATCAACACAAGGTAAGATTACTTTTGCAGTGAATATGCTTTATAAATTTTATAGGCTATTGCAATTTAACATGTTGCCAACTTGTCAAGAAGATTTCTGTTTTGTACAGACCAATATTTCTCCCATTTGCATTTACCGTATATACTCGTCTATAGGTTGAGGTTTTAAGACCAAATTTTTAGCGAAAAACTCGGGGGTCTACTTATACTTGAGAAATATTTTCGATAGGTGGCTTTATTTGCCTTTCTATATGGATAACAATAAAATATTTAAATTCCGATGTATACAAATAATAAATTACTATATAATTTGTTGATCCTAAGTTGATCTCTGATACTTGGCAAATGATTAAGGAATTTTGGTAAAACTAATGTTTGGTAACGTGATGGTGGCAAGACATGCGTAATATGGTAACTCCGTAATATGTTAAAAGAAACCATCGGTGATTTGCGGAAAGACAATGCCTACCTCTAAGCACCTCAGATTAAATTAGTATCGCCGAGGTATTTATGGTATAAAAATTATGGTACTGTGCGAATAACCGTGGCAAAGGTAAACAAGGCGGCTCAAGCGCTGGCGATGCCGAGAAAGCAACAAGAAATGGAACTACCTGGAGGAAAGGCGGAAAAACAGAAGACAGACATAAATATAAGATTGTGAGGTTTGCAATGAAACTACATAGGTAAGGTGAGACATGTAATATTCATTATTGTAACGTCGCCAGTGCTAGCATCACTTGGGTTACCTTTTGCATCCTTTCCTTCCATTTCACATTTGCCCTCACTGAGATAATGTACTACGCACTCATACCTACATATTACGGATATTTGAAACTTAGGAAATATTACGCTTCCTCACAGGGTTGGGTTGGTTAGGGGTTGGCTTGGTTTTCCTTCCACGTTCATATTTGCATTCTCCGAGGGGTAGGTTCCTCCATTCCTCTTCCAAAAATGTGCAAAACACGTTACCTAGGATTATGTAGTACATCTTTCTGCCGTGGCCTGTCATTCGATATATTACAAAGGCGCATACAATGTAACGACTTTTGATGTTATGCATTGGCACTGTGGGAGACATAGGACTGCTTCGCTGCTACTTTGACACAACATAGTTATATCGGACTAAAGGGAACTTAATGGATCAACACGTATCGTATACAAAAAAATTCATTCTACTACACCTGAAAATCTGGAATCGATTTATGCACGAGATATATGAAAAAACAAAAAATTTCGGGAAAAAGTTGGAGGTCAACCTATACATGAGATCAAATTATACACGAGTATATAAGGTATGTTATTTGACAACTTTTGACCTCAAGGCCATAACCAGGATTTAAATCTGGAGGGGGTTATGTCTGGCAGATTTTTAGAACTTTACTTCATGAACTTGAATAACCAATTTTTCCTTACATATAGAAAGTTTTATTTAACATTTACTTTGGCAATACAAATCAAATAAAAATTAAATATAGAAAATAAAAAAGTTTTTAATCTATATTTTTTATAGAACGAATAGACGAATGAGCTTTCAGGGGGGGTTTAACCCCCCAACACCCCTCCCCTTGTCTACGGCCCTGTTTGCTCTTCATTAATTGTTATGGATGCTTTTTTGGTGCTTCATGTTCAAGAGTGAATGACATTAAAGAACAAGGAGCTTGTATCTGATATGAGAATATTTTTATTTATAATGCACAAATAAAGCTGAAGCTAGAAAGGAAGTCATTCAATTGTTTGTTCCCGGTAGAATTATAATGTTTAGGTGACCTTCTTGTGTGTTGTAAGATGGTGATGTAGACATAGGAACAACAGTGGATAGGAAAGAATATCTCATAAAGGTAAGCTGCCCTGCATAAGGAAACCTCAGCGCGATATAGTGTGCGGTTATGAAACAAACTGGAGAAAATCTTAGGAACAGTTTGAAATAAATGAATTCCAAGAACTTTGCAAAACATGAATTGTAAATGAAATTAGGAAGCAGACAAAGTAGGTTTGCTCTTTCTGAGAGATTACACCAAACAGAAGGAAATACTTGGTGCTTTTGCTTAGTACTACCATCATTTGTAGATGTTAGTTATAAATCTACTTAAATATATGGAATGATAAAAGAGCAGTGAGTTTTTAAATGTAATGGTGTCCTGCTGAAATGTCTGTGTTGACATCAGTCATCAGCAGTATGAGATCAGTGAAAATGCATTGTTGGCAACATGTTATATTGTCTTGAATGAGATTTTGATCAAGCTTGTATTGCATTAGAATTTTATAGAATATTACAGTTGTCTTTGACTTTATAGTTAGTCTGTAAAAATGAGTGCTCACAATCAAATGAATGATTTTATTGAATGCATAAACATCAATAAATTAAAGGACTTATGGTACTGTTTAAATTGAGCGCTAATAACTTTATATTATCTTAACTGATTGAAAATAATTTAAAATTTCTAATAGCCATTGTTTTCTTTTCCCACTTTTGCAATGGTGCAAACCTTAAGATGTGGCACAGGGGTATGGTTCTTCGGCTGTCACCCCAGATGCTGAAGCATATGCATCAGGTAGGTGGAAAGTAATGTTTTACATGTAACATATCAAATTTTGGATAATTTGTTCACTTCCCTTACTCTTTTAAATTACTTTCTTTATTGACGACAATTTGCTGTAACTAATTTATGGTTTCTTTTTATGTCGCTTTCATTATTTTCCAAATGCTTTTTTTTCTTTGATTACTGTTGAGTAATTCATTTCAAAATAAGGTAAAGCACATCTTTTGCGTGTTAATGGCTTCTTTTATGTTCTGTAGTGTTCCTTGGTCAAAACATTACATCCTTCTCAATGTAGTTTACACTAACATGTTAATTATATAAAAAATAGGGAAGTGAGCAAAATCCAAATTTATTTAATTCATAGTGAATAGTCTTTGCTTACATTCTCGAGGGAGTGAAATAAACTCCCATTTTCATTGGTTGGAACTAGCGACAGCAAGTTGGAACTATGAGGAGTCAGGTAGGAGCCAAATGTTTCAAAACAGAATTGCTTAGAACATAGATTACCTCATTTCTTTCATTTATTCAGTATCAACTAACCCTCTCAAACAGCTTGCCAACTTCTTGATTAACTGACATGAAGGGGTATTATTTTATTTCAGAATTTTATTCATGAATATTGTTAGTGTAAGATCTTTAGTGTGCATTCTTATTCCAACTCTGTTGAAATTTATCAGAAGTTATCTCTTTCTTCTTCTTCTTCATATGTATGCTGTTGCATTTCAAGATGAAATCTAAGAGTATTGCATATTAGAGTTGTTCTTTACATGATCTTTATCTAGTTTCTGAATGTGTTATTGGGCCAGTAGTGTGATGTTATTGTTTGTATCTTCATAGATATGGTATGGGTTAAATGTAAGGTTTCCATATGACTGCACTGAAGAAAATGTCTAACTTTTCTTTTACATATGAGTATGTACAATATTATTGTATTTAATAATTTGTAATGATTTAAATTTTAAAATTTGTGAACTACTTTTGATTATTTATTGCTGGAGGACACAGTAAACAGATTTGGGATGAAGTAATGTGATTGATTTGGAAGAAAATGTTTGGTGCAGTAATGTATTTTTATGGTTGCCCCATTAGTTTTCAGGAAAATACTTGGTCATGATTTGGGTCGTATTCTTGCATAATTTTTAAAAGAGTTTTATAATATTTGTATTTGAAATGATATTTAGTGTATGGGTTATTATCATAGTGATTATGCAGTACTATTTATTTACCTTGAGAATCTAAGTAACTCTATGATGGATTGTTATACCTTTCTGTATGTTAGTGTGAATGAGTGAGAAGATGGAGAGAGGTAGATTCTGTTCGTATGTGAGTGATCTAAATAATTATAGATGCCTGAATGTGGAATGCTTGAGGAAGGAATGCAAGGTCGCAGACATAAGTATGCAAAAATGTATATCTACTATGGTAATGCACGAATCATTGACTCAGCTCATGAGAGGCTGTGGATAGCCTAATGAAGATTCCTATCCTGGGTTGCTGGAATCCAAGACATAAAATCTCCTGTTTGAAGGTGAGTTTCAGTAGAATTTAATTGAATTCATTACTTTGCAATAAATCATTTATTATAATGAATTTTGTACATTTTTCTCATTAGAGGTATGTTATTTTAAAACAACTTTTTGACTTCTGGATGTTCTTCTCTTTTTTACCATTCCAGGCAAGATGTGCATCACATCTAGGACTCTGCATCATTTGGATGACATTTTGCTAGTTAAGAGTGAAGAATCTAATTTTTCTGAGCTGGGAAGAAATTGTGTAGAAGGAGCATGTGTGAGAGATATAGATGGAAGAGAATTCATGACTGGCATACCAGATGAAGGTGGAGGGTGTTGGAAGATCGATGACACTAATCCTCCATTTCCCTCCGTCTACTCAAGCTCTCAAGATGCTCAAAATTTTGAAGGAGAAAAGTTTTCGTGCCACATGTGCAACCAAGTGTTCACTTTGAAAACAAACCTCACACGGCACATAAAATACAAGCACATGATCTCTGTCTACCAATGCAGCATATGCAACAAGATATTTCGTCGGAAGGACACCCTGAACCGGCATCTCACTACCCATGCGAGGTTCAAGTGACTGGGTGCGATGGCCTTTATGACTTTGGAAATGACTCCTCGTCATCTCATCAAATGGAATTCTGCAACGAAAGGGAGTAGAACATGGTGGGGCTAATAACGCCACACCAAAGGCAAGTTCCGTTATGTCAGATGGGTTTGAAGTCCTCTTGGCAAAGCTTGTGGTTAACACTTCCTCGGGTGGGTAGATTGGGTCTTGCAAAAAAGAAAGTCCATGCTGGTGAGAGCGGTGTGTTCCTTCCTGAAGTCCCTGCCTCTTTACTTCTCCTGTGGTGTCTTTTTTGAAGTCGGTTGCAAAGAAAGCGGCCGCTGTATCTATTTCCCGCTTTTCATTTTTTTCTAATTTTTTTTCTTTGTCTAATGGTACCATCCCCCTCCATTCAGGAGAGGGAGGAACCCAAAGACTTGTATCACCACGGTGGCAGGGCACTACAGGAAAGTTCACGCTGTTCTTTTCAGTTGAGGCGGAAGGGGAGGATGAGGAGGAGGAGGAGGAGGAAGAAGAGGATCGAGGAGAGGTACAGGAGGAGGAGGAGGAGGAGGAAGGAGAAGCGAAGAACCAATTGGCTAACGACTCTCATGGACAAGGTTCCCCTCGGCCAGAGGAAGAGGAGGAAGAGGAATGGAAGGATTGGAAGGAGTGGAAGGGGTGCGAGTCCGGGGGAAGCTGGGGACAGCAGGTCCCTTGGGATGACAGGACAAGGGATGCCAATTCGGCAGCCTTGGTCCCGTCCTCCAGGGGTACCCAGTCTCTCCCGGCCCCCCCTCCTCTCCTTCCCCTCCCTCCCCCTCCGATCCACCTCTACCCCATCCAGAGACCGGCCCGCAGGAGAAGAAGGCCTGCGTCCAGGAGCGACGTGCCCCTTCCTCCACCCTTGAGGGGCCAGCCTCGCCGCTCGTCTCCAGAGGATGCAGCCCGCCCCAATCACAACCTACAGGATGGTGGGGGCAGTGAGGCGGGAGAGGTGGATGCGTCGGCCCCTCAGCCCCAACAGGTGCAAGCTCGCACTTCGACAGGGGAGAATATTCGTACTTTCAGGACGGCCTTGGGGCAGAATTTGTATCAGTGCTTGGTGTGCGGGGTGACTTACAGGCACCGATCGAATTGCAGTCGCCATTTCACGACCTGTCACCAGATGAGCAATTTCCATCAGTGTCCGCACTGCTCGAGGTCTTTCCTGCGAAAGGACAATATGATGGCACATGTTCGGGGCGTACACAAGTGAGGTTGGCAAATGGTGTCCCCCGGAAGGTGGGATGCCGATGCCGTCGGGCGGCCTTATAGGTGTGTTTTCCATTTTACTGTTAGGGGGAGCTCTGTGCTTGTTTTTCACAGTGTACCTCTCTTGTTGATGGTGCGGGCCTTACGGGTGGATCTCTATCTTGCCCCTCTCCCGTCCTTTCCCGCCTCGGCCCGTGCTGTATTCCCTCCCCCTACTAATTGTGCTGTCGGACCATGTGGAGCCCTGGCACATGACTTGACTCTCCCTTGGGGCTTGGTGATTTACTTGGTTGGGGTTACGGGTGTTGTTGGTTATTGTGAGAATGGTTACTCACTTTTAAAGTGGTTTTAGTTGAAATGAAGATTATGCCTCTTTGTTGTTGGTCCAAGACAGGGCAGGGTTTATATTTGTGAGTTGTATGCAATACATTTTTAATAAATTGTTCTGGTAAATTTGAAGCATCTATTCTTGTGCCCAGTCACCCTCATTGTCTGCATGGATGTCATGAATGAAGTGCGTTGTTGTGAATGGAAATCATTGAACTGTTTTCTTGGGAGTGATTTCTTTTTAAGTTGTAGGCTATATTTTGGTTCGTATTCTGTAGTAAGAGTAATACTCCATTTATTGACTTAAGGGTTAGGTGAATATTTTATGACTTAATAGGAATTCTTCCTCTAGAGAAGCGTGATTGCTAGCTTGCTAATATTTTCGGGTAGTAACATGTTTTTATTTCATGCTGATAAATCCTGTTAAATTAAAGTGGGCTTGTTTTCTGTAGTTAGAGGTTATAATCATAGTTGGAAGTAATATGCAAGCTCTCTGACTTTAAAAAGCGAGAAAATGTTCCTTAAAAGTAATTTGCATTTGCACCAAATTTTAGAAACTCTGTTTATAAGTAAAATATTTGGGTGTATAGATTATTTTCTTTGAATACTTTTGACGACAAGAATTGTCAAATAATCAATATTTCAGAATTTACAGGATCACTTCTTATCTATAAAATTTTGTATGTTGATTTGTATCTAAAATTCAAGTACACATGATTATCTCCTTGACCCATGAAAGTATATAGTATATGGGGTATTAAAACTCCTTTGTAGTATCATTGCCTTTTGTTCCCATTAATTAAATAACTTGAATTATTAGTAATATGGAATTCCGTGAATAGGTTTGAGGTAAATAGACATCAGGATGGGGTGATATCGGAGAATGTCGCTCTTGCTCTTTCAGTCCCTGACCATACCTTGTTGTCCTCCCTCTCCATCTCCCCAACCCCACCTTCTGGACCCCCAACCTCGGTCTGGTTCCTCCCCATCGGATTGCAACACGGTGGGTCAACTTCAGCTGTGGGCGGCACCAATGGAGGTGACTGTGGGGAAGTTGCCTTCGGCCGTGGCTGTGAGCAGTGTGGGAGACACTTCACACATGCCTCGACCTACAAGCGCCACATCAAATATGTGCACGGTGCACACAGAGACAGCAAATGCGTGTGTGACATCTGTGGTGCCGATCTTTGTCGTCCAGACAACCTTCTTCGGCACAAAAAACTCAGCCATCGAGAATTATGTTGACTTTTTGATCTGTTAGTAGAAGGAAGGTTTATTTCATTGTGATGTTTGGCAGCCTGAAAAAATGGAAAAATCCATAGAAAATAGGCTTTTCTTTTTGCATTGTATAAAGATATTTCTTTTAGGGATTTGAGAAATTGTAACTTCAATTTCTCTCTAACATGAAATGGCTATTCATTGTCCAAGTGATCTGAATCATTTTTCTTGTTCATTTGATATTGGGAGAAAAGGGATTTTGTAGCCTGTATCGAAAGAAATGAGAGACATTAATCATTCAATTATTTTGTAAAAACATCTGAGGTGATTTTATTCCTGAAAGTTTGAGAAACCGGTCAGCAATTTAAGCTTGAGCAATGTTGAATTTTTATCCATTTGTGGTTTTATTTTGCTGAGGATATCTTGCCAGTTGTAATATTTTTCTGGCAGTGAAAGTAAAATGCTAAATAAAATGCTTCGTGACTTTGTCATATATAAGAGATGCTTGTATTATTGAGCAGTCATGAGCGTGTAAGTTATATTATGAAACCTAAAAATGAAACACTTGGGAGCTGGATAGCCCCTGTATATCATCTTATATAGACAGTTACCAACAAAATGTTGTACACTTATTGCATTAATGTTTCTGTGTCTGGCAGTTAAGGACTAAGGTAGCAGGTGTTTATTGTCTGTCTGATGCTTTTTATTCATGCCCAGTACAAGACTTCAGCAAAATGCTTTTGAAAGATTTTTTACCTTTCAAAATCATTTGATGAAATATTTTATCTGATTGTTATAAAATTATTTTTAAAATTAAGAGAAATATTATCACTTATTATGCAATTCATTAAAATGCATTAATTATTGAAGTAGTGAAAGGGACTTCATCCATTTAGTCACTTGGAATGCATGATCAAAGGAAAATGTCTAGCCATGAGAATAATAATAAACCATGCCCCTCTTGTGAACTGAATCCTTCCTCCGTTTATCTGGATCAAAAACCCCTTCTAGCAGAGGCTTTTGCCCAATGCAGATTAAGTTTTGCAAAACCAACAAAGAAGATACTTAACAGTGCAGTGGGCAAAAGCTCGAGTTAATCCTCATCACTTTCCTCCCTTCTACCTGTGTCCTATTCTTTGTCGAGCAAAGTTTTATAGGACAAGAGTTGAGATATTTGGTGTTGAAGATCATAGAATGGCTCCTGTGTCTTGAAAAAGGTAATTCTTCTTGACATACCATTGTTTCTCAAAAATAAATGCCAGTGTCATATAAGTAGTGCTTTATTCTGCCAAACTTCAAAAGTATTAGGATATATGATGGAGAAGCCAGGATCTGTTTTCCTTAATCTGTACATTTTTGTCATTCACTCGTCTAATTTAAAATGAGGTTTATGCGTGTTGAGAGTAATTGGCGAACAATGCCGAGCATGATCATTGATGTCTGCTTATAATATTGATTCTGGCTGTCCACAATATCCTCCTTTTGATTCGAGATGCATATTATTTGTGAGAGCTCATTTGTTATTTCTAGCTTGCTGTTGCTCAAGGCCTGGTAGCTCCTAGAATTGCGGAAAGCAACTAATGGAAAATTTTGGATGATGTAGCCAAGAGTTATTTTTAAATAAAGCATTGCGTTATCGTAGAATTGTTCGTTATTTAGACACGCTGCTAGGCGTGAAACCCTTTCCTAAGAGGGTTTATTTGGATCAACCATAGCTCTAAGTTTTGTTAGTAAGTAGTAAATTTCATTAATTGCTTTCTAGTTAGTATAAGATTTTATGTGCACGCCAGTCCAACCAGAATGTGATAATGATATCAAATTTAAAGAAAGTGCCATTCAGATTCTCTGGAAATGTTCTGGCCATCATATGTGTCGTGCAGTCTAAAAGTGAAGCTTCAGCCATAATTTCCCAAGGTGGCGCAGAATGCACGATTATTGTTGCTGGATAAGTCAATATCTGCATGATCTGGTTTTCCGTGTCTGTGTTCTATATTTGTTTGGAGCATATTTTTGGCATGCGACAGTGAGCATTTCTAGAGAACTGGAGAGATGCCCTTGAGGTGAGGACTCATCTGATGTCAATAGAGACAATAGAGATACCCTGGTCACATGAGCTATTTCCAATATCTCCCCTCAATCTGTTCTTGTTATTTTGTGTTGCGTCACTTTGCATGCTCTCGTTTTTGAGTGTTGGGGTGGAAGGGGTGGTGACAAAGATGGCCACTTCCTAGCCCCTTCCCTTTTCACCCCTGGTGTATCCATCCTGTCCCCAAGATGTCTATGTTTAGCAGAGAAATGGAAAAGGAAATCGTGGCCATTCATTTCGTTGCAGTTGCTTTGCTGAACCTGCGAGCAGAGGCTGGGCAGTGGGGGGGTGGGAGAGGGGAGGGGGGTGGGTCGAGCAAGGGTTTTCTCCCCCCCTCCCCTATGCCCATCCCCCTAGATGGGGGGGAGTCTATGAAGACCCCTGCACGACCGCCTCCGGCCTCCTCGGAGCCTCCCTTGCCTGGCAGTATGCCTCCCTCTTCTTCGGCACCAGGCCGCCCCAAAGCCACCCGCCGGCGTACGCGAAGACGGGCCACAAGCGCCGGGCCAGGGGAGGGAGGGGGTTCCACGGCCAGCACCCTGGGGGTGGACCCAACCCTGGATCCAGCGGAGCAGCTGACTGAAATGAGCGTGAGGGGACTGAACCTGTTTCGCTATGCGTCGGTCTCCTCAGAGGGTGTATACAAGTGCATGGAGTGTGAGAAGGTGGAGGTGACGAAGACTTTCAAGAATAAATACAGCTTCCAGCGGCATGCATTCCTCTACCATGAAGGACTCCATCGCAAGGTCTTTCCCTGCCCGGTCTGTGGGAAAGAATTTTCACGTCCCGACAAGATGAAGAACCATATGAAGACAGTCCATGACTGCTTCATGCCTAAGGACTGCGTGTTTCCACTGGGGTTCTTCCTACCCCCGTGAGCTGTCAGTAGGAGAATGGCTGCCTTTACCCTAAGGGGCCCGTCGGAGAGGGCCCAATCGTAGGAAGGGAAAAGATAGCAGCCTCGACTCGAGGTCGGGAGTCATTGTGGTTGGCACAATCAAAATTTGGTGGGAATGCTCGATTGAATTCCCTGCCGAGAAATAATGAAGGAGAAATTAATAACATGATTTCTTTTAGGTGGATTTTCGGATTGGCACTAAACGGTATTTGTGTCCAAGGAGTTAGGTAAAAAAAAATAAATTTTTTTCTCTTTAAAAGTTTACCTCATTTTAAATCGAGGTTTACCGTTTTTTGATATAAATAGTTTATAATTGCAATAATTACTTTTCCTTCACAACTTTTTAAGTGGATGTAGGAATATCAACACTGTGTGTACCTTAGACCATAGCTTTAAGAGAGACTAAAAAATTGGAACTGTTTCAACATGCATTTTGTGCTTGTCTTGCACCAAAACATTTTCCCTATTCATTCCACTCACTGTTCCTCCGATGCTGTGTTGTTTTACTGTGTCCTCCTTGACGACTGCAGTGTTTTCTTACTGAATCTCTCTTGTCCTCATAATTTCAGGGAACATGAATTTTATCAAAGGGATTTAGAGGGTTTGAAGGGTAACGTAAATGGGGGAGGGGCCAATTAGCGTGTTGGATTTAACAACTTACTAGTTTTTTATCTATTTGTGAATGTGTCCTTAATGAATGGATGTTATTTGGGGCCTTTGCTCCGTGTGCAAATGAATTTCAGTCCAGCGTGTGTGTGCGAGTGCGTGTGTCACACAAATTTCTACTTTTGGGACGTCACGTTTTCCTGTCCCATTTCTTGGTGCTTTGCATACCACTGCCTATTGTTCACACGTCAGTGGACGCAAAAAACTGAAAATTTAAAGACAAAATGCTAATATTTGATGCTCATTAGTAAGTTTTTAAATTCTTAATTACTCTTGATAAAATTTCTAATCAAATTACCAAATATGGGTAAAAATATATTGGATAATTGGTCTGCACACTGCGTGTATCAAGAGGTTGGTAGCTGATAGCCTCAAAAAAGTGGCTGCCACTTGCATTTTCCATAACACGCATACACACACCATTATTCATGCATAACACAGAAGTTAAATTTTTAATGTTGCACTTGTATTTAATGGAGTAACAATTTTTCAAAAATGTTTTTGTCGACTCCATTTAAAATTTCAGGAATGGTAGGTAGTATTTGAAATGCTTTTACAAAAATAAGTTTGAAATAATATTATCAAAACTATATATATTTTTTTTCCTACAAAAATTAGTTCAGCTTTGACAGCAATATCTTCTTCTTATTAAGATATGGTGTCTAAAAGATGGTTCAAGTTTGTGAAATAAAGTTTTTCAATTCGGGTGCATTACAATTTGTCCTTACTATACTTCCATATTTGTGTCCTTTTGGGACAATAGTTAATATTTCAGGAGTGTTGCAAGGAATAGGGCGAGTGGAAAATAACAACCAAAGATTAGACTTCTTTGGGTATATCCTTTACTCTTCTATATCTATATACATTTAAAATTTTTACAGTTTTTCATACTGTTTGTTGATATTCTAGATTTAAATTCGGGATTTAACAAGAGAGGTTATGTAGGTTTAAATAAGGTTTTATATGGGAGGGAAAACTGCTCACATTGTAGCGTTGTGAATTTGTTAAATGTCCCCTTAAGCTTCCTTTCGGGACATCACAGCTCACATGCACATTGGTTAATCCCAGGTCAAGAAACAAAATTTGGTGGTGTTGGTTTCTCTTATTCTCTATGTACATACAAATTTTAAAGATTTAAAAAATCAGTTGTATTATCAACAAATTAATCCTAATATTTTTGTTGTCAATTGTGGATTTTAAAATATACACAGCTAGTTCTCAAGAATTGTACAGAAAGTGGTCTACCTCTTCACATAATTAATAAAATCCAGTGGGTAAATGCTCGCTGGTATATGTTACTTTTAGCATATTTTCACAGAACATTCATTAGTTAACATTTTTAGATCTCATCTATGTATCATTTATTATCGGACAGAAAAGAGCATAACCGGCAATTCATGGGATGACTATCTATGCCCGACTTTTATTTTACTCCAGTAAACAGTGCGCGGTTCATTGCCGTAGGTCCAACTAGTCATTATCATAAATAGACCTGAGACACATTCCTTTAAAAAATATATTTCTTGTAATTTAATTATGAATGTACAGATTACTCTTATCCATTGGTCTGTAACGGGTTTCCTCCAAAGCTTTGGGATTCCATTCTGATTGCACCAAAGTCACCCACCTAATGTTATTTTCTTGTATTTTCTTTAACTTTTCATATTTCCAATCTAACGAATGTTTATTCCACAGGCAGTGCTGTTATTTCTCTTCAAATTGTACTATTGACTGTTATTTCATCGAAGTAGTAGATTTTGATGAGTTATTTATTTGTCAAAGTGAAGGGCCCAATAACCTAATTAGTGGCTCCCAGTAGTGGATGCATTTTCGTTAGTTACTGTAAACCCACACTTTACATAAATGATTTCTTTTTATGTCTCCCGAGCTTTAATTCTACCATAAGTTATGCTAAGGAGTGGTGGCAATTGAAGGACTGGGAATGTTTATCTAATTTTATTAAATTTAAATGTCTTTTTCTGGTACTAGTTTCTTAGAAGATGGTAGGTAAATTTTGTAATTTTTTTATCATTGGATCAACGAAAATTTCTGGCCTATCTCTTGTGGTCTGTTGCCTTGGCCTGGCCATTTGAAGTTTTAAGAATTTTCTGTAAGTGTGAAAGAATGATGTTTATGCATTTAATCACAGTGCAAGTGTATCTATATGATTTACTTTTGTGGTGCTCTATCATTGAAGCACAGTTATCAGTTACTGGGCATTTATTCTTGAATATAGAATTAATTTGAAACAAATCGGAGTTTCGGGTTGTCATACCATCTTCCTTGATGCGTGCCAAAATTCACTGGCACGCATTACTTTTTCACTTTAGCAATACAGACTCAGTTATGTATAAATATAAGCAAGTGTACAATGCAATCTTTTTAATGGTGTCGGAAGAGGCAGAAAGGAAGATTTATAAATATTTTGAAGTTGTTTCAAGAGCGAGCTTATCAAATATAAATGTATGAGTCTCCTGTTTTAAAGGCTGGACATCTTAAACATGCAATAGTCTAATCAGTTACCATTCTGTCACAATATTTAAATAGCCAAAGAGGGAGATTGAATAATCTATAGCTAAATGTTCACTTTTTTGGGTAGAGGTTGACTATTGTTACCGGCATTTTTTTTCTTTTTGTATCTAATATTATATGATATGTACTTGATTTTGGTTGAGATGCAAAACAGAAAATTTTCAATAAATCCCTGCTCAACTTCATTAAGTTGGCTCACCACTGTGGTCAAAGACCAACATTGTTACCTGAAAGAAATAGAAACTATCGTAATAGCTGGATTATCCTGCACCTTGTTGTCAGAAGTTAATTGTTGGTTTTGTGATCAAAGAATGATGTGCAAGCATGTCTGACATTGCTGGCTCTTGTCATTCTGCTGTGCGTTGTTATAAAAGATTGGAATTGTTGAATGGTAGGTGTGTTATACCCTCCTACCATTGAGTTGAGAAAGTGATTTGTTAGGTTTTTACTATGAGATGGGTTTGAAATTTGTAAGCCTTTGGGTAATTAACATGTATATCCAGAAAATTATATTTTTGAATCTAGGGTATTGTACGTGGTACAGAGATATACCAGAGTGAATTGATAAAAGCTGTGAGAAATACATAGTTGTCTAACAACTTGTAAAAGTTAATTAAGAAAGTCCTAGTGTTTGGAAGTTACACATAGTGTTTGGTATTCTGCAAAGCAATGAATGAATGAGTGGAGTTTGTAAAGATATGAATTGTTTTAATGGCCTTGGTTAAAGGTGGAAGTTAGCATAGGAAGTGGTGTAACAACAAATTTATTAATTTACAATTATTTTTATTGTACTTTTCACTATTTAGAAAATATTTCTCAATGTACCCATTGTCCCTGTAACTAATCAAAACATTTTTTTTAAACATTTGGGTATGTAAGTGCTGATTGATGCTCAAATATTTTTGAATATGTTCACAATCTTTGGAATGAGTTCCTCTCATTGAAATGAGGAACTGCCTCTGGAAGGAAACAATCACTGCGTGTGATGGCTTTTGAATTATATCTTTGGAAAGGTTTTTAAGAATTGTTGATTTAATTTTATTTTGGTGACAGTTTTGTTGCTAGAATAACAATAATAAATTTTTGTGTTAAATATTAAATTCTCTAAAGCTTGTGTACACTGGGAAGCCCAGACATAATACTTGTATTTTATCACTGATGTTTAAGAAATTATTTTGCTTACTAATTATTAAAATATTTTATCACCTGTGGTGTATAGTAGTGTTAACAATCATTTCATCATTAATTTGTAGTTAAGATTGTTGGGAAATTCTATACCAATTTTAAAAAATTGGTGTTTAAATGAAAGATGGTTAAAAATGCTTTATCGATTTTCTTTTTGAATTTTTGTAACGAAATCTCTATACTTATTGTTTAACTGTTAAAAGAGTTTTTGTTATGAGCGTATGAGAATGTAACAAAGTGAATGTTAATATTTGATTTATATACACAAATGTATTCCTGTTGGTGAGAAAATGCCTATTTTTACAAGTTAAGGATGTACAGTGAAATGTTCTGAGTGATTCTTTATGCACGAGAAGTCTCGGTTGGCATTGATATTGTAACTGAATCCTTCATGTAATTTTTCATTAAATAAATCTACCTCCAAGAATAGGAATCAAATGTAGCCATCAGTGTTATTGTGTGAATTGCACCCCCACTTTTGCACTTACCTTTTCAGGTTATTTTTAGGCCTTACTACTTGCATGAAACCTTCATTAATGCAAATTAGTTTCAATTCCTGAAATCTGAGAGTTAGTTTGAGGCTGCATACATTTTTAATAAGCTCTGGTATGCATATTTGTAAATTCATATATGAAAACATTTATTGTATGATTTACTATGGTAGGCCTGCTTAAGTGGCATAAAAATTGGTTTCAGTTTTCAAGGAAGCAAATTGATGCTATGCTGAACATTTCTTGATTGTTACCCAATAGTGGAAGACCAGGATTTGGAAGGTAAATGCTGAAGTCTCATCATAAATGCTGGTTATTGAAGACTAGGTAAGAGCAATGAAGATATTGACTAACACCATCCTTTTTTTAAGTTATTCCTCACATTTTAATTTTGTAGGCAGAAAACAACTAACAAAATGTTGCATATGAACTTGAAAGTGGTATATTTTTAACATTGAAATATTTTAATGCTTTGTTTTGCTTTAAAAACCTTGCTACTTTACATGACTGAATTAACCCAAACAGTATCAGTTACGATAAATATTAATTTTTAACAAAACCTAAGTTTAGTTTTTCCTTTTTCATGTCGGGTGTTGTTGTGGAAGGGTTTTCTGATATTTAGTTGAGGTAAATTAACAATGATTTTATTTCATAAAGTGCACTAAACTTTCTCTTTTTTAACATAGAAAATGTCATTTGAATACCTATTCAACTATCTCAATGCTTTTCCAGAGACGGATTATCAGCCTGGTTCTTCCTTTGAAACGTATCGACTTCAAGTACAACCTTCCCCCGAGGACCAGATGCACCAACATCCCCAGAAAGGGGAGGTCCCAGCTGGAATCCATTTCCTCAGCCATGGTCATCCTGTGGACTTGGGTTTTGAGACTTGCATCCTTCCTGATCGTCCGTCCATCCTACACTTTGCTGCTGATCGAGGTCTCCTTGTGCCAAAGATAGAGGGAGTAGAGGTTGAGGAGGGAGACGAGGAGGTAGTGGGAGTGGAACTAGAAGAAGTCGATGATGAGGACGGTGAAGATGGCGCCTTGTTCTACGAAGAGGATGGAACGAGGCAGAGACATGGTCAGGGGCCTTCCACTCCTCTGTCTCCAACTGCAAATGCACGTCAAGAACTCTGGGAATATGTGCTTAGGGGAGATGGCAGCGTAGTCTGCAAATGGTGCGGTGAGGTGCTTCCTAGTCGCACGCATTGGTACAGACACAAGTACAAAGTGCATGCCGTAAATCTGTTCCGTTGCGATCGCTGCAATGTGTTCTTCAAGACTAAGAAGGGATTTGCAGGACATCTGGAGAACAGGCATGGAGGAAGCAGTATGGGGGAGCTGTCGGGGAGTGTCATAGTAGAAGGAGAGACGCAGGATGGGGAGGAAGTTGATGTGAGTGCAGGATCAAATAATCGGAGGGGAAAGAGCTCTATGGGTCCGTCTGGAAGTGGCTCTCGAAGGGAAAGAGGACGTGCGAGGGATGGACCGGCCACTCATGGAGCAGACTGGGCCGAGCAAAGGCAGAGAGAGGAGAAACTTGTGGCCGAGATAATCGATAGGGTGAGGAGAGAGTGTGAAGCTCAGGGTGCCACAGTCAGCCGAAGAGGTTACTCTCGGAGGTCCACAGTGATGAACTCCTCTTGAATATAGCGGATGAAGGTGCTCGTGTGGAATGCGAGAAAACACTGTCCATTGCTGTCCTCAGTATGTAAAGTAAGACCTTGGCATACATATACATTATTTCATTTGAATCTTTTACCCATATTTTGGAATGAGTTTTTCGATTTCAAATGAATATATCCAAATTACTTCTTAAATTTGAATTTTTAATGAATGTAACTTACTGAGATACTTTATGAAAGTTCAGTATTATTTTTTCATGCTATCAGGTAGGATTTAATTCCTTTTTCTAAGGAAGTCTGATAACTGAAGATACTCTATCAATCTAGTCATTTTGCTCTTTATTTTGTCACCCTCTTGAAGGGTTGTACTTAGAAATGCTTGTACTTAAAATTATTCTGGTAAGATGTGATGTACCTATGGTGAATGATTACATGTATCCATGTGTATTTAAATTCCTGAACCTTCCATGAGATTTTGATGTCTTCTGGTGTTAGAAAATTTCTCTTGATTATTGATGTACACCATATTTGGAGGATCCTAGTCTGTTATTCATTTGTGTCAATTTAATGGAGAATGTATATTTCTCTTAAATATACATTTGCCAATCCAAACTAGTGAAGAGCTGGATATGTGAAGAGCTTTTACACTAGATTGGAAATGTAATGCATGAAAAAAATAACAAAATCTTTAAGGCATAAAGAATTCTCTGTGATTGTTAAAAAAAAATTGCGTGGTAGTCTCGTCCATTTTGTATTACATTACCCACTTCTGAGTAATCTATCTCTAATCTTGATCGCATCAGTTTAAGCTCAATTATCATTGTATCTCACTTTGCTGAGTTTGAGGACAGTGGACTGACGATTGTCTTGCGTAATACTGATACCAAAGTAATATGATTCCTAAACTCCTTTCTAAAAATGTGAATGATTACATGTGGATATTTTTGGGAGTTTTTAACTGAGTTGCTTATTTTTAAGGTTACTTTGTGATACCAATGTGTTTAGTATGAAAGTTCCATTAGAAACCTCATATCATCAACATTGAAAAATGAACTTCAACGGGGATTGAAACATTCTCCACATGTGCCAACCATTTCAGCGAGGGAACTCAAAAACGTTTTGTTTAGTGCCTCTGTACACATCATATATGTGTGCTGTTCTTAAAAATATGCATTTTGCTTGTACAGGGTTGAGTATTTATATAATTGCTTTCAACGTTTAGATATGTAGTAGGCAATACATCTTCCCTTACTGATTGTTCAACTTTTACAATCCATCCAGACTTAAAATATAAAATGTTCATGTACAGTGGTTCAGCAATAAATAATTTTTTATTTCACAATTTCACCATCCAGAAAAGTTCTCAAGTACAAAGTTTTTGCCAAATAGACATTAAGAAACAACAAATATTGGATTTTAAAGGACCATGGCCAGCCAGCTAAGGATGAGTAATGTACCACCATAAGGAGTGAACTGCCGAACTGTTGAATTCCCAGTAAATGCATATACATAACATGATCCACAGAATATTGTCATCCCAGATATTAAAAGTGTTCCTACCTGCAAGGCAAAGTTATTAGCTTAATAATTTCATTCAGATGACAAAGAGCTCCATGATAAACAATGATTTGCTAATTCCGCATTGTCTTACCAAATGTGGTCGTTTAAAAAGAGGTAAAGCCAAGAGTGGGAATGTATGTAAAAAGTGGTACCGATTCGCAGTTTCAAAAGCAATCTTCAGTTCTTCGTTTTTAACATTTTTGTTAAATGCTATGGTTAAAAATGGAAAAGAAATTATTAGCAGGTGAAGTTATTTCGTAATATCACATTACGTTTTAGTAAAAGTTGGCGATAGAATAAATCTAAATCATGATTATTAATATTCAATAGAACTTAAAAAAACTGTCTTTACAATGAGCTCCATAAGCTCCAAGAATCACTGCCGAAGCTCCGAACAATCCAGCAAGTCGGACATACGTATTTTGTTTCTCTGCCAATCTCCAAAGGTGAATTTCAGGTTGTTGAGATGGGGATTTCATTACTGCTGAACCCTTTTAGGTAATTCAAATGAGACAATTAAAAAACGGCGCAAAAGACATCCAAGAACAGCAATTATTTCTAACTTACTGCCATAATTAATGTATTTGCTAATCCTCGGGTTACTGGGTTATCGTAAATGCAGGCAATGTAATCATAAGGTGACATTGCATACAAATCAAATGTGACGTATAGAAAAAATCTAGCCTTATAAATCTACTTCACATAAAACATTAAAATTACATAAAGTATGTAGGCCACGTTATATTTCACAGCCGTACACTCACCAACTGCTGTTTCCGATACGAAAATACATTGTTTTCGACTGTAGTGCACTCTGTCGACATCATACGAATTTAATTTCCCCTGCTACCGTCATTGGCCAATAGCATACGTACTTGATTTGAAGCGCCCAATTCCGAAGTTCAAGTAGTCGTAGAATTAGAAGACGTCGATGTTTCAATATGATTTCGATGTTGTCGGCCGCTATTCGATGGGCTATAAGGTATTATTGCATTATAGTTTTAGTTGTTTATTGAAGCGATCGAATCACATAGGAAGAAGGAACATTTGATCGAACCTTGTAACGTAGTTTTAGTTCATTTAAGTTGTCTTTTTACGGTTTCATTTGTTTTTTAACCTTTAATCATACGGGTTAAAAATCACCAATATGCTGTAGGGGTCTGGAAGACCCCAAGTACCTTTTGTTGAAAACTCAACTTATTCAATGACAAACATATCAAAACAACATTTTTACAAAATCAAATAATACTTAAATATGCTTAGAACAATCTAAACAAAAAAAATGCTGATGCTGTTCTAAACAATTATAACATATAATTGCATAAGTTATTGCAGCTATCTTTGGCATCTATTGTGTGAACCGTATTTTCAAGAAACCTTTCATATAACTGGAATTGTTGGATAACTTGAAGTTGGATAAAAGCAAGGCCAGCCATTGGGGGGATGAGGCAGATGCATGGCATTTGGGCCCCCCGTAGTTTGAAGTGTACAATTATTAAAGTATCGGGAGTAAATCTTGTATTAACGTTTACTAAAATTTAACTAGCCAAACTGATTTCCGATAAAAAACACTACAAAAAATTATTATTTTAAAACTTGGGGGCTCCATAAATCTTTCGTTATTACTATACATATTAATGTCGTGGGGTCCTATGAATATTTGCATCCAGGACCCCTTCAATGCTTGGCCAGCTCTGGATAAAAGGACTTTTACTGCATATTTTACAAAAAGAAATTTTCCCTACAAAAGTTGACTCATAATTAGGAAAGTCTTGCAGGTAAACACTTGAACTATTATTACTATAATTATTTTCCAAATTGCCTTTAGGACTTGCAAACTTGTTCAGTTATTTTTCAGAATCCTTCGCTAGCCTAGAGGGTTTAATGCCAAAATAACCGTCGGTCGAGAGATAAATATGTTGCCATCCTTGGGATTTCTTTTATCACATCCTCACCCTAAATGGGGATCCAGAAACAATATAACTAACATCCACAAGTCTGTAAAAAATGGAATTTCTGATTCATATACGGTTAGGCTGCCTCAATAATTGGCCACCTTTGTTTTTTCGAAAACCTAGTAGGTGTGGACCTGCCTTGCGCTATAATGAATTCTCTTAAAACGCGGATGTGCACAGCAAGGTATGCTTGTATATAGGTAGGTGCAGAAAATTTCTTGTAGTTTAGGGGGGCCATGGATAATTTCATGTAGCTTAGGTGTGCCATATTATCAAAATGGCGGTGGAATGCCGAAAGGAAATGTATCACTTCAGATGAGGTCTTCTTCAGCATACCAACCAGGGGTGAGCTGTAGTGGGCTTGGTTGGGCTCACACAAGCCCATTGTTAAATTTTAACTCATTCACCGAGCCCATTGTTAAACTTGATCAGACGTGTGTATTATATATAGTGACGCTTTACAGTATTTTACTTAAACATTAAAACTTTTTCTACAACATGGGTTTTTAAATGTGAGCATTGAATCTAAAAGGGGGAGACAAGGTGGATGCTCATCACTCATATTGAGTTTGGGATTCAATATTCACTTTAAACTACTAACAACTGTCCTTCTCCCTCTGCTGAAATTGCATCACTATTTTCACTTTTGTTCTTCAATACTCTGATCACACTCTGCTGATCACTACTCTTCTAATAATCGCACACAATATTTTAAAGCTTTGAAAAAAGTCATTTGATCATAAGTTCATTAAAGCTAGAAATAATTAGTCATTCTAGTAGCGACTACTAAACTGTATATAATTATTACCATTCAAGCCTGTTCTTTCTGTCAATTGATGATACCATTGTAAGCTTTCTCCTTTCTTTCACTCTGGTCACTTGCTTCTGGTGAAAACATGACTGATTAAGCAAGGCGTTACAATATTTTTATACAATAAGTTCATGTCTCTGTGTTGTATTAGAAAAGAAGAAAGTTTGAACTTAGTAATAGTATAATCAATTCATTTTGGCCGCTATGCCACTTGTCTATCTCTGGCGTGAATAGGACTCGCATAATTTTTGTGATAAAAACCCAAATTTTTCTTCAATAAATACTTGTAAATATAAATTGAAAAACTAAAACATTGTATTCATATGCAAGTTTATTTCCAATTCGCCCCTTTTTCAGTAACATTCCATTCCATTGTTAATATATTGGCGGCTCACCCCTGACACCAACTACTTGGATGAGACAAAATATCTCATGGAGCACTTGCTCACTCCTTGGCTTTGGTGTGGGGTGAGAGCACCAGGACCACCATTTTTCAAAGTACTCCCGGTCTTTATGAAATTCACTGTACCACTGTTGTGCTGTCCTGCATGGTATGACACTATCCCCATAAGCCTTCATAAGCATATCGCATGCTTCCGTGCAGGATTTCCCCAACCATAGACAGAACTTCAGCGTGGATTCCGGTTCGACAGAGCTGTGCATTTCGAATCCGGTAGGCGACTGCAAGACAAGTGCGGTTCGGAGGTATTCTTTGCCATACACATGCATGTGAATGAGCTTGCAGGCATGGAGGAGTCATTGGTGTATTTCTACTGTACAGGTTTCCCTCTCTTTATGCGGGTTTGCTTTATGCGAATTCGCTATTATGCGACAAATTTATTACTACTGGAATTTCTTTTTATGTGCTTTTGATTTGCTCTTATACAGTTATGCGGCCAGTGCAACACAAATGAAAAAAAGTTCTCCACTACACCACAAGGCGACCATTCAGTCTCTTATGCTGTGCATATTAGTACTACAGTAAAAGAGATGAGAGTGGAGTGGATATTGTAGAGTGGAGATGTGACGGAGATTTCGTGTAATACGGTTTGAGCACACTTTAGAAGGTTTGTCTCCTTGCTTGAGGAACTTGCGTTGGGCCAAGACAATCCTCCAGCACTTTAAACCTCCACTATTTTGTCACTCACAACAGCCACCACTTATGCCCGTCTGCTTCCTTTTATTGGCGAGTATAATTTAGTGCTAATTGTTTTAATTCTGTATTTAGCACATAAGAAGTAGTTATGAAGCGAAAGAAGAGCATCTTGGAGGGGAGTTAGGATTGCTTGTGGAACGTATCCCTATCTTTTACATGTAAATATGGGTTCTGTTTATGCGAATTCGCTGTATACGTCACTTTCCTGGAACACAACCCCTGAATAAAAAGAGGGAAACCTGTATAATCTCTTGTGTACTAAGTGTTCATTTTATGTAGAAAAAATTTGCACAAATCTTTCTTGAACAGTCCTCGCAAATAATTATATAAATAATCCTGTCCCTGTGACTTATTGTCATCAGAAAAGCTGGTACAACGGAAAATTTCCAATGATAATCTAAGCATCAAAAACCATTGGAGCATTTTTCCAAAGAAGGCATGTACTATTATTGCTTTGTTGCAGTTATTTCAAAAATCAATTAATGCAGTTTTAAGCTGTCCAGAAACACTTTCGTCAACGTTGTAACAGAATAATGAGAGAAGGAAAGCATTATTTTCACGTCAGAATTTATCTTTTAAGAGAAATAATGTGAGCAGGCAAATGATTTCACTTTCTCATATATGCAATATGTAGAGAATGTATTGTAATCAGAAAAAAAAATCAATTTTGAGATTTTGATGGAAATGCATGTTTTAGGTGTCACAGATTTAAAAAAATTGTTTCTGTTATACTGCGTGTGGTGGGCCCAGTTATATGAAATTGAACGATTTCTCATATTTATGCATTCTATCATCCATAATAGACTCCCTGAAGAGATTAACAATATAGCGCTGCAATAAAGCGTAGATTATCCCTGTTGATTTCCTGAAAATGTTTACTTATTCAAAAATTGCTCGGACGATTTTGATTAAAATTCATTCAGTTAAAGAGCTTGATGTCATAAACAATACATAAGCCATATTTCTTAAACAACTATATAGTGTCCAGCAACATTATAGTATGTATATTCATTTTTATGCCATTATTGTCCAACTCTCCCAGTCCTCTGATGTCATGCAACATTCTTTGTCCAATAATATTGCTTATTTTAAATTATGTTCTGATATAAATATGCTTCTGCTTGCAAAATGAAAGCATCTTATACTAAAAAATATAAACCAGTCGGGGTGTACATGGATTTACTGTGATACAGAAGTGCTTTTTGTCAAATTCGCCATAGTATTATCGTATACTAATGTATTTGCCTTGAAATCAGAAAATTATTTTTACTTGTATAGTGGTAGCCTGCTTTTTTAGCCATTCTAAACATATTCATTTAGTTATCCCATTCTACGAACACTCATCCTACAAACAAATTTCTTTGAAATCTGTTAAGCCAATACCTTCCAAATTCATAGTTACAGAAAAATTCTAACCTTGATATTGTGGTAGCCCTGTATAGTCAACCCGATTGAAATATGATATTTTGGTTATTTACTTATATGAAGATTATATCTACTATATTTAGTTAAAATCTATGAGGTCAGTTCTCTAGAAATGCATGTAAAAGAAATATTTTACTTTTTATTGTGGTAGCCCTGCTCTTTAGGTCCACTTTAAACATATTTATTTCATTATGGTATGTAGTACAAATCTTATATACAAAATTTAATTGAAATCCATTCAGCCAATTTCTTCCAAATCCTTAATTACTGAAAGAGTTTAATTTGTAATTGTGGCACCCCTGTTTGGCTCATTTGGTTTAAATATGCTAATTTGATTTTGTATATATGTGTATATTGTAAGTATTTTGCAATTGTGGCACCCCTGCTGAGTCAATCCAGTCCAAATATCCCATTTTAGTCATTAATATATGTGCATATTCTATGTACCAAATGTGGTTGAAATTGGTTCAGCCATTTCTTCCCTTATATATGCATATGGACGGACGGACATCATGAAGATTATAGTGGTTTTCAGCAATGACGAAAAGCACTAAAAATGAATATGTAATTCATATTTTTTGTAAATTAATTAGAAAAACTCCATGCAATTTGTATAAATATATAGCAGAGTAAAACATTATCTTTCATAACATGCAAATTATAGCAATTTAAGCCAACATAATATGTTCCCATTGGATATAATGGACACTCGGCAATAACGGACAGGCCTTCCTCCCCTTTAGTCTGATTTATTGAGGGTCCACTGTAAATGTATTGCATTGATAAATTAAATGTTATGTAGTGTATGTATAAATAAATGCGTTTTTGTGGACATAGAATTGGCATGGAGTGTTCTGTGCGATGTTTAAAACTTAGTACTTGATTTTAAGAAAATCCATAATTTTTTTGCATAAATTTTTGGGGAAAAACCTTGTCCACCTTTCGGGTCAATAGGGTATATTGCACCAATTTTTTAAATAGACCAACTGCATGTTATTGCAAAATCACATATCTATTACAAATTTATATTGGTCGAAGAAAATTCATTTTATCTTAAAAATTTCAGAAATATAAATGTCATAAAATTTCCTCATAGTTGGACACAAAGCAGTGGTGGATTGCATGGTCCAAGGTGGCATCCAGGCAGTGAAGCCCCTCTGGTGGATGCTAAATCCAACCCAGTTGAGAGGTTACCGAGTCTAGACCCCCGCCAACTATTGCTTGCAATAGAAAACAACTTTGAGCATATTTTAGATTTTTTTGATAAAAAATTTGGTTTAAAATGTGCAAAAACATAGAATGTTTAGGAGTAGACAAGAACCATGGCAAGATAATAAATGACTAATTCCAAAAAATTATTTATTACGTAATAACTAATAAAACTTGCTAAAACTGTTAAGTATAAAAAGCACTACTTGAAAGGTTGATCCTATGTAATCAATATTCTAAATTAATGTTATAAGCAAATCTTGTGAGCTATAAAGTTGCTATAATCCAATTCACTAGCAATGTTTTTACCAATCGACAAAACAGCCAAGTTGCTGACATGTTCTTGAAGTATTGTTGACCTCATGTACGTTTTTATGAGTTTTAGCTTTGAAAAACTTCTTTCCTCAGATGCTACAGTGACAGGAACAGTCAGAAGATTTCTAAGAGCAATGTACATATTAGGAAAGTCTGTATATCGCTTGCTTGTTGTAAGAAATTGCAAAATCTTAACTGGGTCTTTGTGAATCGGTGCTGGAATGATAGGTTACAAAGCATCCAGTTCTTCTGCAAGAACGAAGCCATCCTCTATGAGATTTATTTTCAGATATATACTGTGCTCTAGTAAATTTGACTTTTGCAACTTGTGAAATGTATGTAGAAAACCAAATGATTCGTGACGTGTTTTTAGTTGCTCAAAGCTGCTGTCCATAGATGCAGTTGCTGTGTCATCAATCTGGTTAAAATGATTTATGCAGAATGCATCCTGTGCATCTATAATCTGCTCATCCTCAGCTTCGTATGCAAACATTTGCTTTCTTTTGCACGCTCTCGTCACTTCGAATACTGGTTCTATTTCCAAATCATTTGCTGTAGCTACTGCTCTTTGAAAGCCATCTTTTCTGTAAGATTCCAACCATTTTCAAATCTGCTCCATACTGTTAATAGCACGCGCCAATTCGGCCAAGTCGCTTTATAATTCTTTGCTTATAAAATAATAAACTTCATATAACACAAGTCTATAGAATCAGAAAAAAATTAAATTACCTCTGGTGCAATCCTGATGACGATAACTTCATCCAGTTATCATATACAGGGTGTTCCTAAATTATACCGACAAAATGATAGACGTTGTAGGGAGGCATGCTCGATGTGAGAAACACCCGGTCCCTGTGTCCGGAGCAGTTTCCTGTTTGAGCTATGAGCTGAGAAATCTCGAACCTAAACACCTGGTGTTAAGGCAACCCGTCCATTGGACAGCTCGCTATCTGGATCCCAATCCTCTGGTTTTTTTGTTTGGGGTCTCATCAAGAGCCTCGTGTATGCAACACGGCGGGAATTTTTGAATGAACGAGCCAATCATTGTTAAGAAGATACATGTTGTGTTTGCAGGATGAGGGCCACCAGTTCGAGCACCTTCTTTAATGAATCTTGTCCCATACTCAGTACGGTAATTGTGGATTAATAGAACATGCAATTACATCCCGAAATTCCAATTTCTTTTTCTTCTTATTTGGCAAACACGTGTGCCACCGAATGCACCATCTGCAATCCGTACTCTCGTACCTGCAAGCAATACTAAGTAAATAGAGTGAGCAAAACATTTCATCATGCACTGAGGCAGCACATCACAGGTGGCGTGCAAATCACAAGGATTGCCTTAACACCGGGCACTTAGGTACGAGATTTCTCACCTCGTAGCTCGAACAGGAAACTGCTCCTGACACAGACCGGGTGTTTTGCACATCGGGCATACCACCCTACAACTCATTATTTTCTCGGTATAATTTTGGAACACCCTGTATGTATATGAGAATTTACAAATTGTAGCAAGCGAACCTGCTTGTTAGCACGTACTGCTGGTTGAGAGATTGTTTCATACATCATCAGTTCAATTTTAAATTATTTTTTCTCAGGTTCTATTAATCAGATTGAGTTAAACAATTTTTTTGAATGATTCCAGTAACATTAGTAAAATTGTGTCAAATTAAAAAAATTTGACTTTAAAATGCCTTTAAGCAGGGTCGGAGCTGTTGACTTAAGATATTGCCATGTGTAAAGATCTGTACATGTACAGTCTGGAGAAAAGTTAGTGGTGTTTGATATGGAATAATTATGGACCATGGCATGGTGATAATGCATTTACTTTACGACACTTGCATCGCTGACTGTGCTGTACTAGCAACAAAATATAGTTATCTCGGTTACTCTTCAACTTTATCTTACTATCTTGTTTGCATTTTGCTGGCGAGCTGTATAACTAAATTTTTTTGTCAATTGGAGCACAGGGTCCCAAAGGCGCAGGGCTTGCCTTGCCCTAAGGCTAGGCCCCATGGTAATGCAATTAGTGTTTAACCATGGAAAGATACAATTCTTTCTATATCTTACGTAAAGTAAAAATGGCACATTAACAATCTATAAGGATAACTATAAATAAAAGGCTAATATTTTTACAAAGAACAACTGATATATTGATTGACCTTACTTATTTGGAAAATTCATTTTTTATCACATTATTTTACTCTGAACAGCTTAAGCATAATATGTCTGCACACTCACTAAAAACAAAATGAGAAAAAAGATTTTATGGATGAAAAACAGCAGTGTAACATTACAGAGTTAAATGTCTACCAGATTGAATAAAATTGGTTTTAGAATTATCAAAAGGTTTTCATAAAGGGATAATTGAACCATTTTGAAAAAAAAACTACAGAGAATACTGATTAGTTAATTTTAAAAATTTTAATGACTTCTTTCTTACAATGAAGAGAGGTTTTTGTACTGTACAGTCTAATTAAAAGTAACAGGCACTCCAAATATTATGGAGATTTAGTTCATTTACACACATGACATCCATATTTACGAAAATGAAGTTCTATCAAAGTTGATAACAGAAATTTATCCTTCAGCATTATGTTTTTCTTTAAATTAATCATTTTTTCCCATGTACTGTTACTTTTAACTGTTTGCCTGGCAATGCTTTTCATCAATAACAGGCCATGAATAGACAAAACCGCTTTATTACATAACAGCGTATATAATCATAATTGTTATAAAAATGGCTTAGTAGTAATTACACTGTGGATGAAATGGTAAATGACGTGGTATTACTCTAACAACGTCTCTTCTGAATGCAGATATGACATACAAAAATTGTTCATTTGAATCAACTCAATGCCTCAGTGGTGGCAGACCAAGCTTTGCTCGAAGAGCATTTGCCTCAACCACCTCGTTGGAATCACTTCTCCTACCAGTCCTCGCATTTCGCTCACTACGATGACGGTTGCCACTTCCTCCATGACGATCCCGGTCTCCTCTTGCAGAATTCCAATCTTTACTGGACCTATTATCACGAGCATTATGCTGGTTACGTCCATGATCATCATCACGATGCCTGTGTGTCCTTCCGCCTAAAAATTTTGAGAAATATTAACACACAAGGTTTCAAACCTTTATGCATAGGAGAATTATAAGAACATACATTGCAAAATGAAAAAGCACATGCACCAAAAACAGTAAAAGTACAGTGGACCCTTGATCTAATGGACTATATGGGGCGAAGGGTGGTCCGCTATATCCAAAAAAGTCCATTAGATCCAAAAGTTCATTAAAATCACCATACATATTATGAAATATGTATTAGATTATATTCTAACCAACGAACATTATGGTTGGTTCTGACAGAAATGGTAGATGAAACCCTAATAAACACAACTACTTAAAAATAGTGGTGTACCGAATATACATTTTGGCCGAATGTTAAAACCAATATTCGGCCGAGGCTGAATATCACCATCATAGAATTAACTTCAAGAATGCAAGAATAAATCTGAGATTTATCAAAAAACATTTTTTTTATTTAATTATATTACAATTTTATGATTCAAATATTTATAGTCAAATTTAAGAAATTTTATATTATAGCGCAGGAACAATACTTTCTCTGTGTTGTCTGCTGCCAGATTGCTACTGCGGCCACTGTACTGAACACTTGCGATGCTAAAAAGACACTCGCTTTCAACCGAGGTTGGAAGAGGAGTAAGATATTTCTGTGCAAGCCATGCCAGTGTAGGAATAACAGAATTAATTTGCCTAATGTATTTCAACTTGAGCTTATAGAGTCAGACAAACTTTTGTTATGCAACTGGTGTAAAACATTTTACCAAAGTAATCCAAAAGAAAGCCCTTCAATAGCTTACTGGAACAATATGGAATCTGGAGTTATACCAGATGAAAGGGTTACATGAATTTCTCGAAATATCATTTTATCTAACCTAAATATCCACTTTAAAGTTATTACCAAAACATTTGATGAAGAAGATGCTGTGGATTCAGAAGCCAACCAAAAATGTTACTATTAAAAGAATTTCCTTATAAAATATTAGCTACAATATTAATTTCTACTAGGGGCTCTGCCCCTGTGGCCCACAGCCGTCAACCCGCCAATCTGTGAGCCCACATAATTATGAGTTATGGTTCCTGAGATAAAAATTCGAGAAAATCCTGAGCAAAATATAGCATATTTTGAACTTTGAGAAGGAGAAAAAATCCTGTACTTGACCGGGAATCGAACCCAGGTCTCCCCATTTGCCGGATAGGTGCTTTAACCAACTAAGCTATCAAGCCAGCATGTTAAAGCACCTATCCGGCAAATGGGGAGACCCGGGTTCGATTCCCGGTCAAGTACAGGATTTTTTCTCCTTCTCAAAGTTCAAATTTCAATTTCAGATTTATGCCCGCATGCATAAAAAGTCTTCTCAACACCTTTGTTTCTTTATAGCATATTTTGTTTACATCGATCGTGAAGACGGTTCTCTTGGCAAAAAACAATTAAAATCAATGTTTTTCTATCCCACACCTTTATTTGATGTGAGGTATAGTTTAGAAAATTTATTCGGATAGAAGACAAGATTTAACACAAGATAGTTCCTGAGACCACATAATTACAGGTTATGGCTTCGGAGATAAAAATTCAAGAAAATCCTGAGCAAAACATCGCATATTTTGTTTACATCGATTGTGAAGACGGTTCTCTCAGCAAACCAATTAAAAATCCATATTTTTCTCTCCCATGCTCTTATATGATCTGTGAAGTATAGGTTACAAAATTTATTTGGCTAGAGAACAACATTTTCTACAAGATAGTCCCTGAGACCATATAATTACGACATAGTTGCGGATATAAAAATTCGAGAATCGCCCAATATTTCGATGCATTTTCACACATATTTCCCATTAAGAAAGCCTTTGAAATCTCTGTGTATTCCATTTATGGAGTATACTTTTCCATCTTGTTTATAAAACTATATAACGTAGCTAAATTCCTTCTTTCTCCGTCGGTGAACTGGTGGCGCAGGTGATTGGGTTGTTTGTAACAATTATTATTTAAATAATAATGAAAATGGTATTATAATTTTGAAAAACCTCATGAATTGGTATTATTAGTTAATAAACACCATGAAAAACATAAGAATATAACCCGAGCAAGCAAATTTCTGTTTGGGTAACATAAATATCTAAGTTTCGTGTCATAATTTCAGTTGACTATTGGCCGAGTTGGTACAGTCGAAAGCTCCCGTTAAGAAATTCACGAGTTTGAGTCCTAAAAAAGTAAAATATTTTTCTTTGCAAATTTTAATGCCAAGTATTAGGGAAGCTACCGACTACAACTCTAATAAATAGAGAGAAATTGAATAGTAATTTTTGATGCAAATTCATGCATTAAAATTTGATCTCATTGTCATAATTATAAATTCATTTCACTGAAAAGTATAAAATAAAAATATATAAAAACTTATTTAATTTATACACTTTTTTATAAAGCACACTGAAAAGTGTAAAATAACTTTTCGAGTCTCAGAAAATATCTGGATCTTAAGGAAATTTTTCATTGGATATGATCATGAATCTCTCTAAAAAGATGCCATATGCTGATTAAACAGGAATTTTTCCGACTTTATAATGTGAGTAATTTAATCAACATATGCCACAGGTACACCTTTTTACTTTCTCCATATAGGAAGTATAGAGAAAGTATTGTTTTCATGAAAAAATCAAATTCGAGATTTCAACGGAAATACATTTTAAGATCCCCTGAACACGTTTTGACTATTTTCTCGATGATGTCTATGTGTCTGTCTGTATGTGATATATTTGTGTGGGCGCTCTAACTCAAAACCTATTAATCAGGTCAACGCAAAATTTTATATTTAACATTTTTATAAAAGTTAGAAGATCTGATTAGTTTTTGGTAAAAATCAATCGACTGGAAGTCACTTATCCGTTATTTTGAAATATTTGCTTTAATATTTGATAAATGTAAAAATGTATTGGAATAAAAGTTGTAGGAAATTTCATTTTCTACAAACTTTGTTTATACATTTTTCCATGTAATGCATTGTTTAAGAGATATCATATTTTTAGCTGCCACCACCACGCCACCTAACTAAGACTATTGTTAACAATTGACGCTTAGTTACGTCTTAGTAACGGTCCTTTTTATTTTCTTAATTGTCAACCGGAAGTAAATATTGACAACGATCCCAGAGCTAACAACATGTAATTTGCCATATAAATATGGAGAAAGTCATGTGTTGCCCACATCAGTTAATTTTTTTAAAGATTCAAGATCATATCTAATGAAAAATTTCCTTAAGATCCAGATCATTTCTGGGACCCAAAAATTTATTTTATAATTTTCAGCGTGCTTTATAAAAAAATTATAAATTAAATTTTTTTAAATATATTTTTCTTAGGTTTAAAAATACACAAGCACTTTATAAACAGTCTATATTGTAATTTAAATAATTTATACTGCAGATGTTTCCCTTCATTAACAACTAAAATGTAAAAAATAGATAAAATGTGGATTTAGAAAACATTCGGCTATTTGGCCTTTTGAAATGCTGAGGCAGAATAACAGATTTTGGCCGAATACAGAGGCCGAACTTCGGTGCATCACTACTTAAAACGTATCCTCAGAATGTCAAAACTAAGTCATTTTTCAATGGTCTATATTAGTAATTATCAACGTGGGCTGCAAAAAGTTTAAAGATTGGTTAAAAATATTTCTAAAGTTATTGGGAAGGTGTAATAAAAACTATATAATACCATGCAAATACAAATGAAATAAATTATTAATGAAAAGTTAATGAAATGATTTTGATCACAGGAATGTTTAGATGAGCTGTATTATTAAAAAAGTTGAGACTAAAATAATTTGGTGTCATTTTTTTTGATGTAGCTAATAAATTAATCCACTTTGAATGTAATTTAACCACAAATAAAAAATCTGATGTGGCCACCACATGACTCCATATCTGTAATATTTCTAAAAATTTCAAATAGGTTACATAAAAATAAATATTTTAAGCAACTACGAGAAAATTTTTGACTTTACAAAGAACAGAAATAAACTTAAACCATAGCCTTCTGATATTGGATAGAGCCACAAAGGTCCAACAATTGAGAAAAGAAATTGGAGCGTTACTAAGACGTAACTAAGCATCAATTGTTAACAAGTCGTCGATAGGTGGCAGCTAAAAATATAAGATATATCTTAACAAATGCATTATATGGAAAAATGTTTCCAAGGTTGTAGAAAATTAAATTTCCTACAACTTTTATTCCGATACATTTTTACATTTATTAAATATTAAAGCAAATATTTTAAAATAACGGATAAGTGACAAGAGTAAACACCTACTTCCGGTTGACCGATTTTTACCAAAAACTAATCAGTTCTTCTGACTTTTATAAAAAAGTTAAATATAAAATAAAGCTATCACATACACACACAAACATCATCGAGAAAATGGTCAAAACGTGCTCTGGGGACCTCAAAATGTATTTCCGTTGAAATCTCAAAGTCGATTTTTTTCCTGAATACAATACTTTCCCCTATACTATGTTTATGGAGAAAGTAAAAATACACTAGGGAAGGGAGCTAAGAGATCCATTCAAGAAACACAGGATATTTTTTTGGAACTGTATCACTTGAAACAGATTCTAAAAAAGTAACAATTTAGTAGACACGGCTGACCTGGCACCGTCGTCCGAGTCTGTTAAATGCGATATCCGTTAGATTGAGGGTCCACTGTATATACAAAATCACTCAGAAGGGAAGTTCATATAAATCATCTTTGAATGAATTTGGTCTTGTAAAGTGAGTAGTGGATTCTTCAGCTATTCAACAACACAATATAATTTGAAAATAAATTCTTGACTCATATAGATGCTTACCAACAGGCGATTTGGAGCGAGATCGATGGTGTCTTCTCTCCCAGCTTTGGTTTGCTTCCCACTTCCTTTCTCTTTTGTCGGATGGTCTCTCTCTTTCACGACTCCTGTGCCTGAAGTGAAAGCAAGAGAAATTATGTTCAATCAACTCATCTTACTGTAATTGTCTAGTTTTTAGAAGCTATTTTGTGAAGAGATTCTCAGTTATCCAAGCAAGCCCATTAAAAAATATAGTACAAAGTACAGGAAATACACAGTTTTGAAACAATGGAAAAAATGTTATGACCACAAGATGCCTCACTTTCTGAATATGTTAAGCAACAGCAAAATATAATAAAGCAACTTCTTACTGTCCGTGGCAAAAAGATGTGCACCTCAACTTTGACGTGTGACCATTTCTGCTACGTTTATTGGAAAGAATGTACAAAAATACCATAAAAAAGCTTATTTTATGCTTAATAAGTTATGATTTTTTAACATTTTTAGATAGAGAACTTAAAATTTTATGGCGAGTTAAACAGAGGAACTACCCGTAAAAACCAGCTACGTAGCCAAGTTTCGCGAAAGTAGCCATATATAATAATTCATAACTATTGAACATAAGCTTTTGAAATTTGATACTGTGATAAACTAAGGTAATAGAGAGGCAGTGATATAATTTTCTAAGCTTTATGTTCATTACTATGGTTTTAATTGGGTTAAAACTTTAAAAAGAAACTCGTCAGTGGGGAAAAATGATAGAGGAATTCTGAAAACACTTGTAAAGACAGTCATACAGAAAATATTTTGTAGGAACCAGATTTTTTATAGACTTTTAATAAATTTATATCGATTTTTTCTCTGTAGACATAAGGCATTTCATTTCCTATACTGGTGTATGTAGCGGCGTTGTCACTTCAATCTGGCGTGCAGGACGGCTGAGTGGGATTTAAACTCCTCTCTCTATCCAACCTCATTGGAGGTTGCTAATGACTCATACAACGAGTAATAAAGAAGTTACTTGTTTTGCCTAGATTTTTGTTTTCTCAGTTCATTTGGTGTCTCAACTCAGTCCAGTTGGTGCCTCGTGTTTTTGCTATGCCTCGAAGAAAGCGACAAGCTTTACAACAGATGGAAAATATTAGTCGTAACAAATATGGTCGTTTTTTTCAAATGATCAAATATGGTGTGATTAAATTTGACCCTAATCAAGTTGTTAAAAATATTGCAATGTGTTGTAATGTTAATGAAAGGACTGTAGCAAATGTAAGTAATGAGTTCAAGGAAAATGAGCATCTTTCAGGAAGTTCTCCCAAAAAAAGCAGCAGTAGAGTGCGAATTGTATTAGACAAAATGTTTCAAGGAGTGCTACGAAGAAAAGTGCATTGTTTTTACTTAAGAAAAGAATACCCAATAGTGTCTAATATTCTAATCAAACTGAAATCAGATTTTCCTGATTTTCCAGACGTAAGTGAATCTACTTTGTTATGGTGGATGAAGATGCTTGGCTACCGCTTTAAAAAAAAACAACAGGAAGCCTGTATGCTTTGAAAGTCACCGAATACTGGACCAACATGCAAAGTTTATTTGTGAAATAAAGTCAGCTCAGCAAAGAGGATGGAAAATTAAATATTTGGACGAAACATTTTGTGGAGCAAATCACACTCTATCATATGAATGGCAGGAAAATGTGAATGAAAGTAATAACGATATTGACTTTGATCGAGGTGTAATTCAATAGGTCAATTGCTGGAAAGGTGGCCTTTTGAGGAGTATTTTAGGAGAATTTTAAATGTGATGGATCATGAAACCGCTATTGTTATTGACCAAGCTTTGTACCACACCATGCAAGATCCAACAAGAAATCTGTCCAAAAGTTGGCATAAGAATGAACTAATAAACTGGCTAATTGAGCATCGCATTGAGCCAGAGGTAGATGATTCCAGCAAGCAAAATACATGAGTCTTTAACCATTAGTGAACTACCTGAACTCGGCAGACCTCATTTCAAGTCTCACAGGTACTTGCTAAATAGCATCATCAAAGAGAGCGGTAAGACAGTAAAGCTAATTTGGACTCCAGTGGCCCATTGCGAGCTCAATGAAATCAAGCTTATATGGGCTTGTGTTAAAAATTAGGTGGCAAAGCGCAACAAAACACAAAATATCAAAGACATCCTGCAACTGTGCAAGGAGGTACTGCGCAACACCACGAAGCGCGTGTGGGAAAATGCCGTGAAGCACACTATCAAGGTGGAGGACTTCTATGCCACCAAGGACCAAGTGCTGAAGAATATTGTGGAACCCTTAATTATCAACCTCGATGAGGATTCCAGCAGCGACGAAAGCAGTGAGGACGAAACTTAAGAGGAGATCGGGGTTTTTGTGCAGGTCATGACGAGGGTGAGCGACCGTGAGGGAGAGAAATGAGATGTTTGGCAACATTGCAAAGCGCCCAGAAAGCGACATGTACATTACTGTGTTTAGATTAAAATTAATTAAAAGAAAAAAACAACGTTAAAATGAAATCTGATTCCTACAAAAACTTTTCTGTACGTTTCTCTTTACAACAGTGGTTTTAAAATTCCTCTATCATTTTTCCCCACTGAATGAATTATTATATATGAATACTTTCACGAAAGTCGGCTGTGCAGCTGATTTTTACAGGTAGTTCCTCTGTTTAACTCGCCATAAAATTTTAAGTTCTCTATCTAAAAATGTTAAAAAATTATAACTTATTAAGCATAAAATAAGCTTTCTTATGGTATTTTTGTACATTCTTTCCAATAAATGTAGCGCGCCAAATTTGAGATGCATGTCTTTTTGACCTGAACAGTAGTTTTTACAGTTCCTCTACCTCTTTTTGGCAAAAGGTTCCTTTAAACTCACAATTTTGTTTAATGCAGTATTATATATTCAAAGGTTCTACTCTAAAGGAGCCACTTTCAAGCTAAAATAAAAAAATAGAGCACATTCTATAGACATTATATTACTTATGCAGCAAAAAAGATTAATACTTTGTAGAGATGTCTCCCAAGCTTACTTAAAATTGATCAAAAATCAGTTGCTATGTTATGTCTGGTTCTCAAATTCTCAAAGCTGCATCTCAGTCTCGCAAAAGCTTGCAAAAAATTCCCAATGGCAAAAGCTAACCTCTTGTCACGCTCCTTCACATCTCGTTCCCTTGACCGTGACCTTCTTGGTCGATTAGGTGGCGTGGGTGAAGGCTTCCTGCCTTTCTCCTTGGCAGGTTGCCTCTGGCTCAACGAAACTCCGCCATGGTGGTGGTGATGGTGATGACGATGGTTTCCAGATGATAAGGCTGACGAGTCTCCCTTTTGATTTCCACCAGAATCCCTAGACTTCAGAAGTGAAGGGATGGCATTTCCAGAGGAAGTGAAATTTGAACCAGATCCCAAGTTACCATTTGCCACGGCACTGTCTCCTTTCTTTGATGAATCTCCTCCCAACCCTCCATCCAATTCCCCTTCCTCATCAGATTCCATTCCTTCATCCAGATCATCATCAAGAGCGGAAACTCTTGGCTCAATCTCATTGTTTTCTTCCAGAACGTGACGTTTCTGGAATTGGAACAGGCGCATGGTATAATTACTGTTTTGTCAAATTTCAAGAACATTTTTTGAAGAATCTGTGCTATGCACTTCTCTATTACATGTGTATAGGCTTGTATGCGTGTGCTTGTACTTTTCAAAGTTTTGTGTATGGAAACATGGAAATAAGCTACTAACCTGTAATCTAGGAAGTATTACATCACAAATTCTGTCTTCTCTCAGAAGTTCGTCAATAAATTCGTCCACATGGACAAGCTCAAATTCTGAAATACAGTACAAAATTAGATTATATTATAAGAAATATACATATTAAAATGTTTTAGATATTATTATTCAGATCAAAAAAACTTACGCCCTAGACGATTTTGTCTTCGGAGCTTTCTGTAGTCATTAAGCAAAGGTTCCAAATATTTGTAACAGTCAAGTGATGTCCCAACCAATCTCATGTAAAATGCACCAAGAACGCGGACATATCTGCCAAAGATAAAATGTACTAGTTAAAAAATAATTACCTCAATAAAAGCACAATTCATGGATATAAAAATGAAATAGGATAATGCATTAAAACTAACAGTTGGTGAATATCACACATTAAAATATAATATATAAATAATTGTGTAAAAACATTGTTTTTTGGAATGCTACATAAAGTTAAATGGGAACGTATACAAATTATTAAAAACTGAAGAAAGGAAACTAATTTAAAGCAAACATTCTGCTTTAAAGCCATTCAATTTTATGCAAATTACTGTCTACAATTACATCATGAGCTAGATTCTTGAAACGGTTCTTTTTGCGGTTTGATTATTATTATTGTAGAATATGTGATGGCAAGAAGCCGAAGTTTAGTGATATAGCATTAAAAACTTCAATTAATTTCAAGTGAGCTAAAAGAGTCATTTGGAATCTGAAAATAATGCCAATGTTCAGGTTTTCAACAAAGAGGACTTTAGTCACCATGACTATACCATTGTTACTGCAATCAAGCTAAGGGAAAAAATATGCATTATTGTCACAGAAAATCAATAACATAACAGGTAAACCAAACTAGTGATGTGGAAAAATTACGTCTGATATGATTAACATAACACAACAGTAACTGCATAATAATATATGAAATGGATCCATATGTTCGAATTTTCAGTGCTTATAATTTATATTTATTAATTAAACATGTAAATTACTTTTTATTCTTTGGTTATGAAACGAAACTCATTGACTGAAAAGGTAAGGGAATACCATATATAAAATAATATTTACATTCTCACTTAAACCAAACTGCATTGTTGCATCCTTTAGCTTTCAGACTTTAATAGTTGAGATCAAATTTTACTTATTGAGTTATTATTTAAATTAAAACTAAGAAAACTGCTAATCTCATTAAAGTCATATTTGTTTTATTTATTTATAGTAAAATTTTGTCGAAAATAGCTGGTTCATAGTATATTAAATTTTGTTGGAGTGTTCAAATATGTAAAAATCATGTTTCTGCTATTTTCCTGCAGATATACTGCAGACTTCACACTAACTAAAAATATTAGCTATACGTATGATATATACTCACTTAAATTCTTCATTTTTTATGAATTCCACGATTATGTCCTTTTCTGGCTGAATCTGTAGCATTTTTAAGATTAAGCATAAAAATGGAGAGGGCTTAATATTGCCACCGTAGACACCGCCAACATATCTCAATTCCATTGCTTTATCAACCATTAACTCAGCTGAAAAGTAAAACATTTTAAGGAACATGCAATGTGACAAAATTAAGAAAATACATCTGAAATTGGTCAATAAATGTAAATAATTATGCTTCGATAATTAGCACACAACCTCACTATAATAAAAACACCCATAATAAATCAAATCGATCATTATTAACTAGAAAAAGTAAAGAACGAAAAAAGGGGCAATTTCAAAACAACGTTCAAAAAATTCATCTATATTTTCAGCAAATATTTAGTCATAAATCCTCTTTATTATTATAATAAATAATTTAGATATGAAATAAAATACGATTTTTGGCAAATTTGATCGAATATTTTGTGAAATACTTAAAGCTCCTTGTAGTAAACTCAAGATTTCCACAAAAGTCAAAAGATTTTCACATACCTGTAAGTGCAAAACATTCTTCTTTCCAGTATCTACTATCATATATTCGCGAACGTATGATTTTCTCTACTAAATATTGAGGATTTGTGCCACGAATGGACTTAGCATCCTTGACGGTGCGATTTGCCATTGCTTTTCAAAATAAAATCCCTTACAGATTTCAGTGATCAGAATTTATATCACTACACGTTTACACACACATAAAGCGTAACTCATCTTCCTCAGTTCACTTAAAATCGTCGGTGGACCACGAACCGATAAATATTTCTGACAATGAAGCAGTAGTAAACATTAATGATTTCGATTGTCAATTGTTAATATTTTTACTAAAATACGATAGGTCGCACTTTGATCGCCTTGCGTGAAAATTCTTATAAAGTGGAACAGTGAAATTAACAAGTTGGCACGTGAAAACCGCTTAAGACTACTACTACATTAATAACGAAATGCAACTAAATTGAGTTATGTCAAAACAATTTTTGGCTTAGGTCTGTTATTACTCGTCCAAGATCAAAACATGCGCCTCTATCGGCGACGACTAGTAACAGACCTATGCCTAAAAACTTCATGATAAATACGTATTTTAGTGTCCCTTATTATTTTCGTAGTAAACATACCGTATTATAGTGTCCCAAATTATTTATAGGAACAATTCAATAATATATAAAAATCACACTTTTTTGAACATTTGAAACTGACTTAGCTATTCATTGCACTACCTTTTAGATACCCATTGCGCGTAGGCAAGAGGGAAGGGATAAGCAGGTCGTATTTTAGTAAAAAAATAACCTTCTGAATTCCGCAATTATACGCACCTCAACATCGGGTTGGGTAAAAAAGGTTGGGTTAGGAGATGGTTTAATTTTTTATTACTAATTTAGCGTTAGTGTCCATTATTATTTTCGTAGTAAACCTACCGTATTATAGTGTCCCAAATTATTTATAGGAAAAATTCGATAATATAACCTCCTGAATTCCGCATTTATACGCACCTCAACATCGGGTTGGGTAAAAAAGGTTTGGTTAGGAGATGGTTCAATTTTTATTACTATAAATTATATATAATTATAATTATATATATATATATAATATTATATATAATTATATAATATTATAATTTAGCGTCACAAAAGTTGTGATCGGGAACCGCATCGGAGAAGTGTGACGGGTAATTCGAGAGCTTATGTTAGCCAAAATATATTTACAGGTCTGTTTTTAGTCATCCAAGATCAAAACATTGGTATTAGTCCTTTTACTACCAGTTTATCTTTATATTCCTTTATAACTTCTGTTATTGGTTTCATTTTTATGTTTCATTACCCCTCTTTATTGCTCTTTTAATCTCGTTAAATATAAACACGTTTCTAATAGCAACTATGTATTTTTGTCTTGGACGACTAATAACAGACCTGTTCCCAATGTTTTCTTTATTTTTCAAAAGAAAATGATATCATCAAATAAAAAGCTACAAGCTTATCGCTTTCAATGCACAAAATGCTAAGTGTAGAGAGATTTTCTTGCTACATGGTCGCTCTTAGCTCATTTGCAATTATTATAATTAATTTAAAATGCAAACAAATAATACGCTTCACCCATCCCCATGTGATACAAACAGAAAAGAAACGCTTTTGGAATCGAACTTGGGCCACAGAAATTTAGGATCTTGCGTGTTATCCGCCCCGTTCTTCGAAATACCTATTTATTTTTGTCATTTTGCCTATCCCCAACCACTTAACCCAACCCGGGGAAGGAAATAAAACGAATCCAACCCACAACTATTAACCCAACCCCGAGGGCGGAAATAGAACGAATCCAACCCCCAAACATTTAACCCAACCTGGGAGGAGTTGAAACTGTTGTTCAGAAGGGTTGAGTTTATTCAATAAATTCTGTTAAAAATGTTATTATTTGTTAAATTTGTTGTTTCGAAGAACGGGGCAGATAACAAACAAGATCCGAAATTTGTTCAGCGTGATTAAATTAATAAACAACAAGAAGGAAATGTATACTCCATAAATGGAGTACACAGAGATTTCAAGGGCGTTCTTTATGGAAAATGCGTATAAAACGGTATAGAAAGTTTGGGCGGTTCTTGAATTTTTATCTCCGAAATTATAGGTCGTAATTACATGGTCCAGCGGACTTTTTTGTGGTAAATGTTGTCTTATATTCGAATAAGTGTTTTAGTTTATGCCTCATCTCCCCTATAATAAAAGTCTATTTTGATTTGTTGGCCGGTCCTTGTTTCACACTATTAAAACGCAAATTAGTCGATCAAATATGAAGATATCTATTAAATTCGGCAGAAATAATCTATTCAAATGTAAAAATGCTGTGGCGAGGGAAAATTTACGAAAAGCGTCCAGGGTTTGACTCCAGGGGATGATTTGCATTCCTCACATAATAACACGTAAAAATTTGACGTGCAGGCTTTTCTTCTTTTTGAGATTAAAATTAGAAAGAATTAACCTACGATCTTCGGATATAAACCATTTTAAAGAAAACATAAAGTTTCTTATTTTGATATATATATATATATATATACACATACTAGTAGTTGGTGCTTGCATACTGCAAACATTTCATATCACCTTGAAAAACATACATTTTTCAGACAGATATTTCATCATTACAAATATACTTCTTATTCTAAAGATTTCACCTCCGCAGCAAATTTCGTTTTTCCCACATGTAAAAATAATAGAATAAAACAATCCCAAAACTTTGCAATTTTAAGAATTTTATCCTTTCTCCATAATGGGGTACTAATGCTACACATTTTAGTTGTAGTACTTCTAGAAGTAAAATAATATTTTTCTAATTGTTTAAATTTAAATAATTTTTAACGGCCGCCGCAATTCATATATGGTAAAATTGAAATTTTATTTGTGCAAATTTACTACTCTGTAAATAAATTGAAAAGTTCAGCTTCCTAGCTCATCCCCTAGTACCTAAACAGTTATCTATTTGTTTAAACTTTAAGAATTTTTAACTTTCAAACAAATTAAAATATCAAAATTTGTATAATCCCTATTTCGTTTTTTTTTTAAGAATTCTACTTATAAAAAAAATTTCAACTCCGTAGCACATTTGGAAATACATAAACCTTGAAAATTTGTTTAAGCAATTGCGAATTTTTAGCGGCCGCATTGTTGCACTTTTTCAAGATTTTCGCTTTTCTAGTCGGTTTTGCACAAAATCCTACTTAAGAAAAAAATTTCGAATATATATATATATTTCTCTTACTCCGCCTGCAACAACTTCATTTATGACCGACTGTAATGCTATTTTTAACAAACTTTCCAAGTAGGTAAAAGATTGAAATTTGGTAGGAATGTTTGTCTCTTAGAGCAAAAGCCATTTTCGAAACAAAATCCCAAAAAGACCCGGGTTCGACTCCAGTTAATCTATCGCTGAAGAAGGGTATAGGCCCGATAAGCTTGCGTGTTTTTTGTGTTCGTGTGTTTAACGTGTCTCTTCGACGCCCCCAGTAGCCTGCCAACTTGATCCTCAACTTGGTAAGTGTCCGCTACAGCGGAATATTGTTTACATCAGTTGTCCCGAAGATTGTTTTCGTTGACAACAATTACAAAACACGGAATTTTTCCTATTTGACTAGTTCTACAAAGTAATTTAAAAACTTTTTTGTTATAAGTGATATTGTACGATATCTAAAGAAAAGTTCATTTTTGTCACCAGTAAAGCGGCACTCCAGATTAAGCCACGTAAACTATTTATATCAATTTCTTAGTTTTTTAGCCCCTATGTCCTAAAAACCCAATTTCATCAACATCCGCCCAATAGTTTCAGAGATGAAACCTGCGGACGGACGGACGGACTTATTATAAAGAACGCCTAAAAATAGATTTCGAAATTTAAACGGAAATACACGTTTTGAGGTCCCCTGAATACGTTTTAATATTTTTCTCGATGATCTCTCTCCGTGTGTGTGTGTATGTGATAGAAATTTTGTGTGTACTCTGCCTCAAAAGCTATTAATCGAATCATCGCGAAATTTTGTATCTGACATTTTTGTTAAAGGGATGAGTTGATTAGTTTTTGGTAAAAGTCGGTCAACCGAAAGTGGGTTTACTCGTCACATCTGTTTTTAAAAAAATATTTGCTTTAATATTTGATGAATGTAAAAAGGTATTGGCATTCAAGATGTATGAGATTTCATTTTTCTACAATCGTTGTTTGAAAAATTTTCCCATAAAAGGCATTGTTCAAGAGATATTTTAAAAACTATATTTTTTTGGTGCGACCAGCACACCACCTATCGGCGACTATTGTAAGCACTTTACGCTTAGTTACGTATTACGTTATCAATTATACTTTTTATTTTCTTAATTGTTGGAGCGTCGTGGCTATATCCAATATCAGAAGGTATGGGTTTATTTTTGTTCTGTGTAAAGTCCAAATTTTTCTCGCAGTTCCTTAAAATATTTATTATCATTTAACCTATTTGGAATTTCTAGATAAATTAAAGGTCTGGAGAAAGTCATGTAGTGGCCACATCAGATTTTTTAGTTTAGGAGATGAAAGTTACGACAGACGGACGGACGAATCGTGTCCCTAAGGTGTTCTGCTACTCTCGTTTTGCTGGTAAAGCCTAACAAGATGGAAAAGTGTACTCAATAAATGGAAAACACAGAGATTTCAAAGGAGTTCTTTGTGGGAAATACGTACAAAACGGTACGGAAAATTTGGGCGGTTCTTGAGTTTTTATGTCTTATGTAATGTTCCCAGCTGATTCACCTCTTGCTTACGCTCAATGGGTATCTAAGAGGTAGTGCAATGAATAGCAGGATAGCAAGAGGGAAGAGAAACCTGGTGCCGGCTTTTGGCATGATCTTAACGAAGAACACCAAGGGGGCCAACGGCTTAACGTCCTTTTCGAAGGACGGAACGCTGAATTTGCGCGGTCTCATCAAACCTCACAAACAGGGGGTCGGGCGACTTTGGGAAAAAACCCACTTTCGCAGGATTCGTGCCAGCTGCCCTTTCGAGCAGCAGGCGAGTAGCAGCAAGCGTCCTAACCAGTACACCACCGGCACCCCTTTGAATTTTTATACCCGAAACTAGACATCGTAATTATGTGGTCTCGCGGACTGCTCTGTGGCAAATGTTGTCCTCTCTCTACATAAATTTAAACAGGTTCGGAAAGTGTACAGTGTATCACAAATAGGCGCGTTTCGTACGATGGAGTATTTGAAACTATACGATATAATTTGACCGAACACACACCATAAAACAGCAAAACACCAGGACCCGATTGTACCTCTGTCTATTAAAAATGTCTTCTCCTTCTTTAGTTGGTGCATCAATCATATTACGTAATTTTAATGATTAATACTGCAAAACGATACATCAGAAATGATTCCAGAGAAATATTCAATTTATATTTAGTGATTTATTTTCTAATCAGTTTTAATCAACCATGCAGTCGAAAATTATTTAAAACATACCTCACTTGAGTTCAGTAGTTGTAATATTTACGTTTATGTTCTTTTCTTCACCGCGTTAAGGAATTAAATGGATTTTGTAATTATAGCATATCTTATTTACTTCAGCAACCAATAAGATTATTTACGTTGACAACAATTAGGTAGCTATGCAAGAAATAAGCGAATTACGATTTTCTTGATAACGACTACTCCTACAATAAAAATGTATAGAAAAAGAAATACTTTACGATACTAGTTCTATTTTATTTAAAAATTGTTTTAATTTGACCAAACATTTACGAGATATAACGGAAAGTTTATTTTTTGTCACCAGGAAAGTGGTACCCCTGATTGGCTTACGTGATTTATTTTTGTGATTTTATTATTTTCTTTGTCTTTAAGTAACTTTGTTAACTATTTCCAACTTCTAATTACAAACTTTGCTCGCTTTACTGTTATAAATAACCTTTTGAATTAATGTCATATTAATTAATACAGTAACTTAAGTTTCTGTAACAGGCGAAACCGGTCGGAATAAATTTCTCTAATGGAGATTTACAACATTCGTTTTTATTTACAGTGTGGAATCTTTCCACAAAGTCAAGCTTTCCCAAGTGGAACTTTTTTCAAGCATTTATAAAATATATTTAATGGAATAATTCAAGTTTTTTCCGGTCTTTTTGAACTTAGCTCATCATCATCATCATGAGGTGTTCTGCCTCAAGGCAGGTCCCTGGCACCAGCGTTGTCTCCACTCCTTTCTGTTCCTTGCCATTTCTTTCATTTCCTGATACCCTCCACTTTCTTTCAGGTCATCAAACATTTTTATTCTTCTACGTCCCCTTTTCCTTTCACCTCCTACTGATCCTTCCAACACCATCAATAATAAACCTTCTCCTCTCAAGATATGCCCTAACCAGTTACTTTTTCTCCTCTGAATTGTTTCAAGTAATCTTCTCTTCTCATTCACCCTTATTAGTATTGCTTCATTCCTTATCCTATCGATCCACTTAACCTTCTCCATCCTCCTCCACACCCACATTTCAAATGCTTCTAGCCTTTCTTTCTCTCTCCTCTTTAGCGTCCATGTTTCACACCCATAAAGCAATACACTCCAAACATAGCACTTCACAAGACGTTTCTTCAGATTTAAATCCATTTTACTACATAGTACCCGTTTTTTCCTATTAAATGTTTCTTTTGCCATTGCTATTCTTGTTCTTAGCTACGAACCCAAAACTCATATGAATTCATTTAAGTCCCTTTTTATGCATAAAAATATTTAAACTTTTTTACATTGTCCTGACAAGTTGTAATTGTTCTGAAAAATTAATTGTTAAATTTTTATTACATTTAAAAGAAATCAGGTGATAAATTTTAAATTCACGACGAAGGAGCCGCCTCGCAACGTTCATTTTGTTACCGGATGTCATAGAGATAGGATCGTGTGTGCGCAGTCTTCTAGTCACTTCTAGTGGAATGCAGCCGTGATGATTTCAGGTTGAAAGTCGTTTTCTCTTTCGTTTTGTCTCGTTTGTGCTCGAAACATTCCTATTTATTTCTTCGTGTTACTCGCGTGAAACATAAGGACGTAAGGTAAGTCTCCCCTATGGTTATTTGAAGCTGACATGAATTTGCTATGATAAGTAATGAATGTGATGCTTTATTGTCGTTTCTAGGGACATGCTAAGCGAGAAGTACTCCAGTCACGGAGAGCGAAAAAGAATGTGTGTGTATTTTTTGGCTAATCAACCTCTTGAATTATTATATGGATAAATCCTACCACACCGAACACAATGACAAGGGATGAAAAGGGAGGAGGGAAACCCGGTGGCGGCATTAACCTACTCTTAACGAGGAGCGCCAAGGGGGCCAACGGCTTAACGTCCCTTCCGTAGGACGGAACGCTGACTTTGCGCGGTCGAGGGCGAAAAAGAGCCACTCTGCTAGGTAAGTTCAGATTTTAGACTTTATTTTCATCCTCACCCCCTCTCCGTCTCATGAAGTTGAATGTGATCAGAGTCATGTACGTACATACGCGACCTATTCAGTCCAATTAAAGAGTTGATCGTAGAACTACTGGAAAGTTTAGTTATTCTATTTTCGACGTTTTGGGACAAATATTCTACAGTGGTCTTTCCTTCACATGTTCTGCAAGAACTGCCGCGGATACTTAATCTGGAACGCTAATTATTCTACATATGCAGTCGGCGAAGTTTTATTTTAGTCATTGAAGTGCCTCTATGCGCCGGTGTGCTTGGTCTTAAGACTTCTAATTTTACTCGCCCCTATGGGTTAGTACAGTAGTCGATTCACTCTAATAGTCACTATGTTATTGAGAACACGGTAATCCGTCGCATTTGAATGAAACTGCTGTGCAATACGGTATAGGAGTCTAATGGCACCACCAGGAACGGTGGTCTTGGTTTCGAGAATGTTCTCTGCCGCTGACCACTTTTTGCCTTTCCACGACCAAGGTGCATTTTATTCAAGTTTGATCATTTCTGCAATTTCTGAGGATTGCCTTCGACCAGCGCGAATTTTGGCGAAGGTGATGGAATTCCGTTAACGGCGGCCCGGACGTCGAGATCACTTTTCCTGCAAACTTTATTGTTCTTATTATTATTTGCGAGTAAATGAACTTCAGCAGTGGATTTTACTTTTATTAAGTAAACGGGACGCTAGAATGAGTATTTCACTAGGAATCCCCAAATGAGCAGACGCCGATTCCGGAAATGACGAATATATGGAGATTTACGCGGATCCAGCTCAAATGCCGTAGTTCCCCCCACCCCTCTCTCGCTGACGTCAGGACGGTTTGGAACCTATGCGGCATATAACGCGGATCCACCTCAAGTGCCGTAGTTCCCCCCCTCCTACCCAGGAGTCTTTAAGGCGGGCAGTTTGAAACTTGGGCGGTAGCCATCTTGAAATTAAACAAATTATTATTATTTTTTTTTATTTAAAAAAAGCACACTGTAACATCAATTTCTTTTAGCAGAAGGGGGTAACATACCGGGTAACCTACAACCATCGATCGTCACCGCTGAGGACGATGAAGCATCGTGGATCGTTAACCAAAACCCGCAGTTAAGGGAAATTCTTGATGGGGTTGGTGGAGGGCGTACCGGCGAGGAGACAGCCGACGCTGATGGGGAAACGCCCGCAAAGAAGCGAGCCAAACAAGGTATTTTGGATATTGCGTTTATTATTATTATTATTTTACCTTTGTATGTCACAGCTTTTGAGCCGGTTATTTCAATGAGGTACGGGATTTGCCAAGCACTCTCATTACTCGGAAGTTAAAAATTGACGTACTATTCTGGTTGTATTTAGTATGACAGCTTTTTGTAGGAGGGTATATTGCAATTTAGGTAAATCTATTATTTTTATACTGTTGTGTAAGTCTGTAGGGATAATTCCTGTGGTCGATAAAACTATTGGGACAATTAGATTATTAACATGAAAATTCATTTAACAGATGCTGCAGAGCCGATTTCCGACGCAGGGAGTGGGCAAACCGGCTGTGGCCAGCCCCGCGCGCATCAAGGGGACGGCGGTGTCGCGAATGGTCGCGGATATGACGCGACGGTGGTGAATGAGGCATCCCGAGGGGCATCGTCGACGATCGCTGATGCGGGGGAGGAGGTCGCGAGTTCAAGCGAGAGTGGTGAAACCCCCGACATCGAGAGTGATGATGAAGACACCGATTACTCCCAAGTTACCTGTTTTACTTTGATTCAGCAGAGGGAGAAATTTTTTAATAAATTTAAGCTGCGCGGGAGGGTGATTGAGGTGGCATTAAAAACGCCACCGGAGAACGTCAACCCGGTCATCTGGGTGGAAAAATGCTTCAGGGACATTGTACGTCACGTGAAGGATGACCGTGTAAAAGGGAGTGATAGATTAGGGTTAACGCTATATAACAGTTTAACGCCTGAAAAGAAGGCAAACATTCCCTTTAGAACAGCTGATCAGCTGGATCCTGAGAAAGTATTGAAAGTGGTGTCAAAGATTCTTCAAAGCAATGACTCTTTCACAACATCAGGGCATATCACCGTGGAAATTAACCACGTTGATATGCCTTTAGGTCGCGGAAGGCGTAGCACATACGTCAACAAAATGTATTTTGACGATTAAAAAAAAACGCAGCATTGTAGTAATACCCGATAATGGCACCATATGTTTGGCGAGGGCTATCGCGGTCGGCATATCCATGCATGAGGATCAGGGGGTTGTTTTAAAGAAGATGAAGGATGATGTGGATAATCTACAAAGAGAGAGAGAACTATTGTTTTGATGAATGATTCAGGCGTTATACCACGCCAAATCCGTAGGACTAAATTGCACGATGTGATAACACGAACGGAGGAAAAAATTATACAGAGTGGTTCATACTAAAAGGCGAAGAGTGGGAAAGTAGGGCACATTACCATTCGGCTATATCCCCGATGTTTAATTTTTTGGTCTACATACAAATTTATTTACTATTGATGTTATTTTATATTATTTATTATTATTAGGCTATTATTATTTTAATGCAATACTCATTTTCCTGAAATTTTACTCGGCAATGGTAAATAAATGAAGAATGTTTACCCAGTCGTGTTGGTGCAGCCTCTGACAAAGATTAATTGATTGATTGATACCTTATTGTTACAGAGCATGAAAATGTACTCGTTCGCGTGTGTGTCCTGTTATTTTGTGGTGATTTTATTGTTGTTCATTGTCGAGTTTTATTATTGATTTTTTGTGTAAGTTATTGTTGAATTTCCTGTTGAAGTTATTGTTATAGTTATTGTTTAATCTGATGATGTTGTTGTTGAAATTGTTAAAGTTATTGCTTAATCTGATGATGTTGGTGTTGAAGTTGGCTATTAACCTACTTATATATCTGTTTATGCAGAGTCCCCATTTTTCGGACCCAATGGCGGGATATTTGGAGATAGTGCCTGCCCATTTTTATCATTGAATAAAGAAATTAACCATTTTCTAAAAAATTTGTGTACTTTATTATAAAACCTGAACCATTCTTTCAAACCTTCATTCGTAGTCATGTCAATCCCTTGGAAACATCCTTTCACGGCTATAGTAGCCGGTCCTACTGGGTCCGGTAAATCCGTTATTTATAAACGCAATTGATATCATGGTTGATGCTAGAATTGGGGAAATAATTTGGTGTTTTTCAGAGGAACAATCTGTGCCGAAAAATTCGAGAGAGAATTCAATAGTAAAATTTTATAAAGGAATACCTGACTTAGATGATATGATTGACGAGTTAGGACGATCTCGGTTAATCATCCTAGATGATATGATGCGAGAGGCTGATCACCGTGTTGGTGATATGTTTACTAAAGGTTCTCATCATCGGGGGTTGAGCGTTATTTTCATAACGCAGAATTTATTTCACCAAGGGTCCGGCAGGCGCGATATATCCCTTAACGCCCATTACATTGTATGCTTAAAAAATCCGCGAGATAGAGCTCAAATTCACCACCTCTCCAGACAAATTTACACAGAAAATCCCAAATTCATTCAAGATGCTTTTAAAGATGCCACCCCATTTCCCCACGGATATATATTGTTCGACTTAAAACAAAGCACTCAAGATGAATATCGAATAAGGTCAAAGATACTTCCTGAAGACGGGTTTACCCAAGTTTATATTCCAAAGCACAAAAACCGTAACGCGGCGGGGCATCTCTCATTCGAAAAAAAATGTCTCGAACCGTTCGGAAATCCTTAGAGCTCTTTGTGGAATCAAACCCAACCAAAGAGTGGCGATTTTAAAAACAGCCGATAAAACTTTAATCGAGGCGATTTGTGAATGTGTGTTCAACGTGTTAAAAGGGAACACCTCCGTGAAGTCTTGCCATAAGCGTAAATTAGCTCGCCACAAGAAGATCTTACGAAAACTGATCAAGCGCGGCGAGTGTTGGAAGAAGGAGGCGAGTTATCATATAAGCTGGTGGTGCGTTTCTCCCCCTAATCTTGGGCTCTGTACTTAGCGGGGCTATCGGTTCATTATTAGGGTAATCATGGAACATGCAAAGAAAATGCTATTAATATCACCTGGTGTGGTCGAACGTTTTAGACAGAAAAATGAAAACTCTCAAATGTCGCGAATGGATGAAGAAATGAAGGCTATATTATTCGAAAAAGATGTGCCAGATGATGATAAATGGATAAAATATAGAGAGATTTTACAAAAATATTTAAACCTCGTGGAGAAAGAGAAAAGGCCTATATACTTACCGATAATACATAACAATGATAAGAAGACCCCGGAAACTTCCGAGGCGTCATCGTTCGGCGAGGATGGTTTGAAAGGTTGGGACGGCAACGGTGATTTAAAAGATCCGGAGACTGACGCGTTTGTGGGTAAAGAAATATTAAACTCCGTACCCCAACTTTCAGGAGAAAAGCACGGTTGTTGCACGACCAGCTTCTGCGCAGTGACATTGTTTCCTGGGATGGTCGTGGGGTTGTGAATGTTCGCGGTAGGACAATCCCACGCTCAAACATAACAGATTTACTCAACGATGTGATACGTCCGCGGAAACATAGCAACCCCGAAGGTTGGAAAATATTTTGCACAGCTTTACGGGAGTTAAATATTCCTCAAGAATATATAGGTAACAGGAGAAGATGGTCATTCATTCGACAAGGAACAGTCGAACCGTCTGAGTCATCTCCGCCTTTTCGCGCGAAAAGAACAAATTTCCGGTATTCGCCTTACAAGATTAAAGGGTGGTCAACGTTTCGTTTATAATGAACATCGCTGACACGCATTATAATCCGGCTAATCCCGCAGGGTTTGCCGGAGCACGAGCTCTAATAAGTGAATTGCGCGGCAAATATTCACCAAAAGAAGTTAAAAGCTGGTTAGAAGGCGAAGAAACATATACAATTCATAAACCGATCCTTAGAAAATTTGTGAGAAATCGATATTTTGTAACCATGAAAGATGAACTTGGGCAGGCTGACCTCAACGATATGCGCTCTTTAAGAAATTATAATGACGGGTATAATTACCTACTCACGGTCATCGATGTATTCAGTAAATATGCGTGGGGGATACCTTTGAAAAACAAAACGGGGTCGCAGGTAAAAGAGGATTTTCAGCAAATCTTTAGCAAAAGTAAACGTAAACCGATACATCTTCAAACAGACAGACAAAGGAACGGAATTCACATCACGAATAGTGAGAGCGCTTTTCAAAGATAAAAATATAAACTATTATGTAACACAAACCCCCGACGTGAAAGCGAGCGTCGTAGAACGTTTTAACCGCACTCTTAAAACACGGATGCGGCGATTTTTTACGAGATTTAACACCCTACGATACGTAGATGTCATATCAAAATTATTGCGCGGGTATAATCATGCAACCCACACCGCCATTAAAATGGCACCTGTAGATGTCAATGATGAAAATATTCGTGAAGTTTGGAAAAATTTGTATGACCTCAAGGCGAAAGGAAGACTAAAGGGCCCGCGGTACAATGTTGGGGATCTGGTGAGAATTGGAAGAACGAAATATACGTTCGATAAAGGATATAAAAATAATTGGTCAGAAGAGATGTTCATCATAAAAAAGATTATCAAGAGATCACCGATCGTGTATATTATCAAAGATCTCCGTGGCGAAGAAATCGAAGGCACGTTTTACGAACCGGATTTACAGCGCATCCGCGTCACTTCTTCACAAGAATACAAAATAGATAAAATTATTGCTTACAGGGGAAAAGGTGCCAGAAGGGTAACATCACTTTTATTTTTACTAGTGCAAATGAACTAGTGAATTTTTACTCATCTTATGCCAGAAATGAGGCATTTTTGTATTTAAAAGAATTTCATGAAACATTTATTAATCATTTTAATTTTTTCTTTATATTCTTTTTCATAAGCTTTTAAAAAATGATTAATTTTCTTTAGAAAATATTATGATGGAACCTTAAATGAGAAAATGTCATGGGACCTAGTAGATAAAATGCAACCATTTATGTTGTTATTTTGTGTGTGGATTATTTCTTCTCTTCACTATTAACTATTGTAATCAATTGCTAAAGGAACGATGAAGTGATTTTCTTAAGGTGAGAGAAATGATTTGAATTCTTAACAAGAAGTCCAAACCAGGACTAATGCAGGCTGGTTTCCCAAAGTTGATGTCCCAAATTGATTACTTATATTGACAGAAAAGGTTTCAGTATGTGTTGGTCATTCCAAGGAATTCTCATACTATAAATACCACTTGTAGTTCATATTTTATCAGTGATAGAGAAAATTTGGAAAACAAATTAATAGATCATTATCAGGTTTAAAATATTAAAAGCAATGTCAAAATCTCTATCTGATGTATTTTTCATGTACATATGTTTTAGATAAACGAATTTAATAAATGTTATTGTTTATACGCTAATATATATGGATCAACTCTCCTTTACTGAAGGATAGTTGAGCGGAAAAGAAAATAACCTATTTGTTCACTCATTTATGCTCAAGCCGAGTTTGGTAATAATCGTCTCCATGGCAGCAATCTGATAAAATGCAATTTAAAACGCAAAAAACGGTATGTTTTAGTAGAAATTAAGAAAATACAATCAATTATCGAAATTTGGTGATAACAATAAGAATCTGCATTCTTTTCCCCTTAGAACAGTACAAACCTCGCTCCGATATTACAATTTTAAGATATTTTGTAGTATTAAAGATAACATCTCTGCACAACGGATTTGAGATTTCCTATGTAAAACAAATAGGGAAAAACGTTCCTGGAATCGAACTTGAGACTCCAATCTTTGTAAAATAAAATATAGCAGGGAGGTGGGCCCTGGTAGCATTAGCCTCGTACCAAGTTTCATGAAAATCGTTCATTGGTGCAAAAGTTGTTAGTAGGGGACACACACACACACACACAGACAGGACCATTTCATAAGGTTGTTTCCTTTGGAAACCAGCCTAAAAAATGAACATTTGTTTCCAAAACTGTACATCAACAAAAATATTTATTTTGTTTACAATTAAAAGAAAAAATGAAACAATATCACAACAAATAGAATTATGTAATCTATCCCTCAGGGAAAGATAAGCACACTGTTATATGAAAATTGAAAGTTTTGCATTAATAGTCTGTTATTCTTTTATATAACATTTGTTCTTCAAGGAGGGAGAATGGTGTCATAAGGGGTTGAAGCAAATATTCTGTTGGCCATCTGTAGAATAACTTCATTGGCAGTTTCCTCAATAATTGGGTTGATGATATCCATTACCTGCTGTCTGTTTTGTTCGATGAAATCGGTTGTAGATGTTGCTAGAGGAAGAGAAATTTCATATGATACATTGGTAAGATATTACTTAGAATTCATCATTAGGACAAAAAATCATTTAAAAATTCATCTCAGGAAATTAGAAAATTAATCCTATTTATAGAAATTTATCAAATGTCATAATATGTTTCTTATTTTGAAATATTTTAAAAAGAAATTCTGGTTTCAGTATAATTTAATTGCTCACAGATGAGATCGTTCCTTCCATTGTTGCCAAGAAAGTCCATTCTGGTATCACCCACTTTAATCTTGGAGTTAACACCAGCCACTTCAAAGTATTTTGCCCCGCGTCGTTCGACCAATTTTCCAGTCATCCTAAGATCAGCCCTCGTGCCAGCTGTTTTGGAAATGACAAAAAGAAATTCTTTTGACTTACCCATGGCATATTACAAGATTTCATAATTATTTTAAATGAATATTAAACAAAATTCTTATTAAAATAATATGAAGTAACTGAACTTACAAGAAAGCTCTTTATCATTCTGTTATTAATCTAACAAATTTCATGTTCACATTGCATAGCTTTATGTTAAAATTGAATTTGTTTTCCTGATGGAGGAAGAAGCCATGCTTTACAATTTAAATTGGATAAAATGGATCTCTTCATAAAAAGCACAGTTAGAGAAGAAAATATAAATATTTTTTAAAGAAAATTATTTCTAAAATTCAGCACATTTTAAGCTCTTCTTTAGCGCTTTCTTCAAATGATATGTTATTTATTGGACATGCAAAATATTTCTCTACTTCCATGTAATTACTGTAGTTGTCAGTGTTTTTAGTCAATCAAAACTTTGCATCAACTCTTAGAGGCCTACTGAAATCACAAAAATGAAAATGGCTACATGTAGATGTACTATTACAGGTGAAAGAAGACAATTTCTTTAGTTTGCATCCCTCCATACTCACTTATGTTGCCTTTGAATACTCCTTTACCATTCAATGGCAAGACCAGAAGACGGCCCTTCACATCAAAGTCTGTGGTCACTTCCAACAAAGGAAGGGTTATGCTCAGTTCTATTCCATTGTTCTTAAGATCATACCTGGGTAAAGAAGATTAGTCAATTAATTGGATAAATTTGTGTTGTCTCCAGCAAAATCTACCTTTTCACAACATGTCATCCAAGTGACTGTGATAGATTGCCACTGTTATTATGTTTTGTTTCATTGGAAGGACTTTTTTAATGAGGCAATAGATCAGTGGTGCAGCAAGGAATTTCCTTTGGGGGTGGCAAAAAATAAAAGACATTTTTTTCTTAAGGAGATTACCCTCTTATTTTTCTTAGACTATTTCCAATAATATCTCGTAAACATCACTATAAAATTAAAAGATCATAACAGTCATTTAATAAATATATTTATGTTTAAGTTAAATTGAAATTAATGCAAAAGCGGTCACAGCTCAAATTATTTGTGATATTAGGGGAAGAGGGCAAAAGGCCGACTGCTCCCTCCTCACCACCTTGGTTGTGCCACTGCAATAGATGCTCATTGATATAGCTATAATTTTCACATTTAAAAAAGTTCTAAAAATGAATGGATAAGAGCAAATTGTTTTCTCGGTAAATTTTTGAGACATATAATTTCTTTTTTGAGCTTGTTTATTGATTTGACTATCGTCCATATAAAATGTGGAAATTTTTTGATGATAAATGTAATGCAGTTTTTCTTGGGAAGACTAGATTTTGTGTATTTTGTTTACATTTCTGATTCAGTTATTACTGAGTGCTGTCAGAGTAAAATATTTTTATACCTTCACTCATTGGTATTTTTGTGATTCAAAAACTGTTTTAGTTACTTCATTTGGACAGCTATTCTATTCACTTTCATAGATGTTAAACAAGCCTTACTTAAGCTTGTTGATTTGGAAAGATGATGGGCCATAAACCCTCAAGTTCCTTAGTGTGGCGGTCATTTGCAGGGCGTCAGTGTCTCTGTCGATTTGTAGTGCAGAGATGACCAAAGGCTCAAGAGCAGGAACTTGGATCTGAGGTATTCCTGAAAGGTAACATGTAGGATGAACCACCAGACAGGAAGGAGAGGTCAATGGAATCAGCATTAAATTAAAAGTCGATTGTACAATAAGTTCCTTTTGAAGGAGAAATTTATAATTGGGTAAACAGAAGATGTGCCACTTAAGTAGGGCTTCCCAACCTTTTTCACACAACCCCAAAAATCAACATAACATGCTTTGCGACCCTGAAAAAGAGGACACTGCTCAAATTTCAACAAAGTCACCCATTTATTATAAGAACAACTTTATAGTTTGAATGTAGAAGCTGATATTTACTTTAATTAATGTGGCACTTGTGGCTGTCCATGGTAGTTCAGGTGATCAAAGTTTGGCATTGTGGAGGAAAGCATGCAGTGCATTTCTAAGGACAGGTCCAAGATAGAATGATATTGGAACTTAGTGACCACTAATGCACTGAATCCTTCTTCACACAAATATGTTGTAGCAAAAGGTACAAGCAACTTAGTGACAGGAAAGTTCTTTGTATTCCGATTTGACACAACCAGAATCTATCAATTGACAACTGAGGAAATGTAGCCAAATAACTCCTGTCTGTAGAAAGTTCTATGAACTCTTCTATTTCACTTCCTGGTAAATATACCTCTTTAGGATGGCATTCAAATGGATTTTGAATCCAGTCAAGCTTGGATGCATAATCCTAACCATGTCAATAGCAGCCAGTAAAACTAATGTCTTTCCAATGGTATGTGGTTTCTTGCATCAAGCAATGCGATATCTGACTTCAAATGAAGCTCTCAGGGCCTGGTCAGACACTGAAAGGCTTTTTCCAAAGTGTAGCTTCTGTCGTGAAAGGCCATTCTTGTGGTGGTGGAAGAAGTTTATTAGGTTTCATCCTCTTGGAGGACAATGCCACCTGATGCAACACACACGAGTTATTTCATTACTCTTCACTTGTACACTAGTAAATCCAAATTGAAGTAAGTCCTCGTCTTACTTTATAACTCATTTTGCACTGACAGTCTCCATTTCTTTTTCTGCAACCATCGTGGCTTGCTTAGAAGATTTAGATGATTTTTGCAAAAAAGATCCATCACACAAGGGTGTTAAACCAATCTCACGTAAAAATCTTGAAGTAAAAAAAAAAAAACTAAATATACACTATTTGCAAATCAAATCTGCAGAATACACATTTAAACACAGGAACTTGAAGTAAAGAAACTTCAAAACGTAAGGAAATTAAATTATTATTATTATGTGTATTGTACCTACGAGCACTAACAGTAGACAACTAAACTGATTAGGTATGAGAGTTTACTGAGAGAATGAAATAAACTACAAATTGTTTCTTAGTAAGCAAGCAAGGAGGGGCTAGGGTGGCATGGGTGGTCAATGGGTGATCCTGAAAGGCCCTCGAATTTTTCCGGATATAGAAGGAATTAAGATTTTTTAGCGATTTCTCTTTTTTATCCTAATTTCGGAATGACTTTCCAGTTAAATAGTACACATTCGACCTTGAACAAAGAGCTTGTAAATAGCAACAAAGACAACCGCAGACATCCACGCCCCTAGTGGGATTCGAACCCTCGACTGTATAATTGCAAGGACTACACGCTAACCACCCATTTACTACGGGTGGAAATTAAAATAAATATAACTCTTGTCCATTGATTGTACGTAAAGAATGGTTTCGAAGTAGTTGTTGATCAGTAGCGTAACTAGGAGCAGAAGGGCCATCGGAAAAATATTATCCCCACTCCCTCTCCCAACAAATACATATGCTCAGTTAAGACTGTAACCCATTGTAAAGGCCATCAAATTGCGTTTATTAATCAGTTATCAGGAACATGCTGAAAAGTTCAGGCTTCTTAAAGTACTCTGTCCATAAATAATGATTAAGAGCTAACGAAAAAAAGTATTTCAGTTAAGATGGATAATCAAACATATTAATTATTAAATTGGAATTTATGGACTATTGGGCTGTTTGCGTATATCTGTTTTACGTAATAAGATTTTTATTTCTTATGGCGCGCTACGATTACCACTATTCATTTTCTCTCGAAATGGAATCCGAATCCTAATACGCTAAGTTCAATTACGCAATCGTATAATTTGTGCGGATTCAGAACTTCATCCTTAATCGGCTTAGTTATCTTTGCGTGCTTAGTCTTTATCAACCGTTATCCGCGACCCCATGGTGGGCCGCAAAACGAGTTGAACTGTGCCGCGAAAATTTAAAACAAGTTAAGATTTGTTGACAATATTAGAAAACTGTCGCAGAAGTATAGCAAAAACTTAATATATTGTAAAAATTAAACGTTATAAATATCTAACGACAATTTAAATAAATTGCTTTATGTTTTTTGTATAAAACCCGCCACTTTTGGTGAAGAAAATATAATTTTCTCCTGCTTATATATTCACCTATCGACAAATAGATGGGCCGCGAAAACTTGCTTGTATTTTAGGTGGACCGCGGATAATTCCCATAGCTTAGGTGGACCGTGTTGCCAAAAAGGTTGAGAAACGCTGCTTTAGAGGCTACGCACGCACGCACCGAGCGTGAAGGTTCCACATTTGGCGTGATATATCGCCTGGCCCAAAATCTGGTCCGAAGTATCGTGATGGGCTCTCTCCGTGGGTGGATCTCGGCGAAACCTCTCTCGTCCGGCATTGACCTACTCCCATCCCAAGGACGGGCGTCTCACACGAAACGAGACGCGGTCACTGCAGACTGATAACATGGAGATCTCATCGCGGCAGATCACGGAACCCTACTCTCGAGGAGGATGAATGTGATTCCGTCGTTGCCCCCTTTCCTCATGTCTCTCTTTTTGTGTGTGTGTGTGTATTTTTGGATAATCAACCTCTTGGATTATTATAGCCATATCTCCTTCCTCGCCGAACACAATCACAAGTGAGGAGGGAAACCTGGTGCCGGCATTAGCCTACTCTTAACGAAGAGCACCAAGGGGGCCACCGGCTTAACGTCCCTTCCGAAGGACGGAACGCTGAATTTGCGCGGTCTCCTCAAACCACCCAAACAGGGGGCCGGGCGACCTTGGAAAAAATCCTACTTTCGCAGGATTAGTGCCCGCTGCCTTTTAAAGCAGCAGGTGAGTAGCAGCCAGCGTCCTAATCAAATACACCACCGGCACCCCTCTTTTTATGTGTCGCGGAGGCCTGCCTCGACCTAGGCGTGGAGCCGCGTCCAACACGGGTCGGAGTAACGCGAGACCGAGCTGATGTCGACCTCTCCAATATAGGTATATTACTAGAATTACTTTATGGGGCGTCGAGAGAAGAAAGTTTCGAAATGAAAGTTATTTCCCCTTCGAGAGGAATGCAATGTATTCTTTTCGAGGTAATGTTAAAAAAACAACCGCATACCAATTTTTTTCTCGCCTTAATTAAGAAATTCTATTTTTAATGACTCGAACCTGTAATTTTTTTGTGGAATGTGGAACCACGCATTAATTGTAGCGGTTTCGTAGTTAAGAGAAAATTTTCAAAATATTCGAAGTTGATGTTATTTCTTGCTGTCCGTCGTTATTTATCATGTGTTCGGTACCGTTGCACGTCATGTATCATTTTGTCTCACGTATTTGCTTCCAGGATAAGATGATGAACTCGCCGCCGCATTATTCTGTTAAGACAGCACAAGATTCTTATCCATTTTCTTGTGATGTATAAAGATTCTGTTAAATAGTTATTTCCAAAAACTTGTATTTTTGGGCTGGCTTCCAAAGAAAACAGCCTTATGAAATGGTCCTGTCTGTGTGTGTCCCCTACTAACAACTTTTGTACTAATGGACCGATTTTCATGAAACTTGGTATGAGGCCCGTGCTGCCAAGGCCCACCTCCGGACTATATTTTATTTGGCGAAGATTGAAGTCCCGGATTCGATTCCAGGAATGTTTTTCCCCTATTTTTTACATAGGGAGTCCCAAATACATCGTGCAGGGATTTTTTCTTTAATAAGTACTTGAAAATATCTTAAAATTGTGATATCGGAGTGAGGTTTGTACCGTTCTAAGGGGAAAAGAATGTAGATATTCTAATTCTTATCACCGAATTTTGATAATTGATCGTATTTTCTTGAATTTCTACTACACTTAGTGCTTTAGCGTTTTAAATCGCATTTTATCGGATGGAGACGATTATTACCGAACTCGGCTTGAGCATAGACGAGACAACAAATGGGTTATTTTCTTTTCCGCTCGACTACTCTTCAGCAATTGACAGTTGATCCATATATATTAGCGTATATACAGTAACATTTATTAAATTCGTTTATTTAAAACATTATTATTTAAACATTAATTTGTTTTCCAATTTTCTCTATCATTAATATACTATGAATTACAAGCGGTATTTATGGTATGAGATTTCCTTGGAATGACTAACATATACTGAAGCATTTCCTGTCAATATAAGTAATCAATTCGGGACGACAACTTTGGGAAACCAGCCTGCATTAGTCTTGGCTTGGACTTTATGTTTTACCCAGACCAATACTGAGTGAACCCTCCGGCAGCTTTCTTTATGAAGCTATCCTCGGAATATACTTTTATCCTTTCATCTTTTATACTTCGCGACTAATTATCTTTCTTTTCCATAAGAATCGAAGCAGCAAGGCCTCCTTTTCTACCATCATAGTTTCATTTTCCCACCGGTTAAGGCAGCTTACAAAAGTTACTTCCCAATTCAGGCTACCACTCTGCCGAACTTTAAAACTATACTTATATTTATTAAACGTTTACTTCATCCCCGATTCGTGGTTCAAATAATTCTCCTCGTTGGCATCATCGGTTATCAGCAATCCCGTCTCGACTGCTCATAATATCGTTGTGCCGTAATCAGCTGCCATTTACGTCGTATTCAACCGCCATTAAAATATGCTGGTGATGCTCAGGGAAATCGCTGCTGTCATCGCAGTGAAAGCATGCGGCCCGCGAGCCGCCTCTTGAAAACGAAAGTGGAAACACTGGTGCTTTGCAGCGCCACGTCACGTTCTTAGCTTGCTCCTGGACGTCCCATCCCTTTCCATTCTTAAGGAAGACTTGTCGCTCTTGCGTGAAAGTCGGTTCGGCCGTTTACTCTGATAATGACGCACACAGCTCAAGTGGAAATGATGAACTGATGTATTAAACAAAATAATGGCCTTCTTCACTCACTTAATCAGCAGTCGAAATAAATTATATCCGACTCCTTGTATGGTCACGTGGGTTAGTTGCGTCATTTATAACCCGAGCTCCTTAATTATTTTTTTTATATTTTTCTCTCGCTGAATAGAGATGAGAAATGATTTAGGTTTGTCTTCGTAGATTAATGCCTCTCAATTACTTTTACAGAAATTCCATAGCTTTTGGTGCAATATTCGAACTACAATTCGATAGAAGCATGTCGCACATTTTGTGACTGCCGGAGGAGGGATCTAGACAATTAATAGCGGGAGTCGAGCAAAGGACCCGCTCATCCGCCAAGGCCAGCCGTTTCACGCAATCGGAATTTGAGGATGATTTCTAGAGAAACCGGTCCAGGGCGCGCACGCTAGGAGCACATTTTCCCGGAAAATATACACATTGGTCCAGAAGAGCGACTGGTTCTCTGAATGAAAGTTATTTTTTTGTTTTTCAAGAGTGTTAGCGGACAATAAGAGCGTAAAAAAGTCGTTTCACTCACCTTTAGCAAGTTGCGGACGGATGCTGTCTAGGAGTTTCACTGTACAGGAGCCGAAATTGGGATCATTGCGTTTGCAGAACTGCAAGTAGGACGCTGAAAAGTCGAAGAGTTTCAGCTAAAGAAGATTCTTACTCTCTTTGTAATGTTTCCTTAATTATAATAGAAAGTATTACTTTCCTATGTGTTTTTGAATTCATTTTTATGATGCTTTAGAATGGATTTGGCTAGTAACATTTTGACGATAAAACAGTTATTTCCTTCGTTCATTTTTGTTACATTATTTATAAGGTAATTTTTATAGAAGGTAATTACAAATTTTATGTACTGAATAGTATAAGTTTGAGCATGTATGAAAGGTTTATTTTTGGTATTTGGTTTCATAAACTATAGTATGATAAAACATTATGGTCATCTTATCTCTTGCAATAAAATGAGGAATTTTCCTGTTCTAATATTTTTAGATAAATAATGGTTCATTGATTTTAACACAATCGTGGATACATGATCGATTTTACAATAATAAGATTTCACCCGGCATGGAGGCAAGTCGTAAATGTCTTTGCTTATGTTTTTACACACCAGAAATCCAAACATTAAGTTACAGTACACAAAACGGAATTTTTTTTGAAGATTCCATTTCAACGTATAAAGTCTGTTTTTATAATATTTACTGTACTCGTCAATTAAAATTTGTTATTTCTCAAGGCCCAGTCGATTTGAACGCGTTATTTGCATTTTAAAAAATAATTAATGTTTAAAATCTTAAATAACTTGCTCATTGCGATATACCGTATTTACTCGCGTAATTGCCTACAACGTGTAATTACTAACGTCGCGTAATTGCCCCTCCTAAACTAGGAGGAAATACAGTATTATTTTCCCCCTGATATGACGACTTTCATACGATTGGGGAAAACCGCATATTTGCCCCACCCTTTTTTTTAGTGTAAAAAATCCTCCTGAACTAGGAGGAAATACAGTATTATTTTCCCCCTGATATGACGACTTTCATACGATTGGGGAAAACCGCATATTTGCCCCGCCCTTGTTTTAGTGTAAAAAATCCTCCTGAACTAGGAGGAAATACAGTATTATTTTCCCCCTGATATGACGACTTTCATACGATTGGGGAAAACCGCATATTTGCCCCACCCTTTTTTTTAGTGTAAAAAATCCTCCTGAACTAGGAGGAAATAGTATTATTTTCCCCCTGATATGACGACTTTCATACGATTGGGGAAAACCGCATATTTGCCCCACCCTTTTTTTTAGTGTAAAAAATCCTCCTGAACTAGGAGGAAATAGTATTATTTTCCCCCTGATATGACGACTTTCATACGATTGGGGAAAACCGCATATTTGCCCCACCCTTGTTTTAGTGTAAAAAATCCTCCTGAACTAGGAGGAAATAGTATTATTTTCCCCCTGATATGACGACTTTCATACGATTGGGGGAAACCGCATATTTGCCCCACCCTTGTTTTAGTGTAAAAAATCGTGCGAAAACGTGGGGCGATCACGCGAGTAAATGCGTAATATTACAGCGACGCTAACAAAAGATCGATTAAGTGTCCTGCGTAACATAAAAAAACATGTCGGATGCTAAATCATAATCACAAGAGTGGTGTCAGGCGGAGAGTCGTAAAGCATTTAGGGACGTTTCTTCATTCGTCGACTGCTTCCAAACTTGTTCGTGAACACGAGAGATATCTCTATTTTCAAACGTCTCGAGTTTGCACTTGCTCCACTGAATTTGAAAGAGCGATAGAAAAACTCGGACTGGGTCGGATTAGTAGAAGGGTTCGGAGAAAGTACCGATACTCGAGACGTTGAAGAAAGCGGTCGGAGTGCAGTTTCTCAAGGGAGATGATGCAAACGGAAATCCATTTCGAAGTGAAATGAAAATCGATCCATATCGTCTCGTTCCTTTTTTCAAACAAAATGCTATCTATTTTAAATTATGGGATACGAATTGTGATAATATTATTCAAGAAATAAATTAATGTATCTTCATTTATTTGGTTCAAACTTAATAATACCACATTAAAAGGTAAAAGCACGTTTGGGACACGATAAAATTATCAAATACAACTTTTAATGATAGTTTTTACTTGATAAATTTTGTAGACAAAATGAGATTACGCTTCTTCAATATAATGTATTGTTCAAAACCATAAGGTAAAAGTCAAATGGTTAATCAAGATTAAAATGGTAAATTATGAGCATGGATATAATGAGTACAAGAAAGGTAAAAACTTCGTCCATTATACTTTAGACCCTCAAAAATTTTAGTAAGATAAAGTTATGAGGATTTTTTGAAATTTTCATATTATTAACTAAAAATAGCTTGTTAGTGTTTATTAAATTGTCTGCAAATTAAAATTTGTTACATTTTTTAAGAATTTTGCTTGATCCTAAATGAGGAACAATAACCCGGATGCTGAACTTATGCAATATGAAGCCGTTTAAAATTTAAGTCTTCTTTTTGAAGATTTCGAATTTCTGTTGCACTCAAATTAAAATCTTATCTCTGAAAAATATTTATGTAATTCTTAAAAAATATTACTTACGAAGTTTTTTGCTCGCGCCGCAAGAAAGCGACACAATCGCCACGAATACCACTGCAGAAAAGGTTTTCATCCTGGATAATGTTATATTCACTCGTTGAAGTCACCACGCGGGATTATCGAAGACAGAAGTTTTCAAAAATATCGATTCTTCTTAATTCTTTGGCCAATCGTAAGGAGAGTTAGAAAGCCCTTACAGTATCGAACCAAGAACGAGTTTCTTTTCAATCAGAGAAGACGTAGAATTCAAAAAACAAGAGACAGGATTTACGCCCGCGCTGCCTCTTGTGAAGGCTCTTTGCCGCGGATTGCCGCGTCCAAAACTCTCTACTCTTATTTATACGAAGCTGTACCGATGACGGGAACAACTTGCCTGGTTCCCTCCCTCCTCTTCCGCCCCCCTCTCTCTCTCCCTCTCCCTCTTCTCCCTCTCGCACCTCTCGCTGTCCTTTAACGAATCTTTCCTCCTTCTTTCTTTTCCCTCCGTCCCAAACTCCTGCTGCCCTTGTATCTCGATATATGACGACCAATCTGCTCGCGCGCAATTCACGAGTAAGCTGACGTGATAGTTTGGTCCAAGCTAATTCCGTTTTCGAATGATCGAGGGCAGTGTTTGAAGAATAATTTAAGAAAACTAGAGGGTTTAAATTTGGGAGTCAATATCACCTGAATTGTTTTGAATGCACTTGTTTACTTTGGGAATAGAGAGGAAAAGACGAAATACTATATTGTTTATATTTTCATTTTACGTTACATTGTATCTTTTAATTGCTAAATTCATGACTTGACGGATTAAAATGCTCGGCGGGCCTGATGTGGCCCGCGGGCCGTAGTTTTGGCACCACTGCCCTGGAGGATTTCCTCCCGCTTGAAAATGCTCGTAGTGTTGAATGCTTTTTTAAAAATGGAAATGGAAAATGTTCATTTTGAAATAATTCGGAGAAAGTCATTATATTTAAACAGAGAACTTCTAAAATTGTGGCTTCCAAAAATTTGACTTCGCATCTTCCTTTTTAATTTTTATGAGATGTTATCTATCCAACAATCGAAAGCAAGAAATTGATGGAATAATATGGAACTACGCAGAATGGAAGCTGTAATTTTGGGAATAATTTTGAAACAGAAATAATCCTGCTATGACCGGGAATCGAACCCGGGTCTTCCACTTGCCGGGCGGATATTCTACCACTGAACTACCGTAGCAGATAATCTTTCCTGTTTTTGAACGCGGGTGTTTTTCTTATCGAAAGCAAGAAAAATGCATGGCTGCGTGTATATCTCTTGTTTGTGTCGACTGTTATCAACTGTTATCTTGCAGAGGGTGTTATAAAAACAAACATTGTTGTAAAACCAAAACATTGGTTGAATAGCAGTTTTAAAATCAAAGTTTATAATTTTAAATTCCCAATTTTTTAAGTTTTGTCCGCGAAGGAATGTTTCGAAGCAAGTTTTAGCGTTTCCACCGAATTTTTTATGCCAGCGAGAGAATTTCCTGTCTTTGGCACTAGGATTTTTCATATTTTCTAGCCTCATTCATTTTTCCGGCCTTTTTCTTGGATGTTATTTCGTTGAATCGCAAAATATAGACTCACAAATAACTTCGGTCTTCCGTTCAAACGATACGCATTCATATGAATTACATTTAGCTAAACAGATTGTTGGGGAAAATCGCTTGCAATCCACGACAGAGATTATTTTATTGAAATAGAAAAAATTTACAGGGCATCTGGTAAATTAAATTTCGATCTCACCTAATATCTGGAATCCAACTGAAGATGAATGCAACTCCAAGGGCCAAAATGCGGTTTATAAAACCAGTTTCGCATTTTGGCAACAGAGAAGGGATCCTCGGTTTACCCATTCGTTTTTTGTCGGTCGGATATATCGTCATTAGTCGTTCTTAACCAGCGAAGCTGTAGTAGCGGAACGCCTTATGGGCACGTCTCGTCTGTCCGTCCGTCTGTCGTAACTTTTATTCCCTAAACCGCTGGACGGATTTTAATGAAATTAAGTAGGAGTGATCTTTATTAAAATTTATCCCCCAATTGTTATTTTGAACTGCATTAGAACTTCTACTTTATATAAATACTTTAATAAACTTATTCTCGTATAAATGGCATCAGTCAAGCAACAGTTAAATACCATATATTTCTCTGCCTAACTCTTATATGATCTGTAAGGCATAGATAAAAAACTTATTCGGATAGAGGGCAACATTTACTACATTAAAGTCCGCGAGGCCACATAATTACGAGTTATTATTTCGGAGATGAAAATCCCGAGCATAACATCGCATATTTTGTTTACATCGATCGATATGACGATTATATCTGCAAACAACAATTAATGTTTTTCTCTCTCATGCTCTTATATGATTTGTGAGGCATAGATTTAAAAAAATATTCGGATAAAGGACATCATTTACCACAAAAAACTCCGTGAAGGCATATAATTATGTCTAATAGTTTCGGAGATAAAAATTCAAGAACTGCTCAATCTTTCCATACAGTTTAATACGTATTTCCCATAAAGATAGCCTGCGAACGTATTATCTGTTGCAGTTAAAATTTCCAACGAAATAAAATAATTTATTTCCCACAAAGTAATTCAGATACGGCCCCGACTGTCTTGGAAATGGCATCACGTGTATTCGAGATGGCGCGACTCTCACTCGGGGCGTCGCGAGGACATTCCAGTGTCATGAGAAGGGAGAGTTCTTCGACTGTGCCTCGCCCTTAAGAGGGTAGAAGAGGATGGAGCGCGGTTTGAGGGAGGCTCTGCAAACAGTGGCGTAGCGAGGGGGGGGGGGGGGCAGAGGGGAGCAGTTGCCCCCGGGCGTAGGGCTGAACGGGCGCAAACTCATGGACCAAAAATTAACGCTTCTGTTTATAAACAATAATAATATTACAATACAATCTGAATTAAAATGCTAGTATAGCATAGTATATATCTTTGGGTTTCCATCGCATTCCCCTCATTACATTTGTCTGGAAAATTGTACAGGGAGGCGCGTCTCTGTGACTTGTCCCCGGGCGATGGAGAACCTAGCTACGCCACTGTCTGCAAATATATCTCCATCGAGATTTTGATTTTTTCCCAACTATATCTCGCGCAGTTCGACATAATAATTACGATTCCTCCATGGATTAGGGATCTCATTTTATTTGACCTCTGAAGCATATTTGAGGCGCAGATCAATTAATCACTATGGATGCTAAAGCGATCTATAATCTCCGTTTTCCTGTACCCGCGTCGATTACTATATTTTTTATAACCCACTTTCGTGGTCGTGAAATTCTTCGCCCTATGCGTCGGTGTGGACTCCCAAGGTGGATTTGTGCGTATGTATGCCATATGGCTGCGATGACGTCACATTTCCCGTCGCGGTCGTTTCTTATAAGCGTATCGCTCATTGTTCGCAATCGCGGCGAAACCTTAATTCGCTTTTCCTTCTAAAGCAAGTCTTTTTAGTCTGTCGAACCGCCGCAATATTTTACTCTTGAAACTATTTAATGATTAAATTTAATGCACAGCTAATAATATAAGGCCAGAAATTCCTAGCTTTAAAAACAGGTATACGTGTTATCCAGTAAAAAATCGTGACATCGATCGATTCTGTGAATGTTAATTTTACAATTTATGGGCGAGTCAGTTATTTTTGCTAGCAAATTCTATAAAATTGTTCACTGATCACTTCCTATTAATCACGTGATTTACGAAGTTTATTAAATGATTACGTGTCCACAGTTTGTAATTGTGTAGTTGTGACTGCATTTCATAATTTCAATAAGTAGAGTTTTCAAGGAAATGCTACGCTTGCGACAAATAAGAATGATTCTCATCAACTGCTATGGCGAGTGTAGGCTCTCGGAGGTCATGTCGCCATGGTGTTCAAAGATGTGGTTTTAACGCCAGAGATATTATTTTGCGATCTAGATTTATAAAATATATTTTATCCGCTATCTCTAAGGAATTTTTAATAATTAATCATTTAATAAGGATTAAACTAATCTTTCATAGAAATTTTTGTTTGAAAATTATGATGAAACCATATACATTATCGGTTTTATTAATGTCTGGAAGAGAGCTTAATATTTTACTGTGTGAATATACTTGTATGGAACCATATGTTGGTAAAGAGTTACATCCATTTTTCGGTAACATTATTCCATTATAAAACATACAAAACACTTTTTTCTGTTAAATTTATGGACGAGTTTAATATTACTTCCGAAAAATTGAATGTTTACGTCAATACAAGGTCATGTACCTTCATCTCGACTGAAACTAACCTAATTTCTTCGAAATAAACTTTTACGACGACGTCAAAGTGTCTCTATACTCGATCGCTTTCGTTATTACAATTATTGTTATATTTTTATGGTTTCCTGGATTGAATTTGACAACTCCTTCGATATGAGGGGGCGAGACCTTGGAAAGAATTATTGAACCTCAATTGCAAATAATCTCGGACATTCGATTTGGAACCTCGTAATTATAACGTTTAAAAATTAACTGGACCCACAGAATAAGGCAGAAAGCCTCTGGCGCTTGCGTCTTTTGCGTTTCAAATATGGCGCCTGCACGGTCGGCAGCGTACAGCTTGCAAATGAGTGGCAAATGTACAACCTCCATTACTAAGAATATGTTCCGTTGACTTTCCACAGACGCCGTATGGTCGACTTTTTCGCCACGTGATTTCGACGAGGGTGATCGGCGCATCTTTTATCGTGGTATGGTTTGACTTTTTCGTCAAGGTTGTTTCCTCGATTCATCTCTCTCTCTCTGTTTTTTTTTCGCCACGGTCACCTTGTTCTCGCATTGTCCTCCCCTCTCTATCAACCAACGCAGTATTGCCAACCCAACAGATCGAATCCCTTGATCCTTTATCTCGCGGTATTTCTAACTCCCTTCAATGAAGGGACTAAAGTGCATCGTCGATTTCGTTTGTAGTAATTGGGATTATTTAATTATTTGAAATTTTCAAATGAATGGCGATTGAATTCTCCCTCTTTATTTGTCAGGAATACATCGCGAGCGAAACGTTAAACGCGCCATATCCACCGGATTTATCTGGAATTCGTGGTTCTTCTATTGCACCGCCGCTATACCATGCTCGATGGGAAGTTGGTCGACTCGGACACGTTGTGACGGAGCCGCACTACATTGCAACTGTGGAATCGAATGATGGTTTCTCCAGAGGGTTTGGAAAGCATTGATGCTGCCAATAGGAGAAACGCTTTCAGGTAATAAAGCTTGGTGGTTTCAATAATAACAATATTCCACCTTATTCAGGCTCAGATAATCCGATTTAACTGGTGTTAAATTGCTGGACAATGAGCTGAATTGAACCCAAAGGATTTGCAAAAATATCATGAATATTCTTTCTTTTGTCCGTTAGGATGGACAGTATATTACGCACAAATGGTTCATTAGGACCAATGAAAATTTCATTCGCTGATTTTCAGTAAATGTGGAAAATATTTACCTGTTTTAGTTCTTGTGTATAATCAACAATTGATATCTGCCATCTATGAACAGTAGGAAAATAAAACGGCGTAATCTAATTTTCAAATTTATTGGATTTATTACACAGGGTGGTTACAAATGATATTTTAAAAAAGTTATGAAAAAACCAACGAAGATACGACAAAAACCAAGTTCCACTTGCAAAGAAAATTCAAGAAGTTTTGTTTAGCATATTGATAGCTGCCACTTTCTTCACAGTGAGGTTACAACATTCCTGAATGAGCAATTCCCAGATCGTTGGACTCCTTGTGCAGCTCGTTCGACCGACCTAACCCCCCTCGTCTCTTTCCTCTGGTGTTATGTCAAAAATGAAGTTTATTTTCCACCAATGACAAAAACTTTGGATAATTTGAAGGAAAGGATACGCGAGGCTGTTGGAAAAGTTCAGCATGATAATCTACGAAATGTATGGCAGGAGACAGGATACCGTTTTGATGTCTGCAGGTCCACAAACGCAGCACTTTGATAGCTTGGCAAACACTTTTTGAGTTTCTCTGCTTTTTACTGTATCTTTATTACTTTTTTAATAAAGCATTTTTTAAATCGGGAAGATTGTTTGTAATTACCTTGTACTTTTGTGAACTTTAGATTTTTTTAGATAAAAAAATTATAACCGTTTAGTTTATAATCAGGTGAGTAACTGCGGTTGCGCACTCTCTATGACAGTCAGAAATGAAATCCTATTATCAGTTGTGTTCATAGCGATGCAGGAATGGTTGCGACTGCGTTAGATATCTTGGCCTTCGACACATCAACGGAGTTTATTTACAAAGCAATTCACAATAATTGTTTGATATTTCACTCGAGCTATTTGTTCAGCAGGTACATTGTTTCGATAAATGTTTTCCACCGTAATCTCTGACTTCCTCGTGACTGTTTACTCAACGCGAAATAATAAGTATCCGCAAAGGGGTTCCATTTTTAACTACTTTTGGATGACGTGAGTGCCTCCTAACCAGTCGCCCTTCAGTACGCAGTGAAATCCGTATTAAAACGTGTTTCAATTCTTAACCCCTTCATCGATTTTTCGGAGATGACTCCGGGACCCGCCATGTTTCAATATTTATTTGCCCGAGTTAACTCGGGTCAGTCATTTCCGAGGGTACATTTTAATATTTGCCCGAATATGTTCGCATAAACCTACATATGCGTACAGATTATCAAATAGAAAAGTAAAATACCATTCATTTTGTTTACCTTATTCCAAAACAACCTGACATCTGACTCTTACCTCCTCAGCGTGCGCAAAAGTCTAAATCCAACGTAACCGCAGTTCTCGGCGGAGAATTGATTGGGAAATATCAGAGTTTTGGCGAACTCATCTAAGCTTAAAAAGTAAAAGTGAAGTGAGCGTTGCGTAGCAATCTCATTAGTCTATCTAAATTGCTAAGGGGAGGCGTATATTTATTGAATTGCAATTATTATCCAGGAAAAACTCTGAACTAGACTAGAAAGAGAGACAAAATCAGTAATGCTTTAACGTGCATTCTTTGTATCGTACAATAATTTTAAAACATTATAGGACAACTATTAAAATAAACTGATGTGGGCAACATGACTTTCTCCATATTTATATGGCAAATTACATGTTGTTAGCTCTGGGATCGTTGTCAATATTTACTTCCGGTTGACAATTAATAAAATAAAAAGGAGCGTTACTAAGACGTAAATAAGCATCAATTGTTAACAATTGTCTTCGGTAGGTGGCGTGGTGGCGGCAGCTAAAAATATAAGATATCTCTTAAACAATGCATTATATGGAACAATGTATCAAACAAAGGTTGTAGAAAATAAAATTTCCTACAACTTTAATTTCAATACATTTTTACATTTATCAAATATTAAAGAAAATATTTCAAAATAACGGATAAGTGACAAAAGTAAACACCCACTTTCGGTCGATTGATTTTTACCAAAAACTAATCAGATCTTCTAACCTTTATAAAAATGTTAAATATAAAATTTTTCGTTGACCTGATTAATAGTTTTTGAGTTAGAGCGCCCACAAAAATCTATCACATACAGACAGACACATAGACATCGAAAAAATAGTCAAAACGTGTTCAGGGGACCTTAAAACATGTATTTCCGTTGAAATCTCGAATTCGATTTTTTTCATGAAAACAATACTTGCTCTATACTTCGTATATGGAGAAAGTAAAAACAGCTTCACTTAATATTACTTATTCTATCCCGGCGGAAAAGTTTTATTCCAATTGTTAGACATAACTTCTTTCCTTGTTGATTTCCACGAGGTGGTGAGGTGAGTTTGAGAGGCGACCGACCATCTCAGACGGTACTTTTCTAGGGGCGGCATTACGGTAGCCTCGCTGCCAATGTGTACTTATGTTCCGTGATCAGGGGCGACATTTTGTGTCTTTGCCTCTGGCGACAGATTTACACGCAACGGCCGTGATTTCAATGCATGATACGTATATAGTTACATTACATAAATCCCTCGCGTAACGACGTTAATTCATTCCATGAAAAAGCGTCCTTATGCGAAATGTCGTTATGCAAATATTAAAAATCCATATGAACTATGTTATATTGGATTAACTGGAACCTGTCCGAAAGTTATTGGACTATAAATTCGCAAACAAAAACAAATATCTACGCGGTAAAGTTCAGGAAATACTAATAGTAGATGTAGTACACGCAGTAGATGCACAGTCTAGGAATCCTTCGTTTAATGGTGTTAATGCGTTCCTGAAAAATACCCCGTTACTCAAGCACACGACGGCACCAGAGCCGCACGAAGAGTAAGAATCGTTTTTGGGAAATAATTTACGGAGTCGAATTACGTTTAGGTGGAGGGAAGAGGAAGACACCTTTTGCAATTACGTAAGCGCGTGAGCAACTTGGTAACTTATATAAGAAGAAGGATTTGGATTTAATCCCTTCCAAATTTATTCGTAAAAAATCGAATCGATTTGGGACAGAAGTTTGGAACAGGACAATGATGTACCTTTCTTAACCGTACCCAATAATTAGATGCTATATTATTTGTTTATTCGTTTAATTTAAAAATTCGATGGTTCGTAAGACATTCTGACATTATTTGATGATGCCTCACAATATTTTCCATTGCGTTTGATGAATGTGTGCATCGATAATTTTGGCCTCAATTGGTGAAAGCATTCCGTTTTATTCTATTTCAGTCGGTTGGGAAAATAGTTTTTATGTAGGATTCTACGAGAATCATAACTCTGATTCACTGCCGCTTTCTACACCACATTTTATTTTTCATGCTTTCGTTACTTTTATTTTCAAATTCCCAACCATTATAATTGCCAAATTTTGCATGAACTGCAGAAGAAATTTCATTTATTTATTAACTAATGCACTTTATCGTAAACAACATTACGAAAAACTGTAGATTCTATTAGAGTCCAGCTATTTTGTTTACATAGTTTTCCAGCCTTTTTTTATTGTGTTGGAGCTTTGGATTAATTGGTACCTAATGATGATTCGGTGAGTCGAAACGTAGATTGTCATTTTTTCGTGTACTGTCTTTCAATAAATTTGTTTTTACAATTTTTTTCTGTAAATTTTCATCATAGAATTCCACTGAGTGACGGCTAAAACAATTGAATATGCATATAATTTCTTTATTAATTTATTACTGTTTTATATATTTTTCTAGTAACGCGTTCATTATTTTAAAGTTTTAAATAATATTTTCTGGGATAAAACTGAAACGTTGTAACATGACTCAGAAATCCAGTGAACATTTAATCTAGCCCGCATTATTAAGACGAGAAAATATTTTTATAAGAAATAACTATTCATAATTCGTATTAAAATATAAGCAGGTTTCAACAGCCTTCACGTCACAAAGTAATATTTTGTAATCGCAGAAAATAAATATGTATATTCTGTCAATTTGTAATGAATCGTAATCCTCTTTGGGTTTTAATGCCAATTGCTTGTTTCTGGTATTAAGCACGGATTCCTTTAAAATTAAGAAAACATGTATTAAAGTACATGAGACCATAGTTAAACAAATCGTTAAATGAATTATGCTCTACCGACGAACGTCCTAATCTTCCTCCAGTCCCTTTGTGTTATAGAAACATGCAACGGTTGCCAACCTCGCTAATTTCTTCCTCCTTCCCCTTCTTTGCCCACCCTCCTTCCCCTCCATTTATTTCCTCCATCCTCCCATTTAATCATTCGCTCTAGTACATGTCCAAGATCGAGGAAGGAAGCGGCCCGATGATGGCAACTGCGGAACCGGTTTCTATAAATAAAATGTGTAAATTATAAAGAATATAATTTATTCTGTCGGTAAAGGAGAGTCGGGTACAAGGTTGTTTATATAGCTTAATCAAAAACTTTCTATGATGCCTAGTCACTCAAATGCGGCGTTTATGCGAGAAGTAATCATTTCTCATTGTTAAAGATCGCAGTTGCTGGCGTTAACTCGAATTCTAAACTGTTTTTTCCCTTTGTAATGAAAATGAAATGAAATCTCTCCCCATGTTGACTCGAGTTCCAAATTCTCGCTTCTATTCCAACCAGTTTTAAGATGCAAAGAAAAATTTGCTTAATTCATTCCAGGGTCAATGGAATGCAGAGGAAAAACGCTTCTGAAATAGAGATCTCCTCGCAACTAGTAATTCTAAACATTTATCTGGGCCTAAAATAAATCGAGTCAAGTCGCCAAAACAGGCTTGCCAATTTACACGAAACAATAAGATGAGCTGCTTGCATTCGATCGTAAAATATTCTACTTAGAAAAAGATTTTTTGCAATGGTTGTGAAGAAAAACAAAATAAACATTTTTTATTCGTTACTTTTTTGGATTTTCTTATATTTAAAGAATATAAATTTTCTATTGCGTACCAGTAGTGTACTTACGCATCCATTTATATTTGTGGCCTTTATTGAAATATGGTAGAATTTAAGTGAGATGATACCAAATTTTATCTTGTCCTTCTATTACGGCTGCCACGTTAATGGAAATATAAATAGAAATTTCAATTCCAGAGTTTTAAATTTAATTTTGCTTTCGTAAATATTACGTTTGAGATTTAATATCCTAGTGTTGTATCCTCTGTTAGGTAATTATGAAAACAATATAATTTTATCCCAATTTTTGATAAGGCTATTCTTATGGGGAAAGTATTGTTTTCATGAAAAATCCATTTCCAGATTTCAGCGGAAATACACGTTTTGAGGTCTCCTGAACACGTTTTCACCATTTTTTCGATGATGTGTCAGTGACAGTTTTTTGTGGGTGCTAACTCAAAAACTATTAATGTCAAGTCAACGCGAAATTTTATATTTAACATTTTTATAAAAGTTAGAAGATCAGATTAGTTTTTGGTGAAAGTCGGTCCACCGGAAGTGGTTGTTTACTCTTGTCACTTATCAGTTATTTTGAAATATTTTCTTTAATATTTGATTAATGTAAAAAGGTATTAGAATAAAAGTTGTAGAAAATTTTATTTTCTACAACCTTTGTTGGAAACACTTTCCCCTGTAATGCATTGTTTAAGAGATATCTTAAAAACTAATTTTTTAGCTGGCACAACCATACCACGTGTCGGCGACTATTGTAAACATTTTACGCTTTGTTATGCCATAGTAACGCTCCTTTTTATTTTCTTAATTGTTGGAGCTTCGTGGCTATATGCAGTATCAGAAGGCTACGGTTTGAGTTTATTTCAGTTCTTTGTTGTCTTTAAATTTTCTCGCAGTTCCTTAAAATATTTATTTTCATTTAACCTATTTGGAATTTTTAGAAATATTACAGGTATGGAGAAAGTCATGTGGTGACCACATCAGATTTTTATAAGTTGCAGTAAAAATTGGAATGTTCTTACTTTTACTAGCGTCACTGATATATTTTCATTATTACTGTCTTATTTAAATTATAGCCAAGGCCGCGCCTAGGGTGTCTGGCGCCCGGGTGCAAGATATTTCCCCCCCCATGCCCCCATGCTAGCGAATTTTGCGGTATGAACATATACGACTTTTTTCATCGATAGAGAGTGCAGATAAGCTGATGGATTTCTGTCAATGTACCACAGAACGAACTGATTGAAATGATTCGTTGTATAAATATAAAGATAAACATATAATATAATATCTGCTTGAACGAAACTTATAAAACGCCGCACATTTGATTAAAAGTCAATACTCTGTCCCCTTACCTTATTGAATAATCAGAAATTCCAATATTTTTGGGTCATTTTGTCAATTTACAAGCCTAATTAGATGCGATATTTATTTCGACTATAAGAAAACAAAACTTCAATTATTTATGCATTTCTTCGTCAAAGTCCCGACTTCGTATTTTAATTTTAAGATATTTAAAAATCCAATGAAGAAGTAGATGTCAATAATTCGATTATTATTTGGAGAAATTGTTATGGAATTTTAATTCGATACATCTACATACGATCACCGAAATACAGCATATGGAAAAATTCACGCAATATCATGTTATATTAATTTTGCGTTTCGGTGTTTGACATTACTAAAACTATAGTTTAATAATAAAATAAAATGATTACTTTAATAGGGAATAGTATAGATAAATGTATAAATTAATTAATATACATGTAACTATAAAACATAAAATTGTAAGACCTAGATGGTTAAGAAGACAAAAAAATAAAACTAATAATTTGCATTATATCTGAAAAATTCTATTTACCAGATTTTATTGATTTTTCGATCGTATTTCAAATATACCCATTCATGGCAACTGTACTTTATTTGGTTTTTGGTCATAAAAGATCTTGATTAATTTTCTAGTTATTGAATAGAACTTAAACATCCATTGCGTTTAATTTTATTTATTTAATTTTATGAAAATATTTTTTAAAACTGTTTAGAACAATCCTCAAGCTCGCACTCCTACCAAAACACTTTACTCACTCCCCGCCTTTTAGTAATAGATACCAGAACATATACCAAATCTTATTTAGCAATCCACCCTTAAAGACGTTTTCGACCTACCTCTCGAAGTTTTATAACTTTCTGAGTATTAGCAAACCATCGCGGATCTATATGATGTACAAATAAGTGCGAAACCAAACGTGACCCAACATACACACACTTATTTGGAAAGTTGTTAATAATAATAATTTCCACTTGTAAAACTAGTCTACATTATCTTCTATAAGGATATAATTAACAAATAAAGAGTAGTGCAAATACAAAAACACTGGCGCCAGGCTCACGACAAAATGATCCTCCTGCTATTCCGCCGATCCGCGTTCTTCTAAATAAAGGAATCCTTCTTTCGTATTCAAAAGTTATCTTGTGTATATAAATCGATCAATTTATGTGGACTCGATACAAGGACCGAATACAGGAGTACATTACTGTAAACTCACTCTTCAAAAATGAGTGAACATTCAATAGGGTTAATAATTAAAATTGTTATGATGTTATAATTATGACAGATTTAGCTGCCTATTCAAGCTATCTTTTATAACTTCTTACCTACATTTTTATCAAAAACTCAAAACAACTGAGGACTTATGAGCGGAGAGCAATAACAGAATTTTCGAGTAGAAACTGAAACACGTTATATGAAATACCTCCTCGATTAAATAAATAAAATAAACACTACGTATGTGCAGTTTTCCTCTGCATGAACGATGATCTCCTCAGCTCCAAAAAGAAATTTTTTTTCGCTGAACGAAGTATAGGTACTATCTTCCTCATATCTTCAAGTATCACACTCTTCTGTTCACACAACGTTGAGGAAAAGCGATCATTCTCCAACGAAAGCTCAAGAGATTTAAGAGCTTCGTACTATTTCGAAATGAATATGAACGTTAACGTAGGAGGGGGGTCGTGAAGGAGTAAGAAAAGATAGTTTTCGGAAAAGCTATTCCAAATCAATTTAAAACAGATTTGGGATTTTCAAGATTCGGTAAGAGGGAGAATTTAAAAAAATGGTAGACATCTGGTATTTTTCCAGCGAAAGGATTTACGGTAAAGGTCGATGGTACTCAGGGTCGGACCAAGGTATTTTGAAGTCCGGGCGGGAAAGTGCTCCAGCGTTCCCGTTCGTAAATTTTTGTAAAGATATTTTAAGAAGAACTTGCTCATTTATCCATTGCTCTGTAAAATAATTGACAATGAAATGAAATAGGAATTCCATGTAGATTTGATGTAAATTTGTTTCCAAATTGTATTCATTTCCAAGTAAAAACATAGATGATTGATTTAGTGGCCACAATACATTGGCGCCCCGAGCAGCCGCCCTGCTCGCCCCTACCTCGGGCCGGCCCTGATGGTACTTCGCGAAAGGATCGCCGCCTTAGCTGGAGCTCCTCGGTAGGGTCGGGATAGCAATTAACAGAGTAGCGCTCCCACCTCCAGGCAACTCCTACGGTGAACCCATTTTCGGTCGCTACTGATACGTGTTCTAGCGTCCTTATGTCACGCGACCGCGTATCGCAAGGGATCTGAAAAATTTTGCTTAGAAAATTTCGTGTCATTTTAGTATCTCCCACTTTCCCTTTTCACTCTGAGGAAACATTCCCAAACAGAATGCACAACTCGAATTGCAACAATATATATGTAGATTTAAATACCTTGATGGGAAGGCGCCCCGGCAAGTCGGCGCCCTGGTGCATTGCACCCACTGCAACCCGGGTAGGCGGGCCCCTGATTATAGCTTATGCATGATTTATGAATTTGATGTTATAAACGGCCCCCCAGACACCACTATGTGCCATTTCCCGCGATAACGCGCCCTCTCTCTCACGAAATAAAATTCCGCGTGAGAAAATGAGAATATTGTAGTCATTGAAAGTAGAATTTTAACGACCGATATCTGTTAATCTCCTCCGTATTTCTGCTTATATGGGTAGCGTGGTTCTTTGAGGGTTCAAGGTTACGTGATAATATTAATCGGTCAACAAGTTTCAGTTCCCACCGGTTTGAGAAACGGCACTGATTTCCAGTCCTTCCCGATGTGAGCGAAACAGTTTTCGCAGCCTCGTCGTCCTTGGAAGTGCCATTCTCAAACGAGTGTGTGTTTACTACGCCATAAAAAAGCAATACAATCGCGAAAAACAGCGTCGCTGAGAGAGCTGTCCAGTTTTATTTTGCTTAACCCAAAACCACTTAACCCAGGGGTGCACAACGTACGGCCCGCGGGCCAAATTTGGCCCGCCGACACATTTCGTAAAATTTATTATGGATATTTATCGCATGTGTGAACAAACATTCTCTCTTATGAAATTAAACTAAGCTCAATTACGTTCAGCACTGACAGAACAGAGTTTAAGAGACATTCTAAGATCAACAACTACCAGAATTACTCCGGATATAAGAGGAATGACGAGAGAAAATCGGGTAAAAGATCAGAATTAGTCTCGCGAAACCATTAGCCCTGCCAAGGAAAAGAAGGATGAGTTAGTCCTCGCGAAGGAGCAATTCGTTCCAGAAATAATTACTTACTTCATCATCAGTGCTAGAGCACTTCATTGTTTTTAAGGATAAAGTAAGAAGTCAGTGAGAGCAGCTTTAAATATCTATGATATCACTTGAAGATTTTAATGTGTCTGCTGCCTCGAATCAATTCGTTTCCCTTCCTCGAAAATATTTTCCATGAGAATGGCCACCTGACGGATAATCATTATTTGACGAATAAGTTCCCGATTCTATCGCTTCTTTTGACCTCAGACGTTCTAGCCGGCACAGTTACACCTATTATGGAGTTCCAGATAGGTATTGAAGGCCTCTTCAGTGGATTTTATGGTGCTTAATTCCTTTCATTTGAATGTCCACGTATTTTGAGAAGGATGCATTTCTCTCATACATTATTCTTCTATCACCTAATGCCCTTCATTTTTAATAAGATAGAAATTCTCATAACGATAGCAAAATGTTTAGTTATAACTCGTCTTTAGAATTAAATCATTAACTTGGTGGAAACGAGGAAGAATTGCAATGTAAGCTTTTCAATGATTTTGCTTGCGTTAAGTTTATTTAAAATGCCACTTCTTTTGTCGCGTTACTGCACTACCACTGTGAGTTTCGTTTATTTCCCCATTCCAGGTGCTGTGAATCCCTCTCTTTTCCTCCATTTCCAATGCCAAACCTTCTCCCTCTTTTTGAACTCCAAAGTGCTTCCTTATTTCTCTTCTTATCAAATCTTAACGCCCCTGTGTTGTGATCATTTTGTGATGAAGTGCAGTGTGTGTTCGAGTCTGTCAAGAGGAATTTCTTTCATCGGGTGAAAATGCCTTCTCCCGCCGCTGGATATATTACACCGCGCAAAAGGTAGGAAGACGTCGTTTTCTTTAGGTCAAGAGCACCTGATTTATTTCCAGCTTCGCTTTAGTGGCGCTTTGGTCGCCGCTGCCAAAGGCAATCGATCGCAACTTATGTTAGTGTGCCTAAAATTTTCTATCAGGATATGTCATAGTTAGAGATGAGCTGAGGAAGAATAAAGTGGACGCAAGCGTTTAGTTAAATATATATGAAACAGTTTTATAAAATTTATGTAGAAGCCAATTGGTTATTCATATTCTCGCATTACTTGAAATAAATCCATCCATCGGTCAAAATTTCTAAAGCGGCGCCAATTTTCTTACTGATTACTACATATATAGTTTTGAATAGTTCTCTGGAATCAGCATGTGAGCAAAGAAGTACTGAAATTCTCCATTATCGGTGGAAAATTACTGTATCTCGTTGAGCTGCTGGGGAACTAATGATACCTACGGTATTAGATCATTGTACTGAAGTGGCGAATGTGTCTAAATGTTTACTCAATAAAACCGTACCTTGAAACTTAATCGGCAACTGCAATTTTGTCTGGTTTACATATTATACAATAAGGAGAAATTCGACTCAATAGTTTAACTGTAGATTCCTAGGAAAACGTTTTGCAGCCGTGATATATGTAATATGGTACTCAACTTCATTCCGCATCAATTTTGCGAACATTAATTCATAATATAATACACAGAAAAGAGCGAACTTAGCAGTCAATTTGAGGTTCCAAAGCACTACACTTTCAATTCCAAAATGGCGTTTTATTTTGATCTTTTATACCTAGTAATTATTTGATGAGTAATATACAGTTACAGGATTAAATTAATGAGAATTGCAGAATTTTCATAGCTATAACGAAATAAATATTACATTTCTCGAAAAGTCTATAATAGTCGGTAAATTACTACTAAGCAGAAAAATGACATTGAATTTCAAAAATATATCTCACCAATATCATTCTTTATCAAGGTATGGTGAATACTTCTATAGACATTAAGGGAATGGCATATAACTGCATACCGGTAGGTTCCAAGCGCTGTTAAGTATTTAAATTTAGCGAAAAACAGTAGAACATGGCGGATTCGGTGTGCAAATTTAAAAATGAATGTCCAGGTATGTGATTAAAACTTTTAACACGATCAAATTTGAAAGGTTTATTTACAAAAAATATTATTTCTGAGAACTGATTACAGTATTCGTTTAAATAAGAGAGAGTGGGAAAATAGACTTGAAACACCAAAGGAAAACCAAGGTCTAAGCAGGAATTTGAATTTAGTCTTCAAAATTAATTAACCTTATTCTTTCAGCTATAGGACTTTTTCTATCTTAATTTTTACTAATTTTAAATTTAAATTTTATGAAGCACTACACAGATTTCCATGCTTTTCAAATGGGAGAGTTTTTCCGCATTTCCCGGGAAACTGATACATTTTTCGAAAACGGCTTGTTTCTATCTTTCGTGTTTTGTTCTGGGAGTCACACGTCAATCAACGAGTGAGCAAAGTTAAGCCCAAGCAGCTTTCACGTAATAGATACTTGCGGATTAACTTGCAGAAAATAAAATAACTCGCGCAAGAACAGCTTTCACGACAGCGTAAGGGCGAAAATGCATTAGAACTGTTTGCCCCCTTATATAGCCGATCTTAGAGAAATTTTTATGGACGGCCGGCGGATGGCATTGAAAATACATATCGGCTCATTTAGACAAAACTACTCGTCGGCCACGTGTTCCTTAGCGGCCTCGATAATGGGATAAAAAGGATCCCTCGAGATGGCACGCACTGAAGGGAGTAGGTATGGCAAGAATCGCACCAATGCACGTAATAAACATTCTCGCTCTCTCTCGTAACCTAGAAATTGACTGGCGGGCGCAGTTAATCCGTTCTTTGATTTGCTGCCAACAAGGCTAAGGCGCGAGGAAGATAATAAATGTGCATTTAAGGCAGACAAGAATAATGGTTTGGGGAGCTGCTATTTAGGACTTAAAGAGCAACATGATGCTCAAGAAGAGACGTGTTGCGAGCCGGAAGTGTGACAGACTTCAGACGTTAAAAATAAGTTAAAATTTATCGCATTGATTGGCTGCTCAGCTCCGCGTGTGCACGCCAAGGAATTCCGTTGGAATAGTGCTACAGCGCAGCCAAACAGCATCGAATAATGGTATTCTAGGAATAAAGGGACGCTTACGGAAATATTTTCATTGCGGTCAAACTTTGGCGCTCCTTTCGAGAGGTGCCTGATTCGGTCGCCTCGTCGCCTCACCTATCGGCCCGGCCCTGCTATTAATTATAATTATGCTCCTTCGACAGCAATGCAAGAGAAAACGAGTGAAGATGTAAAAACGAATTTTTATAACCAACTTTTATGTAGTTAATACTAAAATATGAATAAACGATTATAATATAATTATGATAACCTTTCTGCTTGCATGGGCATAAAAAGTTGCAAAAGTGTCTACCAGCTGTTGAATGATGTGGGGGTCTCTATATTTAACCTTTAATCTTTTTATAGTTGAGAGAATGGCGGTCAGAAGTAGAGAACTCAGTGGCAAAGTTGTAAGAAGTTTGATAGTATCTTTTGTTTCGTTAATGAAAATACATACTGACTTATCCATTCATATTGCTTAAAATCAACGAAAATGTACTGCTAGTTCACAGTAATTCAGCATTAGATACTAGTAGGAGTGAAACTGTTGATCACCAACGAGGTTTTCATAGGGAAAACAGTTTCCAGAATAATCTTAAATGAATAAAGATAAAAAGTTTTTAAGATAAATAAAAACTTACAATTATTAGCAGAAATATCCCTTCAAAAACGTAGTAATGCTCGTATCAATACAAATCTACATTAAAATAAAGTGATTTATATTACTCCATGAACAATGACAATAGTTTGTTTAATCTCGTTGCTATGATGGACGCTTGTCTATTTTCCCACGCCAATTCAAATACACATTTATCGCAGCGCCAACGTAAGGATCTGGTGGCCGAGATGACTAAATAGCCAGCCATACACGAGCGGACATTTTGACAGATCTGGTCCGCGGATCTGATCCTTAGGATCAGATTCAACGGACCTGGTCCGACGGATCAAATCTCTCGACGCCCACTAACGTTACATAAAATTTTCGTGGCCCGTCGTCGGGCCAGGTCCCCTAGTTAGTGGCTTGAAATCCGCCGGTTTTCGACGGAACTGGTGATAGCGGACCAGGTCCGCCGAAAATTCAACTTGCTTAAAATCACCAGCAGCTTTTCGGCGGACCTACTGTTTCTGAAACGTTTTAAAGTGTGTTTTCATGTATAAAAGAAAAATTGCAATTGTCGCTGCTGGAATTTATGTATATTAGCACGCAGTGTTATGTAAACGAAAAAACCTTGGAAAGGGTTGAAAAACTTGAACCCTAAGAGAGACGTTTTTGGCCAAATAATTGAAATGAAACGAACAAAGTGACTTTAAGAAATATTTACGTGTGTGTGACTCGGATTTCTTTTTATTCTTCCTTACAGCCCTTCTCAGGTTTTGACTGTTTTCTTTCACACCTTTCGTGGTAACATCAATCATCCCTTTGGAATATAAAATTTTTGCGAACTCTTCTTACACCGAATTTTTAAAATTTTTATTTTTATATTCTTCAGACGCAATCTGCCATAGGCGTTGCCTGAACCGGTACATTTCTATAAATTCACTCAACACCATCTTATCCCACTCCATAATGTTGAAATGACTGAAAACGCTAGTACGGTGATGTAATAATTTGTACTAATGCGACCGTTCCTACGTTTATTGAATAGATATTATTATTAATAATAGTAAGTAATTGTTGATCGTAATTATTAATAATAGTAAGTTTTCATTTATCTTAAAACCTTTACATCTTTATTCCTTTAAGGTTATTCTGAAAACCTTTTGCCTTTAAAAAGAACACTGAAAACTTTAATGGTGACTTCTGATTATTCCCATAAATGGGTTTGATTAAAACCAGTATAAATTACGTCTGGAAAATCAAGGCACACATAAGCTTATTGATAAATTTTATTATACTTATTAAATTATAATGAAATTTGTATTGTGCTTCTAATAATAATGCGTTATATATGCATTGTATTATAATGATAATATAATTACATTCGTATTGATTAACTATTAATAATCATTAATGCGATCTTTTCGGAATAGTTCACATTGAATATTAATTTGAAAAATATTTTATATGGTAATATTTGTTTATATCGTTTCTTTTGTGAACATAATTTAATTCTTTGGACATGTTCACTTAGCTTATTTTGTACTTTGGATGACCTCTAAGATATGACGAAAAAGATATATGTAACTCCAGAAGAACGGGAGAAAAGACTAGCTCGTAAAAGGAATGATTATAAAATAAAGAAATTAAACGAAACAGCAGGCGATAGAGAAAAGCGTTGACGTCGTTTTTGTGAATACGCACAGAAAAAAGAGCAAATGAAAACTCATGCGAAAAAGCGTTTCGTTTGCAAGAGCTAAGAATGAAACAAATACCAAATATTCAACAGTTTCACTGTCGCAAGCATCTAAAGCTGAATTACTCGGAACTAGTAATAAATTTTTAATGATTTTACGCAATATGAATGGATAAATTAGTATTTCAATTAATAAAAAAAATATATTAAAATTATGAAGGTTTCGAGGCAAGATGAATCGAGGAATCTGTGTGTCACAGTCCGGTCGTTAGTTAGTCCGTCGGACCTGGTCCTACGATTCCATCCCTTTTCATGGTTTTCCATTGGCGGACCAGATCCGTCAAAAAGTCCGCTCGTGTATGGCTGGCTAACCACTCGTCTTACGCGATGGTGAGGTGGTTCGAACCCCGTAAGCAGCTTTGGATTTTTTTCAGATTAGACGGGATCCAAAACATATACCTATATGGGGCTGGTGATACTAGCTTGGCTATCCCGGACCCAACTAAGAAAAACACCCGCGTTCAGAAACAGGAAAGATTATCTGCTACGGTAGTTCAGTGGTAGAATAATCCGCCCGGCAAGTGGAAGACTCGGGTTCGGTTCCAGGTCATAACAGAATTTTTTTTCTGTTTCAAAGTTATTCCCACATACCTATATCTCTAATATTTTATAACCGCTGTCTCTGCGTCCCTGCCTGCGTCTGTAGCCTTCCGTCATGAACGCAAATAAACCGGGAACGGTCGGCTCGATTTCGACAAATCTTTCGCTTGAATATTTGGCGCAAACTCCTACAGATTTTAAGTGGGTAGTCGTCCCCCGGAAAGGCATGAGTTCGATACCAGGATAGTTGTTGTTTATGCATTTCATTAACACGTAATCGGCTAGAATACGATGTGTAGACCTTTATTCTTTAACATTTTAAAATATCTTACGATCGAGATTTTGACTCGAGATTTGTACAATTTAACGCAGAAAGAAATGAAAATTCTTATTCTTACCGCAGATTCTGTTGTTTAATTCCTGTTTGCTCATATTTTAAGTTTATTTTCGATTTTCTTCGGTTTTTCGACATTTCAAAAATGAGGTTGCTAGGGTAGCCGGCATTCAACTCGGAGTTTTGCATTGTTAGACTCGGGCTTCAAGTGCATTTGCACTAAGCTTGCAATAAAACGCTTGAAGGACAACAACAGATTGTCTCGAGTGACGTCACCTCCCAGTATAAACGCAAATAAATCAAAAACGGTCAGCTCGATTTCGACAAACCTTTCGCCTGAATACTCGGCGCAAACTCTTGCAGGTTTTAAGTGGAAAGTCGTCTCCCAAAAAGGCATGAATGGTGTGAGCTATATAATTATTTTAAGAGGGGCAATAAAAGTGGTTCAACTAATAACACTCTTTGTATCAATTTTTTTGTCATAGGAACCGTCACATTGGGTCACTTCACGCAAGGCTCTCTAGATGTTTGCAGGAAGTACTGCAACAGGCCCCTAGTATATATAAAAAGCGAAGTTAATATAAAAGTTGGTAATAAGCATGAGACACACTCACTTGGAGAATGGATTGTGGGTGTGACTCCCAAAAATATAAATTTCGCGTCTGCGTTTGTGAAAATACTTTAGGGTGATCGGTACTTATTTTCAGTTTGGGTAAACCTTTCTTTTAGCGTCTTGGATGAGGTCGGCTGATCTTGTCGCACAGATCACTGGAGACGTCCCCTGACTTTTCGGTTAATGGATGAAAACAACCGAAGGCGCGTACGGATTGTCGAATCTGGTCGCGGGTAAGGACAGACTGCAACAAACCGATCATGATGTTTAGTCCCGTACGTTTAACTGGACCCCGTTGCATTTCAGTATGGGTCGTTGAGAGAAAGACATAAGTGGCCTTATAAAAAAAGGTGCATAGCAGTGTTTCTTAACTGATGGGCCGCAAAAGGAATTGCGGTGGGCCGGGAAAATTTTGAAAAATAAAAGATCAGTTGACAATCTTTAAATGCTGTCGTAAAAGAATAGCAAAAACTTGATATTTTATAAACAAGAGTGGAAAGATGCAACACACAATGCGTGCATGCATGCGAGGAAGAGGCGTCCTTTACGGTTTATGCAACCATGCCAAAAAGATAAATATTAATGGCTTAGTATAATGTCTAAGATCTGAAAAATGATATGCAAGTAGTGATGCCAAGGAGATATAGATTTTTTGATTCACCGATTTATTTCCCAATCAGTTGTAATTAATAAAACAAACGACGATTATTTAAGACATACCTCACTCGAATAGTAGTAATATAACCTTTATCCTCACGTTCATTCCTTCGTCGTAAATTACCCAATTCTTTTAAATTAAAAACTCTGTGTATACGTAAAGAAAATAGACGTATTTACGTCAATTTCTTCGTCGTAGATTATACATTTCCCTTCATTTACCAAATGCTTCCTGTGCACGAAAGAAAATTAAATAGGTATTTACGGCAGATATTGTTTACTTCAGTTACCACGAAGATCGTTTTCGTTGACAATAATTAAAAAAACACGGGGAACATTTTCCAAGTTCAAAGTGAATTAGGTACGACTTTCTCGTTTTATTTTCTTGAAATCGGCTCTACTTTCGATAAACGTGCTGAACAAAACATTTGCGATTTGACTAGTTCTAAAACTTTTGTTTGAGGACTTTTTGTTATAAGTGATATTGTAATAGATATAAGGACAATTTCATTTTTTTGTTACCAGTAAAGTGGCACTCCCGATTAGGCCATGTAAACCATTTATATAATTTTCTTATTTTCTTTGCCCTTATTTTCTAAATACCAAATTTCATGAACATCCGACCAATGAGACGGGCATAAAGCTATGTTCACAAAAATTACCGTCTTAAGCTCTTGCCAATTTCTTCAATTGGCAAAGTCACTGCATATTAGATTTTTAACAAGCATTCTTGTGAAGACAGAATAAGGTGATGGCCAAGGGTGTTAATTTCGGTGAATTGGAATGTCTAGTTGAATTTGGTACTATTTTCAGGCTTCCTTTTGCTGTAAGGCTTGTTTAATGTTTATGTAGGGTAGTTAAGTTTGATTTTGAACTTCATGTGGGATAGACTTTTTAATTTAGAGTGATTGTATTTTTAGGTGTAAATGAATGGTTGTATCAGTGGCGTAACTAGGGTATGGCGAAGATGGTATTTGCCATAGACGCCGCTTGCAAAAGGCGCCAAACCTCCCAGCAAAAACTGAAAAAAGTTTATTTTTCTATAAATAAATTGTAATCAAATAGTTAAGTTATTGTTAATAAAAACGCTAATATTCTTTATGAAAACGTAGCAAAAATCATATTCAACGTATACAAGGTGTTCCTTTAAAATTTTGCCATAGGCCTCTGGGTTTTATCAATATGTTTTGTTGTGGTATTCCTGGGTGTAATTATAGACGATTAGGTTAGGTGGCTAGGTTAGAACATATTATAAAGCTGAGACCTATTTTGCAGTGTCAAAGTTGAGGCAAATGCTAGCGTATGATTCTTAATTCTTCTTCCTGATATTCTAATACATTATTTCTTTTTTTCCTTAGAAAGAATAACATTGTGCTTTGTTCTCACAAAGATTTACTTTTATACTCGTTACTAATTGGGTGTAGAAGCACTCTACACTTATAAATAAATTCAATTCAGTTTATATAATCTATATCTGCACGGTCGATTCGATTCGTGATTCGATTCGATTCGTGATTCGATTCGATTCGTGATTCGATTCGATTCGTGATTCGATTTGATTCGAATATTTAGAGATGCATCGATTCGAGATTAGATTCGAAAAATACTTTTTGATTCGCACGGCTCTAATTAAAATTCTATCGCACGCCGAGTCTTAAGGTTTCCCCGTTCCTCTGACAATATGTCAGTCGATACTGCAAATGCGCTTCGGACGCACTGCCGTATGTGTGTGTGTGTGTGCAGCAGAAGAGGGCGCATCAATTTTGTGTCGCACCAACTTCATTAAGATTGCGATTAACTTCGTTTCGTTTGGGACCACCACGTAATACATTATATATGAGAAGAGCGCAGAGATACGCTTTCGATGCAATCTCCTAGTAATGGATCCATTCGAAGGGAATGTGAGAAACGACGGCAGAGCGAACGACAGCGACGCCGGCCTCATTCCAGCTCGAATTGCGCAGCGATGCGTGCACCGTGCACCCACTTGGTCACCGTCGTCTCTTTCGCCGTCGTTCGAGTCCCCCTCGCGCCGCTCCCTCTTAACTCTCATATCAGACATGGGTTTTAATTCGGGGATACTTCTGCACGGAATTTGATATCTAGGCAATTTATTATATGCGACTCCTGAAAATTTCTCCATTTCTTGATCTAATCCGTGATAATATTGTGTTCGTATTTCGTGAATTATAGTGTGATTTTCCTAATAAATAAAATTATATTGCATTTTCATGTAACAAGTTAACGATAAAAGGACCCATTCTCCATGTTATATTCCGATTTTACTTCCTCAGAATCTGGCTCTCCCATTTACGGATGAGTGTATATCGGCCAACAAAGGTTTCTTTCTCGAGAAGACCGGTTTGAATGCCTTCGTTTTATTTTTCGTTGTTATTTTCTGCTATGCGAATGATCTGAAAAATGGCAACGCTGCGATACGTCAGTTATTTTTAAATATCGAAATGACTAGTCGTGACATAATATCCAATGCATGTGTTAATTGACGTCCATTTCCGATGCTCAACTGTCATTAGCGTACTGTTTTAGTAACCGATGAGAATTTTTCGAAATAAAATAATAAAAATAATGTCGGAAAGATTGGATACACCACGTTCTCGAAGACCTCCTCCTTCGTTAATCCTGATAGTAATTTTTTTGCGGTACACTCCGCGAGGGTAAGGAAATACAGAAAACAATTTATTGTCGATTGTAATAAATTTTCGATATCGTTATCTCTTATAAATACTTTATTTTCAAGTTTTAAGTTGTATATTTCCAATTTTTTCTTCAAAACTAACTATAGTTAATCTATAAAATTTTCAGGTGTCTTATTTTAGCAGGATCCTATATATTAATGTTGTAGTTCAGCTGCGTGCGTGCATGTCTCACACCGGTGTGGAATTGGTAGATTCGTAATAGGTGAGAATCTGAAACTTGGCAGGTATGTAGATATAAATGTGAAAATCTCAAACTTTTGAAATGTGGAATAATTATGAAGTAATTAATTTTTTAAATATAAATATTCCCAGAAGAAATAAATTGCTTCGCCGTTAATTCCATTCCATTGCTGTATTAAATTAATTAGAATTTAAAAAAAGTTGAGATTTGGATTTTTTCGAAGAGAGAATTCGAGCCCATGCAGAATTACAGTGAAAACTCCTTTATACGTTTCTCGCATGTACGTTTTTCTCACTTATACGCGATATAAACGCGGTACCGAACACTTTTCCATGTAAAAACGATTCTTTTATGCGATATTCATTTGCACGTTTTTCTCACTTTTACGTTACAATTTACGTTCTCCTGCGGCCATTTCCTCTCAATTACACGTGGCCGAAAGCTGGTTTTCCAAGAATTAGTCATTAGACGACGTTTTGATGTTCTGAACGTAAATGGAAAACTAGTCTCCTATAACCCCTACAATGTACTGCTCTGCTTCCCGTCAGCTCAGAAGTGTACCCACGAACATTAAGAAACCGATTTATTCGAGTTTTTTTCTGTGTCATTCTCTTTTAAAATTTACCCGGGCGTTTTTTTGGATACGTACGGTGACTTTTAAACACCATTTCTTTGCCTATATCAAGTGTGTTGATTCCTTGCATTGGATGGGATTTCTACTATTGTGAAATTTTCCTCATGACGTACTTCAGAATACAAGTAAAAAATACTGAGAAGCCGTAAAAATATAGATTGTCTTGTTAAAAGAATATGTGCAGAACCGTGTCTATTTACCACCACCCGTCTTTCCTTTTTGCTCAGGTGATCCGAATCGAACTCGAGGCGAACTTGGTCATGTTGCGCACGCATTCGAGTACTTTGACCGTCGTGGAAGCATTGCGATCGGCTTTGGTGCGCGATATAAGCGTAGGTGCGTCCGTGCTCAACTGTGCACGCGTCATACGTACCGTAATTTGTGAGTCAATCGAGTATCTCACCATTGTACTGTCTGAATAACATGTCGCGGTTGCGTAAGGAAGTACGTATTAATGAAATTCAGCAAGGAGTATTACTGCAGTACAATCACAATTACGAGAAAAACTTCTCTTGAAAGTTTTTCTCACATATACGTTATTTTTGCCGAGTCCCGTGAAAAACGTATAAACGAGTTTCCACTGTAGATTAAAATTCGTTCGATACCAGAAAAAGGGGAATTTTACAATATTTTAACAATGAGAATTTCTGATATCATGTAAACGAGTCCAACGCGTTTAAACTGTGCAATGCATAGGGAATGGGGGGGGGGGGTGTTAGAAAATAAAAACATTTTATTACACACTTTTATTTAACTTACTCTGTTATATATTTATGTTTCTTTCAAATCTTTCTCGCTTTATATCTCTGCCCATATAAATGCTACAAGGCTGAAATTTCCGACATATTCTTATTTCATATGACAACCGACGAAAAAAATCAAAAGTTAGAAAAAAGTTGATATTTAAGGCGTCTTTTTAACCCCAATGTTCCATTTTAGTACCCCATAAGAAAAGCATGGGATACAGTGCAAGGCTTCCTAAAAATTCATTTTAAAATTACTTAAAATTGGGTTACGAATTCGAGAAAAGAAGAGATGTTTATCTGAAAGAACAGAGTTCTTAATTTTTTAAGACAGAAGACAAATACGTACCGAATTAGCTTAAATGGAAATTAAAGATGTTTTAATGCTTTTAAGGGAAATTAATGCCATCATAATGAATTACAGTAGACTTTCCAAATATTTAAGGAATTTTCCTATATTGAAATAAACTTTGAAAATTCAATTTTTAATCTTTGAAAGTTTACATAATCCAAAAACCCAACTTTAAAATATAAGAAGACCAAAAAGGAAAAAAAAATGTTTTTTCAGTATACACACTTTCATGTGCACTCAAAAGGAGAAAATAAAATTTTCTGCCCTCGACTTGAATTAAATTTGGTGTGCAGAATAAGAGTAGATGGCAATTTTTCCCACCCAATTTTATTCTGCACACCAAATTTAATTCAAGTTGAGGGCAGAAAAATTTATTTTCTACTTTTGAGTGCACATAAAAGTGTGTATACTGAAAAAAAAAATTTATATTTTATTTTATACCGTGAAATGAAGAAATGAAAAGAAATATGAAATACTATTTTTATTGTGATTCTAAGACATGATTCGATCAGTTAATGGTTTCCGGCGTCACTTTGATAATTCCACATAAACTTTTATTTATATTCGACCTAGGTTTTGTTGCAATGCAACATCATCAGGTGAAGTAAACTCATAACCGGTAGCAATTTATAGTAACAGGTACTATGCGTGGGTGGGGGAGGATAATGGAAGGAATGGTGGAACGAGCGATCATTGGAGGAAAGGAAACTTTTTAGACACCAAAGGTAAATAGTAATTTAGAATATGCCATTTTCAGGAAAGACGCCTACAGCGGACAAATCATTCACCTTAACTCTGCCCTCCCTTCGCCACGCCACTGACCGCATTCGCACGCAGAGACACCCTCCGTAACAAATGGGATTGGTGTGTTCTCGCCGCCGATATTATGATGCGTGCTCGCATTGCGTGCGGTGAGCGTTAGGGGCCTCCGATGGACCAACCTTCACCACTGTGCTTTGCGGCGGCGCTTATCGCTCACACCTCTCTCTTAGTCGACTTCGACAAATGGAGAGGCTGTCGGAAACATTAAGGGGCTTTGCTAATAAAAGATGAATAAATATTTCATGTATTTATTATATTGGGATTATCTAGCACAAGCTAAATTATTCGTCCTTCTGGTTTAGACTCGGTTTGTAATTTATTTTATGGTAAACCTTGGTTTACATTAGAGTTTTGCCTGTTAATAGCCAGAAAAAATCATTTTAAAAAATTAGCGGCAGTTTACAAGTGAGGAATTAGCGCGATGGTACATATATGTGCGAGCTCGTTTCCTCCTACACACGCCAAACATACCAAAAGGAAAACTTCAGGTTATTAGTCGTTCCGCGTCTTACGTATATGTGTGTTTCTCCTTTCCGTCATAGTACAGGCTGTTTCGAACAAATCATCATAGAGCTTAAATATTTAATCTTCCACGTTTTCGCTGAATCCTGAACACGAACTTCATAAAGGTCTTACTTTGAGAGTTCTAATTTTGTACAAACAAGAAAAAACCACCATTTTCGTAATAAATCTACGCGAAAATGTAATAGCTCCTTTCGTTGTTGAGTTCCATCGTAGCTTCGTAAGGACGATATTCGAAATATCGGAGAGAAACGGAAGGCTATCAGATATCCACTGGTTGGTGCACGACACAAATTCGCCTCCTCAATCCTCACGACAGCGCTTTCTCCACCACCAAAAGAGTTATTTGTGTCAACAGTATACGATGGAGTTGTTTGTTTATAAATGCGCACAGAAGGCCTTTAGATGTCCAAGATCTGACGACGACAATTTCTTGGAAGCATGACATAAGCACTTGCGTGACTTTGTCAAGGAAGAATTTAGGATTGCATCTCGGCAACCAATAAATGACTTGCCAATATATAGTAGAAACCTTAAGACCTTAATCGCTTAAGATGTTTCTGAGGAATATTTTGCCTTATTTCCTTGAACTGACGTGAGTACATAAAAATATGAACGTTACGAAATTGAATTTGACGTTTAGATCCTAAAAATATGGCTGTAATTTTTCTATGAAAAGCATAAAAAAGCACAAAATATTTGAGTACACTCATTCCGATGGAGGACATATGTGATATGAAAACACATTACGATAACAGAGTTGCTTTTCTTTTGAATTTTTATTAAGAGTAAGAAAAAATCAGAATATTTTTAATAAAATTATTCTAAACATTGAGCCACCTTCGTAGGTATATTCTACGTGAAAAACAATCTTCCCTATGGATTTGTTGGATGGTTTTAGGCTTTCCCGCGGAGTTAGAATTCACTTCACTTCACTTAGAAACACTTCCTCCGGGTCTGTGCACCTGGTAGACCGTAATGAATCTCGTTTCACTCTCCCCGCTGCATGTAAAAGTGAAACTGGAAATGCGTTTCATTAGTGCCCTATGAGGTCAGAAGAAACTAGTCGCTCTATGCGGAAACAGGAAATGGGAACTCCCGACTCAACCCTTTTTGGTGTCTAGGAAGCGAATCGTTTCTTTCCAATCTGCTGCTTTAGAATATAAAATACATAAATACACGGGCAGGCATAAGAAAGAGGAAGGCTATTTTGATCGAACGCTCCTTGAGAATGGACTTAATGCATGAAATAGAATTTGAAGGCAAAGGATGAATGAGAAAGGAAAAGGACGACACGAAGAGGATTAAGAGTTAAGGAGGAAATGAAGAAGGTCGCGGAGGACGCAATAAGATGCGGGAGAAAATTTATCCTATTATTACGAACCTATTTACGAACAACCCATGCATACATGAAGGAATGAATTTGCTGATTAATAATTAAATGCAAGCTCATCATTTTTCTTTTCTTTTTCGAATGACCCCCGGAAGAGTTTTTCTCAAAACAAAGGATAAATGTCTCAGCACTGGTTAGCAAAGAAAATTGAAGTGGGGTTTCCATTCGAAAGAGTATTTCTTTACAAACAATATGAGTTGATAAATCGCTGCAGGATCAACATCAGTGAAGAAATCACTCGTTATTCTTCAAAATTTGTTAGAAACAGCAAACGGAAAAAATCCTATGTAGTGCGATTCGACACGAAACGAAATATTCCACTTAGATCATAAAAAATCTCAGTGTTCACCCTTGCTCGGAGAGGGATTATATTTATAGCACTATTTGTGATTCTATGAAAGACATTGAATTGCTTCAAATACGAGAATAAATTAAATTTACTATTCCGAGGCAAGCTACCAGTTGCTGGAGCATGTCGTTTGAATCTTAGAAGTCTTCCACGGTCATCTACGAAGCGATTGAATTGGAAATTTAAGACGCTACCACGCGTATGTAATCATCTCACGCGTATTAACTGCCATAATATCGGAGACCTCTCGTTGAAAATATAAAAACTGACAATAGTTCGATTTCCAATACCTTTTATATCGGCTTATGCAGTAGCATCAACCTTAGACGTAGAAAAAATCTCCTCAGAAAAAAAATAAAATAATTTTTGTCACTTTCCTTCAAAGCAATTTCCAGTATAATACGGGCTGATACACCGAGAATTTAAGGCCATGAAATAATGAGCCTGATTTTTGTCGGACATAGTTTTCGTACGGACGACCACAATAACTTCTCCAGTTCGTGTATAAATTTTGGAAGTCGAATTAGAAAAAACGCAGAAAAACAACATTTCGCTTTCTATGACCGCGCGACCTTGGTTTGACTTGACTACGGATAGACCGCAGGATGTGGGAATAAGGTGAGTGCGAGAATTAACAAACGCAACCACCTTATCCTCCTTCTGCCTTGACAAAACACTTCAACGCCAACGAACAAGACGATAATATATAATATATATAATTTGATGTTTACGGTGGAGTGACTAGACGTGACCAGATAGTTGCAGATTTCGACTTGACGTCCCAAATATATTCTTCGGAACGCCAACTTATTCCGTATTTCTCATTTCTGCGTTATAATACCTCATCGTCACAGAATTTATAAAATGCTTTTTATTGAAATCGTATGAACTTACCCAAATGGATTACGTGCGTGACTTTCTTAATCTCTGCGTGTAGTCCGTGGCGCAGGGGGTTTCAACCGTGGGTGCGCTTGCCCCTTGGGGTACGTCCACAGTTTTAAAGGGATACGCGAAAGTGTCAAAGATTATAACTTTTCTTCGTACTTCATCTCACGTCTTCAGAATCAAAAGTCGTGTTTCTAGGAGTAAGAATAACGTTATAAATTAGATAAATAGGACAAAAACTGTGAATTACAACGTTACTAACATAAGTTACCTATTTTAACACGAGTGTTATCGATTTCATTATCAATTTAAAATGTATTTGGGGCTACGCGACCATTTAAAAAAAAACGCTCTAAGAGGTACGTCAGCAAAAACGGTCGATGAGCCCTGCCGTGGCGTGTTTGCTGCCGGTACACCAGTATCTTCTGCGCAATGCACAGTAAAAATAAATTAACTAGTATTATTTTAATGTTTAGCTATAGGCAAAAGGAAATATATGTTCAATGAGAGTTTACAAAATAAATTTTCATTTGTAAAACAGTAAGCACGAAGAGAGTTGAGTGCCCTTTATGTAATGCGATATTTAAAATTGAGCATGCAGAATTGTTAAATGTAAATGATAATACAAAATCGAAAAAATAACGGAAAATTGGTGTTTTGAAATTTTTAGAAAAAAAAGGTACGAACTTTTTATTTTATGTGAAATAGCATTCTTCAAAACCAAAGTTTTCGATCGTTAGAAAGCGTATCATCGCTTACAAAGATTATATTGCAAAAGTTAGTTTTTGCATGCAATAAAACGGAAACTATTGTGAAATATTGTGTCATAACTTCCTTTGCAATTTAATAAATGGTAAAGGAATTAGAAAGTGAAAAATTTATGATACTTATGATTGATTCATTAAACCATAATAACCTTGAGGTTGTTCTAATGAGTTTTTTATTCGTATCAAGTAATCAGAGCTAAAATATTTTGAATTATTAGATATTTCTGGAGAAATTTCTGATATTATTACAAAAGGTGTTACCAACAATATGAAAAGCTAGTGATAGTATAATGTAAATAAATATTTTGGATGCGCTAAGAGGAAAGGAAAAAAACAATGTTACGCTGAAGAGACCTTTTACCATAGTGTAGCAAATATCATTCGCAACAGTATTAATATAGCCTGATATCGATCGAGATGGTGAATGAAAATTTTAGTTATTTTAAAATTTCACGCCACATAGAGTTGAAGAACAAAAAGAATTTTACGATTTTGTTGGGGTTAGGTATCAGATTTTGCAATGACACGGAAAATTAAGATGTTTGGCATTACTTCCATGTGTAGAAAGCCTTATTGCTCTCTCTTTGATGCTTTGAAGTTTTGTTTTACGTCCACAGGAAAATGTCCAGCAGTGATAAAATATTCGCTTTGGTTTTTAGCTTAACTTTAATCAAATACAACAGAAGCTGTTCACTATTAACAATTTTGCAGTTGGATAAAACAAGATATTTCAAGCACAGAAATGATGGGATGGTCAATTTTATTGAGAAATTACGGTGGTTTAAAGAAGCATGTCGTGGACTCGAAAATCGGGCTTTGGCGATCCTTAGTCATCACACGAAATCGATTTTTTTTTAAATCTAACCTTCGCTGAGAAAAATCACCTTTCGGGCATTTTGAGTTACCTCGTCTGCTTGCTTATAACTTGACAGTAGAAAAAATATAATAATTCGGAGGATGACCATGACTCGTCCAATAGAAATGCTTCCCGAGGGTGGAAGTGCAAAAGCGTCGCCCGCGGTCGGAGGTGGCCGTAAAGGCTAAACCCACTTTGTATAATCATTTGAGTAAATATTGGAATACAGCAATTTTTAATTCTTTGTGTATTATTATGGACCCGTTCCACGAAGCTTAGCCTGAAAGAAAACAACTATTCGCATTTAAAAGTATCAAATTTTGCACGTTTCATAATGAATTGCGAATAAATGTAAGGATAAAATTTAATGGCCATGAGGAAACTCGGGAATTTATTTTTTATTATTGTTTTAATATCCAAGTAAATAGAAAAAAATATCTTGTATCAATAAAATAAGGAATAAAAATTGATGATTCAAGTGTTTCGCAGGCTGGGTGTAACTACTCCAATGAGCTTAACCCTTAAATACTAAATACAACTATGTCATAAAATCACAGTAACACTACTACGGGGTAAAAATTCACCCCAGTACGCCAAGTCTGATTTTTATTACTTATATTAAATTTAAATATTATTTTTTAAATAAAATAGATTACCATTAAAATTACATTTTCATTAATTAAAATACCACAGAAAAAAGACGCCAAAAATCAACGAAACACAAATTCGGACCATTATAGTACAAAAGATTAAGTTAAGTGTTTTATACCAAAATAGTCACTATCATCCAACCATTCTTCCAACGGCCGAGTCAATAGTATTCATCGTTCTTTCGTTTCCCTCTAGCCTACGCGCAATGGGTATCTGAGAGGTAATGCAATGAATAGCTGGTCAGTTTCAAAAGTTTAGGAAGAAAGGTGACTTCTTCGTATTTTTATATATATGGTTGTCTTTTAGATATATTACTTTTTCATTTTTTATTATTTTTATACCCTCTGGTCTACGCGCAATGGGTATCTGAGAGGTAGTGCAGTGAATAGCTGGTCAGTTAAAAATTTTAGGAAGAGAGGTGTCTTCCCAACATCCAAATTACTAACATATTATTATTTTTTTAAGGAGTTGCCTCTTGTAGGGCTTCTCCCCTCTATTCTGCGGCACCTCGCGCCGCTTTAGTCACGCCTCTTGGCAGCGGGCGGTCCTCTTCTCTCCCTGTGGAGCATCTCGGCCGCTTGTGCCGGTCCCAGGAAGTTACTGCGCTTTCCCCCAGCTGTCGGATCCCCTCCGCCGGGTTTGCCGCCTCCTTTTCAAGGAGAGCCCTTGCTCTCCACTCGCAGTAGCTCTCTATGTCTGGGATCCCGGCCTTCTGGTACATGTCCTCCCATCTCTTCGGGCGCAGTATCATCCGGAGCGTTCGCCTCTCGAGGCCATTTAGCCGCTGTTTCAGGCACTTTAGCCGCTGTTTTAACTAACATATTACTCAAGACATCATTTCGCTTTTGTAATGAAAGATTATACGGTTTAAATGCCTAAATTAAAACTTCACCTTTGATGAAAAATATTACGTTAGCACTACAATAGGTAAAAATTCACCCCATGGATGTATTTTGGATATTTTCTGAAGATAAATTTCACAAACAACAATTCAAAGAGGTAGAACTTGGTCTAAAATGAGAATATCTAAAACCCACCAAATTTTGAAAATTACCTGGGGTGAAAGTTCATCCATAGTAGTATTTAAGGGTTAATATTTATTTCTTTTGACATATGACGACCTGTTTTTAACACGCGTTCTGATTCAACTGTTCGTGTGCGCTTTCAAGACGCGTCCACCGCGATGATCAGACGGAGATACGAGCGCACGCGTCCACTGCGCTCTCTAATAGAGGAAAGGAGGTCACGGGTGTGCCCCCCACTTTCCTCCCCCCCATGCCTCCCTCATCATTCCTCTCCCCCTCAAGTCTCTTCTATGAATCCTTAGTTGGCCTGTAGACACAACTCCTCTCGCTACCTACGTTCTCCTTTGAACATGGGATAAAATCCCAATTGAAATTCAACGAGAAAGATTTTTATGAAACGAAAAATCAACAAAAATATACCTTGACTTTCTTTGGATGGCAGGAAAACAAACTTTCGTTCTTTTAGAAGTTCGTTGTTTCAAGTCTCGAACTCCTACGGTGATTCTAAGTAGTTTTAATATGCGAATGATTAATGTTCTACATTCAAATGTATTCCTTCTCGTAAATAACGCAACGAATGTTGTTTACATTGGTTGCTATGGAAATCATTTCCCTCTCCTCCCTTATATCTCTCTCTCATATTAAAAGCAACCAAAGCACGCTTTAACCCACAAGGCGCGTTTAAACGGGTCGAGAAAACGGTCGCGGTTTCTCGAACGGCTAATCACGAACTATTTCTCGCCCCACGTAAACACTCCCTGTGCGTGACCTTGGGCATCTCGACTACCTTCACGACTCGGTTGATAACATCAGCACTGTTTGGTTCTTTTTCGAGAAAGCGGGGGAGAAACACGTGTAAGCGCTCCCAACTGTGACTTTTTTAAAATCGGCGCGAAAATGGCACCTCGGTGGAATGATGGCACTGTAATGAATTCGTTTTGTTACATGAAAGTGAAAGTTTTGTGGGGCGTAACAGGTGGTAGTTATGAAAATAAATTTGCCAGAAATGCTGCTCTGGAAATAATTGTAGCGGGAATGGAACTGGAAAATTTTGGAGTAGCGGAATGTGAGTTAAAAATAAAAAACCTACGCTCACAAGAACTTCTCAAACTTCGGACCAGCGGCGCATCGAGAATTTCTCAAGACTTCACGAAGTTCATCACACAGCAACTCAATGACAATAATAACACCGTCTTGTAAATAGTCCATCTTATTAAACGTCTTGAGCGCGACTGGTTTATTTTATATACCCATGCAATACTTTTCTCGAACGTCATTGCGTTAGAGATTTCACGACCCGTTTATAAACCGATAATGTGCGTGAAATCACGACCGCTTTTTCGACCCATGTAAACGCGCTTTGGATTTAAGTTACAATAGGATTTCGAGGTTTAACAAGTTGGTAGGCAAGGCAATATCCCGTTAAAATGTCAATATTTTCCTAAAATATATGAATTAAACGTTTTACATGAGGGATTTCGAACTGTAGGCTGAAAAAGATGAACAAAATAAGAAACTTACTAATTTCTTCTTTAAAATGGTTAAGATCCAAAGTTAGGTTGATTCTTTCCAATTTAGATCTTGAAAAGTCGATATTTACGTTTATTTTATGGGAAATGGAAATGTCTTGTCGAACCCAGGACTTTTTTGAGATTTTTTCATCATCACCTTAAAACATGTGAATTGAGCATTCCTACAAAATTTCAAAAATGTATCTTGATCTTTTATTGAGTTATTTGCATGCGCAAGAATGCTTCACGTGCGTGCGCACGTGCGATAGAGAATTAAGGATTAACTAGCAGTTGCCCGTCGATAAATCGACTGGTTGGTCAGATTAAATATTTTCTAGGCAGTAAGCCTTCTGTCACATTACCAAGAAGCTCAGCGACTGAAAGCTTTATTTCCTTCTACTAATGTCCGCTAGGAGCGCCACCTTAACTTCACCCGCTATATCCTACAGCGGCTAATGCCCGCTAGCAGCGCCACCTTAACATCAACCACTATAACTACGTAGAGCAAAGCTTAGCTGGTCACAAAAAACCTCAATATCTCACCAACGGTATGATCGATTTAAATTTAATAATTTTCCTTCAAATCAGCAGGTCGAGACGTTTAATTTGATTCATCACACGTTAAGGTGGCTGTTACCTTCGCTTTAAAAATCTCATTTTTTACGCCGTTAATATATAGATTAATGCTCGCCGAGTATAGATGAGAACGACCGTTTTAGATACAGTTTTCATCGAACGGGCGCATAAACTTTTTCATATAAATTCACACTTCCACTTCACTTCACATTTCATTTTTATTTTCCTTCAAGAATTATTAAGTTACCGAGAGACGATTGTCGAACTTAGAACTATTGTATAAATTAAAACGCTTTTCGGTGGAGGTAACTGTCTGCCGGTAAGGGTATCACAACGTTTTTTATCCTTTTTCCCTGCGAGGTATTGTGTCCGCAATAGGCGCATGGTCGAGTCCACATTTTGGTCGCGAGGAAGCTTGGTCCCTCTCCTTCAATCCTCTCTCTCTTTTACTCGTTCCGGATGTTTCACTTTACGGGAAATAATTCCTTATAGGTGAAGGTCAGCGTTATCTTGTTGGCGATGTCGGTGAAGAGAGTGGCCAGCGTTTCCTCCAGGACCGGAGTGATCTCTTCCACGAAGATCTTGGAGTTGTCGTTCAGAATCCGATTCGTCGTCTCTCCTGAAAAAAAAACATTCCAAAAACCAATATTTTGAAGTATTATGCGGTCTTAATGCTCTGCATTGAAATGAAATTTGAAAATTACTGCCAAGTTAATTTAGGGCAATTCCGAGGGAGCCACAAAACGTATTATTTAGAAATCTAGCTATCGTTCGCGCTGATTGAGGGTCGGTATTGTTCATTCGCAAAAGGAGTTCTAGACGCAGCGTTTCTCAACCGCCGGTCCGCGGACCACATCCGGTCCGCGATCCAGTATTGGCCGATCCGTGATATTCCAGTTTTCTCATGAATGTTTTATCATGGGCAGCACTGGTTTAATGAAAGGTTTGTGTTTTCAGTTGTCAAAGTGTAACATTGTCAAATGATTGGTGGTTTAAAATTGACTTTACCGGTCCTTGGTGGATTATTCGGATAATACACCCGCCCGCGATGAACTTTCGGTTGAGAATCGCTGCGTCTAGAAGACGCTAGTGGCGGATGCAAGGGGGGCTCTCCCAACTTACGAAATTCCTGGATCCGCCCTTGGGGGTCATATGTGAATCTTGAGTTATGCGAGGAAATCCTTCTTAAATTGAAATTTATGTCTTCTAGAATAGTTAGTTGGAAATTAGCGTGAAAAAGGGGAGTTGTGTCAGCCATTTGGTGAAACAACAAAAGGTTGTAGTAGTGAACTCAAAGGGTGTCATAATTTCACAATTGTCTGTTTCAGCAGCTGTATTTTTCTTGCGAGTAGGAAAAAATGCCAATTGTGTCCCGAATTCCGCGTCGAATGATTAGAAAACCATGGATAGCTCGAAAAAGTTTCATTAAATTGTCCATCGTATGAACAATCCTGAAGATGATAAAAGGTAAAACGCAACACAAAGGAATTTTCTGAGAAATATGGAGAGAGTTGAGGGTGTGCTTTGGATCAGAGGTCATTGAGGTTTTGGGAAGGAATAAGTTTTAGCGAAAAATAACCCTTCGCACACTTACTAAGACAACACTCACATGCGCTGTTATAGTTTTTAACAAATGTTTTTGTGCATTACAGCTAATATGTATTCTTTGTGCTCCTTCAATTACAGAAATAGGCACTTTAAGATGGTTATTGGATTCAAAAGCCAAAATTATTTTTCAGAAATATTAATTATATGAATATTTTTCTTATGAGGCATATGAATAGGAAGAGAGGGCTAAAAACGCCGTTCATTTTTTATTTTGGTAAAATGCAAAGAAATTATTTAGTTGCAAGCAATCTTTTACCAATTTCGAATGTATTTCACATTTTCTCATAATATAAGAATTGCCAAAAATTTAATCTTTGTTTTTCCACGAATATATTTTCTCGAGCCGTGTAACCTTCCCGGATTTGCCTCATTTTTTCTTTTAAACATTATTTGCATATTCTTGTGAAGGATCGACTGCACACAGTGCAAAGTCGAAAGGCGACCTTAGCCAAATATCCGCGAAACATGTAGTCGTTCGTACCCAAAATCTCGTCGCCGTCGAATAAGTTGGAGAGCTTCAGCCTCGTATTCCCCACCGACATCTTCAGCTGCATTTTCTCCAACTCGAGGTACTCCTCTCCGTCTCGAAGTATCTTCTTACCCGGCATGTGCACATCCGCCAAGTACTCGGCTGTAGGACATGGAAAAAGTGCGAACATTTTTAAGACCACTGCATACATATTGCGTGTGCGTGTTTAATGTGATATTAATCAACGAATCCAACGCGCGTCAAAAAGTTCGCTCAAACGTCAAAAATACATTTATAGTTTGGCTCCTATTTTGACATTTCTATATCTCTAATTGTTATAAGTATTATATATATATATATATATTATAAATCGAATATTATTGTTAAATTTACATCAATTTTAATAACATGACAATTTAAAAAAATGCACAGATTATTTTTCAAGAAGAGATGTTTTCACTTGAGTTATGAGAAAAAAATCTACGAGTTATAATCAAGACGTTATTATTCTAAAATGTTTGTTTTTCTCTGATTTTTTGCCACAGATTTTTTTAGTGCTATTTGGTGTTATTAACGGCAAAGTATTCTGTGTCTCAAATTGCGGCTGGTTGACAATCGAAATTCTTGCTTCGGTTAAAAATAATAATAAAAATTTCCGAGCGTTAACTTACGTAATGAAGGACAATAATAAGACTCTCTGACTCGAGGATTTTTGCCAAAGTAAGGATGGCGTACTCACAGAAGTTTCCCGATATCTTTCCCGTTCCTCGAATGGGCAGAAGAAGGATGTTCACGTCCACTCTGTATTCTCCTTCGAAGTGCAGCCGAGGCAAGAGGATCTTGAAGTCGAACACGTTTCTGTCCAAGTCAGCCCTGCAATGGACGACCACGGCAATGGAGGGAAAATGTCCCTTTGATTAGGTCACTTCGACAAATCCTTGTCCTTGCCTTTGAGTATGAGCGCGTGCGTGTGTGTCTGTGTTTTAATTTAGTCTGTTAGGTCGTTGTCGTTAGATTCATAAACCATCAGACGTGTTTGAGATATCAAGTCCCTGTCGCGAAAATCTTTTTCCGCAAACTTGATTTATTTTAATTGTTTACCTCTAAATATTTTGTGTGAGACTCGTACGGTTTAGGAGTTTGTTTTAAATTCCTCCTAAATCCTTACCCGTTTCGGGCCTCGAATATTCTTTTGATTTTCTCCTTATATCGCGACAAGGGCAATAATTAATGCACAGCTATCACTAGGCAACAATTACCAACAATCACCTGTTTTAATTTTAATCCCATATATTCAAAATCTTTTCCTACTCTATGCGTTTTCTCTACTTCCACGAATTTTGCTCCATTGACAAGGGTTATTGCTCGTCGAAACCCTAATCGATGACGCGAAAAGTATTATTTTGTGTTACACTTACCACGCACAAGTTACTTTGATAATACATGTGAGTTTTAGCCTGAATATCACGAGTTTTTTGTGGTGCTCATTCTTTTAAAGAATGAGAATTATGATGGGAGAAAATTGGTCGTTTTAAATAACCTATTGACAGAAGGGTGACAAAATAATTAGATTTAGTAACTGCAAATTATAGAGTAAAAGATTTCAAATCTATTCCTTTAAAAATGATATCCTTTTTAAAAAAATCTGATGTGGACACCACATGGCTTTCTCCACATCTGTAATCTTTCTAAAAATTCCAAATAGGTTACATAATAATAAATATTTTAAGAAACGGCGAGAAAATTTTAGACTTCACAAAGAACAGAAATAAACTCAAACCATAGCCTTCTGATATTGGATATAGCCACAAAGCTCCAACAATTAAGAAAAGAAAAAGGAGCGTTACCAAGGCGTACCTACGCGTCAATTGTTAACAATAGTCGTCGGTAGGTGGCGTGGTGGTGGCAGCTAAAAATATAAGATATCTCTTAAACAATTCATTATATGGAAAAATGTTTTAAACAAAGGTTGTAGAAAATATAATTTTCTACAACTTTTATTTCAGCACATTTTTACATTTATCAAATGTTAAAACAAATATTTCAAAATAACGGATAACACCCACTTCTGGTTGACTGAATTTTACCAAAAATTACTGAATTCTTCTGACTTTTATAAAAATATTAAATATAAAATTTTGCGATGACCTGATTAATAGTTTTTGAGTAAGAGCACCTACAAAAAGGTATCATACGCACACAGACATCATGGAGAACATGGTCAAAACGTGTTCAGGGGACGTCAAAACGTGTATTTCCGTTGAAATCTCGAAGTCAATTTTTTTCATTAAAACAATAATACTTTCCCCTTGGAGAAAGTAAAAATCGGTTTGACAATGTGCGTCCAACCGTCCTTTCAGCAAACTTTTCAAACCGACATTATTTCGCCCTCAAATTATTACTCCAATATCTAAAATGATCGTGTTTATTTCATTGTTTTTATCTCTGTGGAAAATATTTAGTGTAATTTCGTTAGGGAAGATGGCCAGTTGTGTGCTTTGGTGCGACAGTGAGTCAAGTGGCGAAGAGATTGTATTCCTTAAGACAGGGGTCTCCAAACTACGGCTCGCGGGCCACATCCGGCCCGCCTTACCTCATATACTTCTTTTAGTTTTGTGTATTTACCAGAAGGAGTTTTCATTAGATACCATTTATGATATCTCTCTCGCATAGCAGGAAGTAAAAATGCAATACATTAATGCTTCTTGTATGAACCAATATCATCAGGAAATTGACTCATAAAAAAACTTGGCATTCGACAGGGGCCCCTAGAAGTGCAAAATGTCCGTGTATATAATCTCAGAAATATTAAATGTTTCAATTTAAAAATCAGCGGAACCTCTCTATGGTCCCATAGAAAAAACTATCGTTAAGAGGTGTCACAAAAGAGGCTAACCGTTAGGAGCGTTTTCACTATCCGTATATCTATAAAAGGCTTAATGGTAGATGAGTTTGAAAGTTTGCAACGCGAGATCTCAGAATCTACTGGGGCGATTTTCACGAAACCTTCACTGAAAGATTAAGCAAAATCTCCAAAAGGGTTTAAGCTTAATTTTATTCTTCTAACATAAGCCGTTTTAAAGATATGGCGATGTTTCCGCGAACACCCATTTTCCTGCGCTACTTTATGACGTTCGGCGGGCGGTTGGAGGAGTGAGTGAAAGAGGGGCTGGTGCAATCCCGAATCGCTCCCGGGCAACGCCGGGTCACACATATATTTAGATTGCAGGGCTCCCGACTGATTAGCGCCAGGGGCCCCAGGAGGCGTAAATCCGCCGCTTTCGACGTTGAGTCGCACCCGACATACGAGCGTAAAAGTTTAAGATAGCATTTTTCCAACATAAGAGCCTGGCATCATCAGACTAGCTGCGTCGCATCAAGCTCAGAGTTCCCATTGAAATTACAGTAGTTTCGCTGAATTAAAAATGCTTGAAATATATCTTTCGCCAGATAAAGAATACTTTTATTTCCCCCACTTAATCCTATGCGACCTCTTTGTTGTGCGGAGTAGTATCCTTAAAGGGGGCGGTAAATTTATTTTGCAAAAGGGGCCTTGAGGGTCGTCCAGTAGTACGCACGCAAAAAAATCAACCATTTTAGACCCACTCCTCCCCTCTTGTTGCATGGTGTACTTTTTTCTATCCCCTTCTCCTGTGCGTACGTAGTTAGTTCTTAGTACGACCCATCCTCAACTGCACAAGTTGGTCGCAAAAGTAATTTTTTGTAATTAAAATATAAAAACTATTTATTTATATTATGTATTTATAATATTAAAGTTCTTGAACTTTATATTTATAAATTTTGTATTTATACTACAGAGTGTTCTATAAAGTTTTATATTAGAGAACAGAATTTGATGTGTAAGTTTCAAACGCTAACAGACTAAAAAATTAACAACAATCTTCCCTATATAGTTTGTTTTATTTTACGTGCGTATGTACTACTTGGTCTTACTCCCACTCCCCCCTCCATACGCAGGGTATACGCAAACTTCAACCCCCCCTACCCCCCTCTTTGCGTACGTACTAAATCGTCGGCCACTTGCGTTGGAAAAGGTTGGAAAACACTGGTTCAAGCGATTATATTTCCCGCGCGTCGTCGCCGAGTTTGACGCAAAACACGGAAGATAGCGCCTGCACACGCGTCTCCGTCGCCTGGCCTTTAGCCTGGCTTTGATATTCTTTTGCACCTAGCACCACGCGTGGCCGCATAGGTAAGTTCTGCTCACCTGAACTCCTTGATGATGAAGGAACCAGGTCCCCTCACGACCATCTTGGAGAGAGTGGCGTCTAATTTTACCGCCTGAGGTCCGGAGCTGAATTTTATCACGGGGATCTCTAGCGGCTCCAGGGCTGGGACGTTTAGCTCTGGTATTCCTATAAAGAAATACTTTAGTTCATCTTCAACAAAACGATTTTATAGTCATTCTATATCGGCCTTCATTGCTGCGGAAGGAGTTAAATATGCTAAGTTGCAGTGCTGTAGTGGAGGGTATACGTTGGTATACGACGTATACCCTCTGATTTTTTTGAATGAATAGGGTATACCCTCTGATTTTTCGAACAAATTGCGTATATTCTCGCCTTATGAGAAATTATACAGGATGATTGAAAAACAGCTAATTACACCTTTTTTCTTGGAAATTCTTGAAAATCTTCGGCCTACGAAGAGATTTAATACCAATATTCTAATACTACTTTTGTCTCAGACTAAAAATAAATACTGTGCTTATTATTTTTTAGCTTTTTATATACCTACATCACTTACCTGAAATAAAATTTTCCAAGAAATTCAAAGTAAGCTCATAGATTTCTCCGGCCATCGTAACATTATAGTCATGTACTTTGCTCTTCAATAATTGGGTAAGACCCCTCCTCCCCCTCAAAGTTTTACTTCCGTATACCCTTTGCTTTTTTTTTACGACCACAGCACTGCTAAGTTGTACGAAAAGTTGAGTGGAATTTCGCATCGCGAGGTTTAATTTCGTTGGGAATTGAATAATGAGGTCAGGTTTTAATAAATATTCAAAAGATACGACGGCTATCGCATTTTATCGTGTTTCAAATGAAAATTAATTGTCTTCGTGATAACCATTTATTTTTGTTTATTTTTAAGCTAAAGAGAGGAAATGGTGGCAAGATGACGCACCGTGGCTGATGCTGGCTTCTTATGCTACGCTTATTTCGCTTGAAAAGTATAATGTATGTAAGAGAAAAAATCGAGAAATATTTTTTTATCACGTAAGAGTGATCCGGAAATGCGGATTTTGAAACTGGCTTTAACATTTTGAAGCAAAAGGTATAGGATTTCCTAATGCGGAAAGATTTCAGTTCGATGGTTTTATAACGAGGTTTTGCAAGGGCTGGATAATTTTCTGAGATAACTTTTTACAGAGCGGTTTTTAAAGAGTAAAGCGAGCGCATGAATGGGTAATTGGAATTGAATACTTAAAACAATGATAGAATGAGCATACGCAATTGTGTGCATGCGCAATTATAAGTGTCTGAATATTGATAAGAGCAGTTATCGTATCGTAATAAGCAATTGCGATGGAGCTGATCCGTATTGTTACGGAAAATTCCACATGTTTTTCAATTTAATTTAATTTTAACTTATCAGAAGATTTGGGGTAAAAATTTCAATCTGTGAAATTTCGCGAGTATTATTTGGAATTTGGATTTTAATAAATTTATCATTATGGAGAAAGTTAGTTAGTTAATAAATAAATACGACAGTTCACATCTTGCGGGATGATAGGTCTGTTCGTATTCTTTCTCTCAAAATTTGGATTTACCTTAAAATATTTTCGGAGGCAATGCAGAAATATTTCATTGAAGTTTATGTTCATTTATAGGTATTCCTTCGCAAATTTTGGCAATATTTTCTTGAAAAGACCGTAGAAATTTTTTCTCTACCTAGCTAGGCAACAAGCAACTCTTTTAAAAAGCAGTTTTATTAGATTCTTAGATAATTTTCATGGTAAGACTGTGAATATATCATGATTTACACCATAAAACCCTCGGCAGCGCCATTTTGTCTAAAATAATTAACTATTTTAATTGAAGAGGATTTCACGGCCAGCGACTGTTTCATCCCTCAATTCCCTCCCTTTCATTCCTCTCGTTTTATATAACAGAGAAAAACAATCGATTGAGAATTATTTGAAAGCACGCCGCAAAAATCTATTTCTCTACGCAGCAGAGTTAAAAACAAAACGCAACTCTTTATAACGAACGAAACCAAATAAAATGTGTATCTACTGATATACTTCATTCGTGTGAGGTAATTAAATGTGATATCGCCGAGCTATATTAAGCTAATGTTTCTTATTGTGGAAATCGCTTACTTGGACACAGAATATATTTGATTTCCGTTCGAATATAGATTAGTTAATAATTTTGTTGCAGAGACGCAAAAACGTAAACGTCAAATTTCTCTTTCAAGAGGAAGCGATCACATTTCGACCACGAGAGAAATCACGCGTCGAAACTTTAATCCCCCCTACACCTACACCCTTTCCCCCTACAACCCTTCCTCATACATCCCTCTCTCCTATAACCTTTCCTCCTACAACCCTTCCTCCTACAACCCCTCCCCCTACAACCTTTCCACCTACAACCCTATCATCTACAACCCTTCCACCTACAATACTTCCACCCACAACCCATCCACTCTAAACCCTTCCGCTCACAACCCTTCCACCTACAACCCTTCCCCTACAACCCCTCCACCTCCACCCTTTCCACCTCCACCCTATCCGTCTCCACCCTCCCCACTTACACCCCCGCCACCTACACCTCCACCTTCTCCCCCTCCGCCTCCTCTTCTAGGCTCCGTTCGTATTTCCTCCTCTCGGGTGAGAGTAATCCCGTTCACTGCAAGAGACCTTAACAAAACAGCTTTCTTTCCTCCTCTGTACCAACGGACGAGGAAGCGAATTCGATTGTCTTTCTCTGCCCGAGGCCATTTGACCCGCGAATCCAATCGCTTCCAACCCCTTCCAATTAAGACGTCACGTGCTACTCGGTACACCATTTTCACTAATCTTATTTTTTCCGAATCCGAAATTTGTGTGGATAAAGACCTTTTATTTTTCTTTGATTGGCATTTATAGAAAATTCGTATCGCGATACCACGCCCCCTCTGGAACTTTATTACTGATAGAATTTGGCGAGTTATTACTCATCGTCATCGACCGCAGTGCCCACGTATTTTGTACGTGGCTTATGTGCTATTTTAATGTAATCGTGTCTTTGGAACGCCGTTTTTAATTATCGTGATTGAAAGGGCCACGTTCCCTCGAGAGGCGGACTTCTCTTTAGGTGGACTCTCTTTGATGGCCTTAATGTTTCCAAAATAATGTTCCTCCTGAGCGTAGTTCGATGGAATGTGAGGGTCTCACGACCAGGGTGTTTATAAAGTCCCTATCTATTTTCGTGAAATAATGGTATTACAAAATGTTTTTGCAGATGCTGATTAATGATGAATGTGCAAGAACGTGTGATGGTAGTAACTTTTCGTATCCAGGGGAAGAAGTGTAAAGAAATTAGAGAACAATTTGAAAGAAGATTTCACAAACCCGGATCTACAGACAAATAAATTCGTGAGTTGGTTACCAAATTCAAAAGAACAGGATCTGTTCATGACGAGACAAGATCTTGACGCCCAGGTACTACACCACAACAAAACGTCGAATTGGTAAGAGACTTTGAAGAGAATCCAAGAATGTCAATTCGCACAGCATCACGCAGACTGAACATACCCGAATCAACTTTTTACAAGATTTTGAAATCGACATCGAAGAAAAAGTGTTATCACATTCAATTGCTACATGATTTACACGAAGAGGATTATTCAAGACGAGCTGACATGTGTGCGGAACTGGTTGAGCAAATCAGAAATGATAATTTAATGGACCCTGGGAAGCTCGATCTCCGGATTTAACACCTTTGGATGTTTTTGCATGGGCTTTCATCAAATCAGAAGTTTATCAAAGAAGAGTTGCAGATGTACCGGATCTGCGAGATCGTATTGGACAGGCAGTTAGAAAAATTATTCCGCAGATGCTGGTAAATGTGTTGCGCAATGCAGCTGAAAGATTTGAGCCGTGCAGAGATACTGATAGATAGATAAATGTCTTTATTTGGGCGAAATTTAGACCATAAGGTGCTCATATGGTGCTCATGTGGAATCCAATACTCGAGTTTTGTATGGAAATATACATATGATTACATCATTGCGCCGTTTATCCGAAATTGTACCGATTTCAACAAAATAGATAGGAACTTTATAAACACCCTGTATAATTCAATTGAGCTATGTGAATCCACGTGCTTTCGCTGCTCGCCGCCGTTTTCCTTCCGATAAGGTCAGCCTTAGACCACGAGCGTTGAAGTCTCCGGCTCAATGGATGGCGTAGAGACATCGGTGAGCGTAAAAGAGGGAAAGTTTCATTCGTTTACCGAATTGAAAAAGAATTTTTCGAGCGCAATTTTATTTTTACTGTAAAATGGGACTAAGCGTTTATGGAATCCCTTTGGTTCTTTTACTCAAGTTCTGGCATCAAAGCAATTCTGAAATACGTAATCGTGTTTTCGATTAAAAACACTCCCTGAGGTCGTGATTTTCACCTAGATTCCAATCATATCGATTTTTATCCACCCATGTCTTTATTGAGGTTGCGCGTTTTATCTGGATAATTGAGTAGGATATTTTGTTAATCGTTTTACGGAATGCAAGACTCGTTTAAAATGTTTCTTTCTACATTCATTTCGCGGACATCCGCAAAGGAGTGGCCCCAATTGCTCGGGTCGCGGATTCGAATCCTGCAGAGGGCCTTACGTGCTTGCCCTTATTATTGTTGATAAACCTATTGTAAAGGACACGTTTAATGCGAGCCAGCTGAAGACAAATATAAATTAAAAATAAATAAATTGATGCTAATCCATGCCTGTTGCCACAAATTTATTTAAATTTTTTAGAGACTACATCATTACCCCTTACAGCTACTTTACATTTTAGACACACATTGCAAAGTCGGTGATTCACTCACCTTCGAGAAGTTTTGGTCTTAGCTGCTGAATAGAGTTGAGAATACACTGATTGGACTTTGGGTCGTTCTGCTTACAGACCGTAATGTAATCAGCTGAAATAAAGAAAGAAGAAAAATAATAATTTTGCTTACATAAATACTTAAATTGTTTTGTAATTTCAATAAAAGCCTGAAAGAACGGCATTACTCTGCATTTCAATTATGAGAACGTGTTCTTTTTCTTTCGGGAAGTTTTTGATCGACAAAAGTCCTTCAAAAGGATGGAAAAATTTTCTTTAACAATAATTCATACGTATAATGATATTTTTTCATTGCAAGAAACCTTTATACCAGATCCTATTTTTTATTATACTGAAGATGGTACCGGCCTTGTTAGAGGGGCGGTTAGCCTGTCTAGCTCCCATTGCTGGAGTTGCGGGTTCGAATCCTGGAGAGGGCATGGTCGTATGTGTTCGCCTTTGTTATCGTTGTTGCGCTCATTTTAAAAGGCTGTATGTTAAGCGCTGTTTATGCGATTGTTAAAAATTAAATAAAAAAATTAACGTCTAAAATGAGCGGTCATATAACCTGAATGCCTTCTTTAGTGTTTTAATGCCGGTCTTTGTAGTTTTCCACTCAATTGTGGACAAAATTATGGTGATATTAATAATTACAAGAGGATTCAAAATCTAACAGATTATTTTGTAATGCGTCTGTACTATTTCGTAATATGTATATACCAGGGGCTCTGCCCCTACGCGCTACGCGCGTCAACCCCGTGCCTCGCCCCGCGAGGCGAATTCGTCCGCTGCCCGTGTGCACTGCTGAACCTCCTTTTAGCAAATATTTAAGGTAGAAAATTATATCTAGCTCCAATTTCGGGCTTTTTCTTAGTAGATGACACGTTTCATACATATCACATTCATTTCTCTGCCAATTAACGGTTTGCCGACCGACCGACCGACTACGATTTTAATATCTAGAGAGATAGCCGAGTCAGGTACACTAATTAACCAAATATCAATGAATAATGTAATACCTATTTATTTATTTTCGTTGCCGTATTATTGTTTATCGTTATCTATGTAGATGGTGAGCAGCTTATAATTTAGCAGAGAAAAGGCCAAGTAATTCCCGAAAGTTGGATCGAAAAAGAATGAGAAGTTTTTGCGTTATAAGGTCTTCGTCACTTGATTAGGCTACCGACCAACCGGATACGAATTTAATATAAAGAGAGACTATCAGAAAAACACGTCCTTTGCTCTGGTATTTATTATTTATACCTTGAAAAGCTTCCTTTGTTAGGTAAAAATGATCTTTCATGATCCTGAAGTAATAACTTTATTTTCTTCGACCTCCATAATTTGAAAAACATACTAAAACCCTTTTACAGTACTTGCTCGTTGACTACGTTGACTGTTTTGCTACTTGAAGAATATACAGATTATTTCGGCTACTTACTCTCGAACATGTTACGTAAAGCGATGTGCACATAAAAAGACCCCAACAACTTTTAGCAAATGACCTTGGGTCTGTAGTCATGGCGAAAGAAACCTCAACCGGAAATTTAAGAAGTTTGAATTCAAAAGGGTAGTCGCTAGAACTTTCAGGAATACATGATAAAAAAACACTCTCCTTTTGCACATCAATGTTACACTCCAATTGTTGTTTATATCGTCGATATAAATATCAATATCAATAATAATTATAATTCGGATTTAATTTGTCTTTTAATACTCGAAACTCAAAATGGTATAGCATTTCACGCCATCTTTAGATATTTAATATGCGTACCCTACTTGATGGATTTTGAATTACGCTATTGTCTTAAATCGACAACCATGGGGGCGAAATTTTTTCGGCTTAAAGAATTTTAAACTTTGTGGTGAAAAGTTTAATTTTGGTAAGATTCGGTCTGTATAAGTATGTTTTCATGAAAAAAATCGACTTCCGGATTTCAACGGAAATATACGTTTTGTTCCCAACTCAAAAACTTTTAATTAGATCCACGTGAAATTTTATATTTAACATTTTATGAAAGTCAAAAGACCTGATTAGTTTTTGGTAAAAATCGGTCAAACGAAAGTGAGTGTTTACTCTTGTCACTTATCCGTTATTTTAGGATATTTGCTTTGATATTTAATAAATGTAAAAATGTACTGAAATAAAAGTTGTAGAAAATTTAATTTTGTACAATCTTTGTTTGAAATATTTTTCCATATAATGCATTGTTTAAGAGATATCTTATATTTTTAACTGCCACCACCACGCCACCTACCTACTATTGTTAACAATTGACGCTTAGTTACGTCTTAGTAACGCTCCTTTTTCTTTTCTTAATTGTTGGAGCTTTGTGTGTTAAACAAGTAATATTCGTGGCATGTGCCATTCGCACTATATTATAGGCGGCGGCGGCCCGAGGCATTTTAGCGCCCCGGGCGAGAAACCGCTCCGTAAGCTTTTGTTGGGATATTTTTAAAAGAACTTTTTCATTTATTTATTGCTCCGTGACATAATTGATAATGAGAAGGAAAATTAATTTAATCTAGATTTCTACCTGTTCTGCGATATAAATGATATCCAACACCTATTCATTCGTAAGTAATGTATAGATCAGGAGTGGCCAAACCTACTTGCCCTCGGAGCCGCATACCATGATTTTCATAAGTTCGAGAGCCGCATGACACATTCGGCGCTCATAAATTTACGAACGGTCAAACATAACCTGTATCCGAAGCAATTTGGATATAATGCATGTGCATTAGGCATCCCAAACACGTCTCGAGTCACACTACGCCATTGTGTCCTGTAGAGTAAAACTTTGGCACGCCTCTGCATGGAAATTTAAAAGAGTCGCATACTAGGATAAAAGAGCCGCATGCGGCTCGCAAGCCGCGGTTTGGCCACTTCTGAGATAGATAGATGATCCGGTTAGCACTCGGGCGCCCCGGGTAGCCCATAGCTCGGGCCGGCCCTGATTAAAGGTCCCCAAAGTTAATGCATCCGCGACCCGCCTATTAAGGCGGCCGATCTTATCGAGACTTTTGAACTCCATCCATCAATAAATATAAAATTAAATATTAATTTCAAAATTTTACTAACATTTATTTATTTTTATTTTTACAAAAATTATTTTATTCTAAATATATACATTAATAAAGATAAAAGTAAAATTAAAGCATTCCATTTTCGCGACCACTGTTCTAGCGTGCGCACCAAGCGATTGGTGTTTTTATATTTGTGGTGAAGGGGCAAGAGAAGGGGACACTCCTGATTCGAACCAAGGTTTCAAATAGGGAGGGAAATGACAGGTTTAAAACGCATTTACATAAAGCTGAAAATGTTAATTTTAAAAAGTGATAATTAATTCGAACGACATGAAGATTCGAAAACAAACAAATAAAGAGTCCATTGGGATAAAAATTACGATCTTTTTTTTTCAATGATAAAAAATTGACACTCCGTTAAACAGGACATTTGTGAATTGCGTATTCATCAAGATTGTTTGAATAAAAATAACAACGAGAGAAAAGCAAAGAGAAATTTAAAGATTGAAACAACGTGTGAAAGAACATTTTCTCTACATTTAGCCATAATTATGACAATAACCATTAAATTTAAATAAATTTGAACTTTATAAAAATAAAAACATGTTAAGAGATATTCACTCAAGTGACATATTTGGCAATGAAATATATGAGCTATCTTTTATGCATAACTAGAAATCTGCTGCGAACTAGTTATACTGAAATACCAAAATTGAATTTACATGAGAAACATGTTGCTGTGATGTTAAAATGCGTAAGAAACGTAAAAAATAGCATAGTACACAAAGTAGGTTACCTAGCGATTATCCTTGAAACATATGTTACATCACATCCCATGGTAGGAACTGGTTATAACTATCACAGATAAAATAAAACATTTTTTGCAGCGAATGAATTCAAAATTGAAAGTTTTTGTTTCCCTTCTTGCAAAAGTTTCATGAAATGGGAGGGTTTATGCATCGTCAACCAATTTATGATTATTTTTATCGTTAACCGGCATGCTGTGCAACCTTTATGTTTGTAGTTAAACATGCAAATGTGATTCAAGTTTAAAATTCCACACCTAAATTTGTTGTTTGTGTGAGAGTTCCACTCGTGGCTCGTTTTTCTTTCGATTCCAGCCTCATTTTTTTCGTTCCGCTCTTGCAGTCGCAACGTCCAATTCCATTTCGCTTTTTCCAAGGATAACGAGACTTCCCACGACCGACGCCACTTTTCTCTCGCAACGCACGAGAGCGACTTGTCTTTCGACATCTGATCGAATTGCTCTAATACGCATGCGCGACGCCTACACACAGCTCGCAACCGCGAGTTTCCTTTTGGTCCGAATTGAGTCGTGGAAGGGCAGAGTCCAAGAGAGCGCCAAGTTTAGATTCGACAGCGTTATTATTTATTATGAAGTATGCAATTGTAGATTATTGAAAATCTGTTCTTTACTAAAATTCGCATCGCCTAATTCAGTGCTGCCCAAACTTTTCTAATGGCGGGCCACATCAGTGGTTGCGAATTCCTTGGCGGGCCGCATTGGAAGTTGCCAATTCTTCGGCGGGCCCGATTAGAGTTCAAATCGGAAGTTTTCTATATATACTGAGGGGAAATATAAGTGAAAATCAAGTCTAAATAAGGTTTTAATAGCTAACATTTCAATATTTAAAGTTATATTATAAAAAATTCAAAAAAATGTATGGATTTGTGTGTTAAATTTTTCGATTTGATTTTTCGCCTTAGCTTCGCGGGCCACACAAAAACCATTCTCGGGCCGCATTTGGCCCGCGGGCCATAGTTTGGGCACCCCTGGCCTAATTGGCTTTCATTCTCTTTCAAACCGATTTTTTTCTGTAGTGAAACCTCGCGCGTAATCTCATGCGCGCGGCAAAAATGACGCCGTATTTGCCGAGAAGGAGACGTTTGCGTTAATGAAATTCGACATGAGTACCCGCGGAGCCATGTTCAACTTTAATCATCTTCTCTGATAAAATAAATAATAAGAAATGTCGGCGATAAAACAATTTATTTTAAACGTTCGAAGAGGAAATGCTCTGAGTCGTGATAATACGCACGAGGTCGACGGACGAGTTCTTCACGTGAGGACCGAGTTCGATACTCGGATTTGAGCTACCTCTAGACTACCCGGTTTCCCGGGCTGTTTCCAGCCTTCCCTTCTCCAGGCGCAACCCTGCATCGCGAGAGCAACGCTTTTGTTGCGATCCGTCGCAAGAGAGCGCCACCGTCTCAATCGCGTTCCCTTCGTAGTTGAAATTTAAGGTCGAGAAGTAATTTTTCTCTTGTCTTGAGTGACCCCGGTGGAGGAGTGGTTATCGCGTCTGGCTCCTAATGCTCGAGTCGCGGGTTCGAATCTCATTGGATGGTTCTATGCGATTGCCTTTGTTATCATTATTGTTATCGACATTGAGTTCATTGTAAAAGACCGTCAAGGGCCTTTTATGAGCTAGTTAAAATAAATAAATTATTGAGAATACCATTGGAAAATTTTATAAGAAATAAGAATAGGGAATTAAAAACTAGCGAGCAGTGCGGTTTGACGTAAAAAGGAGAAATGAGAGAGATGACTCGTTGTCCACCTCTTGATATATATATATATATATATATATATATATATATATATATATATATATATATATATATATATATAACTATATATACACAAACACACGCACTATATATTGGTCAAGCAATTTTGACGTCAGCTTCGCGTTTATTGAGCGCGTGCATTCATTTAAAATTATTATGATTGCCATTCGCCTCGGTTTGATTAATACGATGCAAATTTAACATGTCCGTCGAACATTAATCACGTCCTAAATGTCAAGGTCGCATGCAAAAAAGTATCAGAATTATTCGCGTAAAATATATATATTTTAATATTTTTATACGGCAATTGCCCGAATGCCATTCGACGAATTTTTTCCTGAAATTTGATATAAAGAAGTTCTTCAATTCTGGTGTGAGCGTAAAAATTGTTCGCAATAAATTTTGGAGTGATGGGAAGAAGAGGGAATAATTTTGAAACAGGAAACAATACTTCCACTTGCGGGGCGGATATTTTACCACTGAACTATCAAAATTATTCCCAAAATTACAGCTTATATCTTTCTGCATAGGATATTTAGATCACATTAATTCATCAATTTCTACCTCGGCAATCTCACCATTTGAGAGGAGAGGGGTTTTTCTTCGATGTATCTCTTGGAGGACGTCTGTTGGGGCTGGTTGATACTAGCTTGGCTAGCTCGGGCCCAACAAACAAAGCATCTGTGTTCAGAAACGAGAAAAATGACCTGATACGATAGTTCAGTTGTAGAATATCCGCCCGGCAAGTGGAAGACCCGGGTTCGAATCTCGGTAATAGCAGAAGTTTTTCCTATTTCAAAATTATTCCCAAAATTTCAACTTATGCCTTTCTGCATAGGATCGTTAGATCACATTATTCCATTAATTTGGAGAAGAAGACTGAGAGGTAACTGATAGCGACCCGATACATACCGAAATAATTCTAAATTTGAAATTAAATATCAATCAATAAGAGGAGTATTTTTTGGGATTACTCTTAGCTGTTTAAGAAAACGCATACCTCATAAATATATTTTTATTTATTGTTGTTGGTTTAATTTAAACCATCATAATAAATGATACTGGCTAAATATCTTAATTTTACTATTTTTCTATATGTGAATCGAAATTTTGGACATTCATTTCGGCACGTATTCTGGCAAATGCGGTATTTTATTATTGAATTCAAGAGTTCTTTTTCTTTCATAATGAGAATATAGAATTAAGAAAGGGGGCCTAACGAGTGTTTAAACGAATTCTTACCGCGTAAAATGATGTAACTCTTGGCAGCCATATTTGCGGCGATGTAAACTCCAGCGCTTCCGATTTCTATACTCGATCGAGCGGTAATAAGTCAATAGCTATTCGTGGTTTCCGAGTTTCTGTTGCGCATGGATCGCGAGTCACGTGTCTCCGTTGCTAAAGCGAGCTGCCACGCGACGGGTTGGCACGGGGGAGGGCAAATGGACCCTCGCGAGGACAACATGCGATCGCCTGTCGGAGGGCTATCATTTCCCCCAATTAATGCGAAACGGAGACCTCTATCGGTACAGGCAATAGCTTTTGAGTTCACGCGGCCGTTAAAAGCGAATGGCGTTTACGACCGCACGAGCTCATCATCTCGCAAAGAAACGCCTTTCGCTGGATTCGACGTCGAACGCTCGAATGTATGTCACGCTACTCAAGTATCCACCGGATTGATGAAGAGGAGAGGTGTGGATCGACCACAATACGTCATTCTGCACCCGCCAGCAGGGCAATGGCCGCGAAACGAAGGAAGATTTAGAGAGGTTTTTTTTATATAAATCATCGACGGAAGATTTGAATTTAATCTGCGCGAGTTAAACGTTTGCCAGAACTAAACTGCCCATTGATGGAATAAAGCGATCCGAAGATCCTATGCAGACAGGCATAAGCTGAAAAGTTGGGAATAATTTTGAAACGAGAAAAAAGTCTGCTATGACCGGGAATCGAACACGGGTCTTCCACTTTCCGTGCGGATATTCTACCTCTGAACTATCGTAGCAGATCAATTTTCTCGTTTCTGAACGCGGATGTTTTTTTCTCGTTTCAAAATTATTCTGAATTGCCCATGTTTGATTTCCATTGTGAGATTATTTAAGTGAGAATAAACGAGAGCGTTTCATATCTCAAATAAGTACTATATTGGAGAAGTGTTTAAGTCAGTGGTTCCCAAAGTGTCGCAATCGTCTGTGGGAGGGGGAAAGGTTTTCAGGTAGGTCGCGGAGACGGATCATTTCAATTTTTTTAAATTTTAGGCATTGATATATTTAGAATTTCTATGTATAATTGCCGTTGTCCGTAACGTAACGCAATCTGAAGAATCTGATTCGTGGCCGGAAAGCCAATTTTATCTTGAAGAAGTTTAACCTTATTTCCCTTGTAAAAATGCGATAAATAAATAAGAAGTTAAATCTCTTTAATTTTAATATTTTAATCGCTATTTGATTTTAACAAATGATAAAATATATCAATTTATATGCGCACCACAACCAGAATTTAGCATACATTTTATCACATTGTAACTATGTACAACAAAATATAAATAAATAAGCATATAGGATATGGATGTAAATGGATTGCTGTTTAAAGTTCTTTGTTATTACATTTTAGCACATGGTAACTAATAAGGACAACCAATTATGTGAATTTTATGTTTATTGCTTGCTTTTTAAAGTTGGTTTCATTAATTATTATTTCAATTTTAACTTAACACTTAATTCACGCTTACCCGTCATGTATGACGAGCAATTACGCTAGCAAAATTAATATTTACGTAGATAAAATATATTCTTTAAATATTTCGTAATTGATATTTATTGCTAGACGGATGGGGTTAAGGGGTTCGCGACAAGGTCGGCTGCCTTAAGAGGAGATCGCAGGTGAATCAAATTCGGGAAAAGCTGGTTTAAAAAGACGAGAAAGCCTGCGCATTAGGATATATATGATGCGTTTTAATTGGAAGAAATCTCAAAGAAGAGCTTGGTAGAATTTACGATTTTCCATGCGTGCAACGCCATGTAACCAATGCAATTGTACGGAAGGTGTACGAGATTCCAGATAAGAGGAAGAGATAAAGATTGGAAAAATGGGAGGACCTGTCCAGAAGCAAAAGATGAAGATGTGTCGCACTCCGCCGACTGTCTCGGCGGGTTATTGTTTTCCTTGCGAAGAACCGACTTAATGACTCTCCACTCGGAGGAGGGCGAGCAAAAAAAACACGCGATGATGAGATTGCGGCTGGCGTTGCGCAACTATTTTTGTACCGGACCTGCCTCACAGCGGCCCAGCGGCCGACCTTGTCCCCCTACCTCCCCCCTATCGCTCCTTCTGCTTCCGTCTTTTCTCTACGGTTCGGCTTCCCAGCGCGGAATGCCTCGATTCGCTCCTTTGGAAGGTTAAGCGCCATCTCCGCTTTTACGACGATGAAAACGAAACTCGATCGTCCTTTGTGTATCTACGTTCCTTTGAATCGGTAGGCTCCCTTATGTGGACCGTCATTCCTGTATCTCCGAATAGAATCCCTAACCAAATTGTTCTTACTTGTTCGTGTATTTTGATTATGCGTTAAGAGGACAGGTGCAGTGGCGTAACAATATGTTGGGGGGGATAGCTGCCCTGGAACCCAGGGCGACTGAGAGCTCATCGGAACAAATTATTCGACGCATCGAAAAGGATTTGTTGACCAACTGCTAGAGACAAGGATATTTCGAGGCTAGTAACATGAGAGGTTTTTAAATTGGAGTGTAGAATCCGTTGGAAGAGAAATTAGAACTATGAATGTCATTTGCGCAACTAAGAAATTAAACCTTGTTTCGAGGGTGTGAATAGTGGCACTGTAATGATAAACTTGTATACTATGAATAAAATAAACATAAAGATAATGGAATTTTCTTCCGTCAAAGTATGGAACGATGTGCCATTTTGTCAAGTTACTTATCAGGAACTCCGAAAGGATAAAACCTCCAGGAAGCTCAAAGCGAAACCAAGTTTTACTTTAAAAGTACAGGATCTGGACAACATAAAATGTTCTATCAGAGATAATTTCGATTAGTTCTAAATGTGAAAAAATAACTGAGATTTGGATGTTTTTAAGCATGTAGAAAGTTTTGATCTTAACTTGCAGAATTGAATATTGCAGGAAATGAATATTAAAGTTTTGTGAAGGAAGTGTCAGAGCCGGAGCAGGAGAATCTTGAAGGAAAAAGAAAGCGAGGCACAAAAGTAGCGGAAAAGGCTGTAATGCTAGATAATCATAAACTCGAGTTTCCCCAGGAAGGCGAACAGTATTAAACCGACTTTTAATACGTCAGTTACTGTATAAAGTTCTAAAATATAAACTTTCAGTTATGAAAGTTATCAAAACATTTTAGAAGTAACGTGAGCGGTTAAAATCACGAACATTTATTTAGATTGAGCCAGAGTTTGCATTGACTTTGATGAAGGTAGTTTTGCTGAAGCGAAATCGAGGAATCGAATTTGTGAAATTTTTAATAATTTTAATGGACGCTCGCCCTCAAAGCGGGATTGTATTGGGGAACAAAACTGAATCGCCTCCATTGCCGTAGCGGATTTACAAATCTTGCTCTCTTGGACATTTAGAGATTTACGCCCTTTCTTCTATTCTTAGTTAAAATAAAACATCCGTTTTTTTATTCAAATTTATAATTCATTATCCATTCATTTCTAAATAAACATCACATTAACAATTTTAATTACATTTTTCCTATATTCAAATATTAAATATAAAATGTCACGTAAAATAAAAAATATGCGTTCCCCCTATTCGCTTGCGCCCTTAGGCACTGCCTATCCCTGCCTTAAGATAAATCCGTTATTGGCTGCAGCGATTAGCGCGAAATGAATGGTTAACTGACCTATTTGAGAACATATTACCATCCCCTCGCTACGGTTTTTTAATCACCATCTTCATAAAAAATGGCGATGAAGATAAATCGTTAAATTTGTATGCTCACTCTGAATTTGATGGCTATCACTTTTCACTTTGGTTTTCGGGTAGTAAATATTTATATTGATTTATTTTTTGTTGTACCATGTTACCATGTGATGAAATGTATGCTAAATTCTGGTTGTGGTGCGTCATATAAATTGATATATTTTATCATTTGTTAAAATCAAATAGCGATTAAAATATTAAAATTAAACTGATTTAACTTCTTATTTATTTATCGCATTTTTACAAGGGAAATAAGGTTAAACTTCTTCAAGATAAAATTGGCTTTCCGGCCACGAATCAGATTCTTCAGATTGCGTTACGTTACGGACAACGGCTATTATATATAGTAATTCTAATGCCAAACATCAAACTATCCTTCAAAATATTAGATTGGGAGGAGAGGAAACGAAGGAAGTTACATTGTCTTGAAAAAAGAATGGGCGAAGGCAACTTTCCAACAAACCTACTTTCGCATGAAGTTAACTCTCTCTCGTGAGGTCTTCCAAAGCAGCGTAGCGAAAAATAAAAGCACAACGCCGAGCAAAAAAGTTCAAGTATACACGAGAAAGTCGTTCGGAGAGAGTCGGATCGGAGGAAAATATTCACGAGGACATAATAGACGACGATTTAGTTTTTATGATCGTAGTGCAGATACGTTCCAAGATTTGCCGATAATAGTAAGTTAGGAAGGAATAATTTGTAATTTTCATATTTCTCGTATCGATTTCTATCGGGTAATTATCGATTCGTGTAAATTTTCTGCACAACTCCATTTCGCACTCTCCAGCACGAAACTGCTTTCCCAAGTGATCGTTTTCTGTGATCAAATCCCCCGTTAGGCAATTGAAGACATTAAAATAGCGGATGGAGGTCAGAGGAACAGAAAACTTGCTCCACGCCTTTCGATATTACGCTTGGAATCTTGTAATGAGTGACTCCTGAGAAAGTTTTACCAAAATATACCGCTTTCGATCACGATTCCCGCCGAACCAGGAGGCGAACGCCAAAGGGCGGCAGTCGTTCTTCGGATCGGATTTCTTTTTCCTGATATATTTGGCATCTTTCGCGTTAGTATTATGATTAAACTTGCCAATATTCCGTCAAAGCGGACCGGGTAAGCAAAAAGGAAATAGGTTTGATCATAATTTGGTGATGTTTTTTATTGTAGTCTCTCCTTTGACCCAACTGCTGTTCGAGTTCTTTCTCTAGCCAATCGTATTCGACTTTCTTCAGGAATCTCCTCAATATTATCACCCGTTTTAACGTCACTTCACTCTTTAACTGATAATAAATGTTATTTACTATAGTCAACTTTCTACGACTCAAATTATAGGGGCTTGTTTATGCCAACAATACTTCTCTCGTTGCCGAAAATCTAGGCCGATAACATAAATTCATTAATCAGTCAATAAAGCAATTTGATCGCAAAATCGGTCTATTTTGCCTTAATTCGTACGTTTTATCTGCCAAAAGAAAATAAGTTGTTTTTTAACGTAAAATGTTTCTCATGGATCATATGTAATGGAGTAATTTGCAGTCTCGTCACCTGCGTCGCCACATTCGAGCGTGACATGACGCTTTAGCTCATTATTATTATTTAAATTATACATTCCATTAAGTATTATAACATTAAGAGTATCTACTTTTTTGAGCAAAGCTGCGCAAGTGTTTATCTACTGCGTCAAATGTGATTTTATGCGCAATAAATTTACCCAACTAGATTTCGTGTTATCTGGAAGCGTTTGCACTGAATTATGTTCGCGAAACCCGAAATAGCATTCGCATTAAGCGATATTTTTGCGTGATCAGTTTCGCTTTAAATCAGGAGTGGGCAACCTTGGGAGTTGCCTATACTTAGGCCAGGGATTGCCAACCTGCGGCACGCGAACGAAGCTCTTGTCAGCGGCACGCCTCCCGATTTGGAAAAAATAAATTTAAAATATTACGAAAGTGATTTTCAAAATAATAATATGAATAATAATATAAATGTATGTAGCATATAATTCTTTACGTAGCTGGAATAAATATTAGGTGGCACCAGGAGCGGATCAAAAAACTTTCCAAGGTGGTGGAGATTTTCCCCAATAATTTTTAATAATCACAAGTAAAGTAACCCATATAAAATTTAATTATCATATAATTTCAAAAGTGAACAAAAGTTCAATGTCAAGTATTGTACTATAAAGTTATGCTGCCAAGAAAAATCAAAACGTGGAGTTTCAAGATGAATACGGGGAGGGGAGGGAATCGCTCTCCCTTGGGTCCACCAATGGGTGGCACGCGACACATTTTCGACATAATATGTGACACATTGCAGCTAAAGGTTGGCAGTCTCTGACTTAGGCGGACCGGATTAGAGTTTAAATTGGATGTTACTTAGAATTTCTGAGGTATTATATAAGTGAAAATGAGGTCGAAATAAGGGTTAAGGGTTAAAATTCCAAAATTAAAGGTTTTGTTACAATAATTTTATCAAACATGTAAATTTGTGTGTTAAATTTTATGGATCGCTACCTCATCATAGTTTCGCATGCCGCATATGGACCGTGGGTCGTAGCTCAACCCACCCCTGCTTTAAATGAATAACATATCCTGGAAAATATCGGCGCTCGGACGAACAGAACATAGATTTCGCGTCGACCAATATTTCGTTTTATCTTTTTTATCGTTGAACGGAGTCCCCTGTAACTGATTGTGCCAATGAAATTGATTTGCATTACAAATAGTTTAGCCTGAGTTGCATTATTATGCGTGTATTGAAATGAGTTATTCAAGCGAGAGCTTAGTCGCACAGCGAAACAAAATACTGGCTCGTAATGAGAATAAAAAAATATGAGTTCACGACAACTTCACCTGTTGCGAATAAAAAATGGCATATTCGTACGTTTCAACTTTAATAATAAACAAAGCAGCTCTGAATCTTTGAATGAAATTCTTCGTGGTCGCTCTTAGCAAAGGAAAAGCGTACCACTCTAAATTATAATATTAAACGCCGAATAACACGAACGAATTATACTCAACTTTAAAATTATTGAAATTAATGGACGAGGCTGAGACTTAGTGGAATTACACAATCAAATAAAATTAACAACACGAGAAAGTATTTTTAATAAAAAAATTTATTTGTGGAAATTTGCAAAAGTTTTTTATTAAAATTACTTAATTGTATTGTTAATTTTATTTAAAATTATTGCACTTTATCTGATAAATAATTCACCGAAGACAGCTCTTGTTACTGTAATCTTTTACTTACTGCCATAAATATTTAGAAACTCAGAATCAAAAGGAAGCGAATCGTGATCATGTTCAATTAAATAACATAGGAAGAGTGGGTCAAGTGAAGAATGAGTGTGGCTTTTAAAACTTGAATCCCACTTCCAAGATCTAGATACTTGTAGAGCAACATAAAGCGACTTTTAGTATTATGCAATTAGATTTTTATCTAAAGGAATGCACGAGTAGTTATTTAATATTGGAATCAAGAAAACAATTTTAATTCGATTGAAATTTTATCATCATATAAATAAAAGTAAATGTGTGTTTGTTCGTGTGTTAACGCTGTAACTCCAAAACCAAGAAACCTAGAAAGCTAAAACTTGGCATGCGTACTTTGAAAAACCTGAGGGTGTGTACCCCGGGCGTATTTTTTTTACTTGTTCATTTAAGGGGTTGTTTTTACCCCATCTTTCCGCCATAAGAAAAGCATGGGAAAGTAAGTTCAATCGGTGCAGGGCTTTATAAAATTGCATTTTAAAATTATTTAAAATTGAGGTACGAACTCGGGACTTAAATAGTTCTATGCAAAAAAGAATAAGTTTTTTATTTTTCAAAGCAAAATTCGAATAAATATTGAATTAGCGTAATTATTAACTTTTATCATGGGAAAAGGGAAATATTTTACGGGTTTCAACAATGGAAAATGTTAATTGCCATGGTTGCGAGCTTAACGCTTTTCAATGGGAACAGATACACGAAATGTTACGATCGCGTCTAATTTATGCTATTAAGGGGAATCAATGACGTCATAATGAATTATTTATTGTGTTCTATTTGTATTTTATAACAATTGACATTCGAATGAGTAATTCTCCGGCTGTAATTTCCTAGCAAAAGAAAAAAAAAACAAATTAAATTTGTAATATTAATAGAATGTTTGCATTTTTGTTACACTGCTTATAGAAACATGACATTATCGTAATTTAAAATGACGTGCATATACTTGACTTTAAGCACAGCTGCAAAAGAGTTTTCGTGTTTCACTGTTTTATTAATTCGTATTTAGTTTCAAGGACTAAAATCGAATATATACGTATAGTTGTTGGTTTTTAACAGTTTGGCTGTTTGGTTCGTATTCACATAATAAGAGTGTTTCTTTGACATAACAACAGGAAAAACTTACACAGGTAAAGTTGCACATCTTGATTTGATTTTATTTTGCACGAGAAACGTAGTATATCCTGAAGCTCTATGCTAATAAACATTACAGATGTTTAAAAGAATAATTGCCGTAAGCAAAATAAAATAAATTAATATTCATGTTATTTTAATTAGGTAATTTTTACACCGCTCCGGGTCCCGGGCAACGCCGGATAACCTATCGCTAGTATTAAATATTTAACAACTCGTTGATAGTTAACTACCTGATCAAAATATGTGAGACTGACTTAATTGACATTGCGACTTTCGAGAATTTGCGGTATCTCTATACGTCAAAGAAGTGATGAATTGACTACGTAATTACCAGTTTATGCCTGACGATTTTGAAATAAAATTATGAAATTTTAAAATTTGTTCATTCCATTCATTGCCTTTGCTTCATTTTTCTTTCACAGTGATACAGAAAATGAAAGAACGATAATTCAATAGAAAAATTTTCTTGTAAATACACTGCTAATAAACAGGTAATGAAACGTATATTATTCGAATGGAGGAAAGTGTTTGTGTTATTCACGATGAGGTAAGATTTCAAATTAGGTACTTTCGATTTTTCTCAAGTTTTGGCGAAATAAAAAACTAATTCGATTCCAAAACATTTTATTTCGAGAACTATGGACTTGGAACTCCTCCATGTAGCTCGACTCGTTTTTTTCTCAGGGCGAACTCCAGTTTGAGTTTATGAGGTCAGTGCTTGTGACAGCACCCCAAGGTGAGAGCGAGGAAAAAGCAGTGGACGGCGTTTGCTTCAAACCGACCGGCGTTCCTCAGGTGGCGCCTCAGAGGTCAACGTTCGGGTCGCTCCATTCACACTCGCGATAATCGGCCTTGGCCATTAAGCAACGTGCGTAATAGTTACATCTACTTGTTGCCAGCGCCTCAACTCACACCATCGTTTAGGAACCGCCGCCATTAAGCAACCAGTTACAGCATAACCTGTCGAGCAAATATCAATTGCTCCCCTAGGCTTCCATCAAAAGGGTCACTGTGATTCCTAGCGGAATATTATTGAAAATACTTCATAAATTATTATTTGTATTTGTTAATCCATAGGAAAAGTACATGAAGCAAGAGAACAACAAAAAACCTGACGGAATCTGTTTCAGTGGAATCGTAACAAGTTCCGTTTCGATGTTATTATGGTTAAGTTTCGCGAAGCTGCAACAGAAATCATAACCTGTTTCCTCATACTGCTTATAAACCGTCGGAAATGATTCCGTTGTATCTTTAAGATATGCCATGATAAAACTTAGAAGTACGCTTGTTTAAAGGCCAGGTTACATATTCTGAGCACATTATTGCAACTTGGGACAACGCACAGACGTTTCCATTTATGGAATCATTTTTTAAATTCCGATAGATTCGTTGACGAAGGAAGCGCATTGATAAGAAATGGAATATTTATTCGGCACAAATGTTAAAGTGGACGAGTAAACTTTTCGTTTCGGTAACCGATCACAGGACTACGAAAAATTCCATTAAAATTTTTTTATTTTCGAAATTGAAATATCTTTCACAAAATTCTCATAATACATTTTCTATGCGCAATACGCGTTCGCGACAATTAATTCAAATTCAAATCTGCGGCGTTTGAACGAACAATACGTTTAAATGATTCAGCGACTTCTCAATCCTAGGTAGGCATGCGTATTACCCTTCAGAGACGAAAAGTCTGTCGCGCGGAGGTCGCGTAAGGATCAACAAACAGGTCTAAGTGACGAGCCGCCGGAACCGTGATTTCGGATCGGAAAGGTACCGCCCACACCTAATAAAACAAACAGACACTGATATGGAACAAATTTTCCCAGCTTGTTCCCATAATTACCACTGTGTTCTACGCCCAGGGATGGCTTCAAAACACTTTTGTGAGCAGCAGGTCGATGGCGGTCGCACGTAAGCACTTCGTCACGTATTTTCGCCGCGATCACAAGTTTTCGGTTTATATCTACATATGCTGCCGAAGGATATGTGCCGTGCACAATTATAATTATAGATCTTACGCAAATGGAAGTCCCTTTTTTACGTGACCGCGACGTGACGTAATCATGGGGTGTTTTACAGGCAGATTTTCATATAGTGACTTTCATATAGTGATTTTAATATAGTGATTTTCATTTTAATCATTTTCATTTTAATGATTTTCATTTAATGATTTTTGCGATTTGTCCGTTTCAATCATGGAAGCAACACTTTTGATCTTCGCTTCGTCATCTTCGCTAATCTCTTTTTTCTTTCTAAAGCTTTAGTTTGTGTGGTTCCGATATTTGCCACGGCGTAAAGCACGTGCCATTTCCACGCCAGTATCCATTTGCGCACCTCGAGAGGGGCGTTGGACCCGGGACGCGCGAGCGAAGTGCGTTATACGAAGGAATTTCCTCGCTCTCGGCGCAAGCGACCGCCGTTCGTCTGGATCGAATGGAGACAAAGGCCGCCATCCGAGCGATCACCACCTCTCTCATTGATTGCGCCGCGCGGGAGTATTGTTGCGTTGCGATCATTGACCTAGTTTCGCGGAATGCCAATCACCGGAGACATTTTCAAAATACGTTCGCTTGAATAAATTGCTTAGGCGCTATAATAGACGAGCGATAGATTGATTTAATCGGAAAAGTGAACGTCGTTTAGAAGTAGGGAGTTTCAGCAAAGGGCGCTGAAGCTGTTTCATGCTGTAGTACGGTCAGGTGGAAGCTCAGCTCTTCTCTCGAGTTGCGTTGACTCTATTCTCTTGGAAAGTTCGTTATTATATTTTTAAGGATGAAAACTTTTAGCGTTGTTTCACGACTTATAGGAAATAATGGCCGCGGATTAGCAAATGTTTTGATGGGAAATGTGAATATCTGAATAATCGCAGTATCATAAGTGAAAATGATTAGCGGTTTAATTTGCCTCTCAAGCGACAGTGAGAATGCTTTATACACTTTCGATTTTATTTTCAGTTCGATAATTTTCGGAGATGTGCATTTTTCGTAAAATGAGTCTAAAACAGCCCGAGTGTTAATTAAGGGGCAAACTCCCGCTTTTTCGAAATTACACCTCCACCCAGAATTCGCATCTCATGCATTACGTGTCAATTTTGAGAGGTACTTACGGAGGACGCCGTCCACGCCGTTTGCCAAGAAGAGTGGAACCGCCAAACACGACAGCAAGCGGGAAATGAAACGCAGAATCTCCTCTCTTCGCTCCATTCTCCTCGAATTTTCTACCCTTCAGTCCTTATGATTTTCCTCCAACGTCTTTTCTTTCTCTCTCTCTCTTTCGGTGCTTCGCTCTAATCGGCGAACCAACCACACATTCAAGAATATCGGAGATTCCTCTTCAACCCCGACGACGGTAATACAAAGGCTCAATCACTCATCTCTGCCGGAGGGCACGGCGATTGGAATTCTAGAGGACGCGGAGAGAGTATCCGTGGAGATGGTAGTGTAACTCCCGGGCGATCTTCGCTGTCAACTCCCCTCTCGTCCTATCACACGACAGTGTCTGCGAGAGCGATCATCACTCGGTTCGAGCACCCCTGCCTCCAACTTATGACGAGTCTAAGGAGGCCTCCGTTGGCCTTTAAAGAGGAGATTTAACCCCATTTCCCTTCCCTCGCACTTTGGTCGGAGCACGTGGCGTGGCGGTGGGGTGGGGGCGCCGTTTCTGGGAGGGGGAGCACCAATGAAAAAGGGGGACGACCCGCGTTAGGGTGAACGTATGCGCGCGCTCTGCTACGCTTTAAATGGGACTCCTGGGAATGGCCTATTCACACCTGCTGAATGGACTCCTTAAAGAATGATCCTTAAAGCCGCTCGAAGCTCTTCGACAGCCATGTCGAAACCACTTGTCGCAGTGTGGAATATGTAATAGTGAAACTGAAGGCTATGTTAACGTTTGAACAAATAGAGAAGGATGTTGTAGCAATGACGAATTAATCAATTCTTCCCTTCCTTCACTTTGTGAATTTTTTGTAACTAAAGGTGTAGTTAATAAGTGCAGCGGTTCCATCCCTCAGAATTTTGTTACTTTATTCACCCAAATGTAGGAAGTGTTTTGAAAAACTAAAATTATTCGTATATTCGCCAAATATGGAAATTAATTCCCCTCAGTTGGTGCTTTTACCTCAGTGCGGTGCGATACGTCACTTCGTGGTAACCGAGACGGACATACCGTCTAATTCACTCGATCTGGATAGGAGCGCCTATATAAAATAGACACTACAATTTTATCATCATATCTCATAGCTCGTGTAGGTGAGAGATAAATTTGCAGTCGAATCTGTCCTTTGGATCCTTTGCAGCATTTAGAGATTGTGATTTCGTATATTTGAAAGTATTGAACAATTGTCGTTTTTTCAGATTCCGCAGTAAGCTCGTACCATATCCATTGTTCATTTAACTCTCGTTGGCAGTAAAGATTAATATTTCTTATTCCGCGTAGACTTGACGAGAAACGGGTAACACTAGAATATCGTTCAACACAAAAATTATTATCTTTTCCATGGATATAATTCGATTCAAATTCCTTAAGATAATATGAGAAATAGATGAAAAGGGGAGAATCACTTTTAAAAATAATTCTGCTTTATGGTGATGACGACTAGATCTTATGTTAGTCGAGACCGGTCTAGTTGGTTCTTTTGAATGAAGCGGAATTATTTTGCAACGTGTTTTCTCCTTTTAATTTGTTATGGAGTTCCACAAAGTAAAGGCTTTCATCGTCGATTTTATGAGAAATAGAATCATAAGGTAAAGGGAGCCAATATGAACCCTAGGCGAAAGGGAAAGTGGAGCATTTAGGAGGGGCGAGTAGTATTTGTCATCAGGATACGGCGACTGGACTTCCCCGATTTACAATATTCCAACACACCCAAATCCCTACATATGAGGGATGAGGAAGTATATGTAGAGTGACGTTACTAGTACAAATGGAGGAAGGAGAATTAGGATTAATGCCGATTCACACTATACGTAACGTCTCCGTTTCGACAAGGACCGTATTCGAAACGTCAAAAAATTCCTTCTGTGCGTTTAGATGGAGTTGTTCACACTATACGTTCCGTCAACGTCACGTCTTCGTTTCGTTCCGTCACGGTTACTCTGGAGGAATATTTTGACGGGACGGTGCCGGTCAAAACGTGTCGAATCCTGCCCGTTTCTGATAGTGTGGACACCCGCAAACCGGTTGCTACCAAGATTTATTTCTAAAATTTAATTTAATTTAAGAAACTAATAGATAGTAGCATGAAGTAAATTCCAAATAGCAAATTTAACAGACAAAACATTATAACCCTTCAAAGTATGTCAATTCATTGCATCGCAGTGTTAAATAAATTACCGAATTTAATATTGAAAATAAGTAATTAATTTCATTCTTACATTCGTACATCAATCACTCATCATTGTTTGTTTGAATGCCCAGTCAATTCGCCTCTCTTACAGCACAAATGGGTATCTCAGAGGTAGTGCAATGAATAACCGGGGAGGGAGGAGAGAAACCCGGTGCCGGCATTTGCCTTCTCTTACGAAGAACACCAGGGGGGCCAACAGCTTAACGTCCCTTCCGAAGAACGGAACAGCTGAATTTACGCGGTCTCCTCAAACTACGCAAACAGGGGGCCGGGCGACCTTGAGAAAAATCCTACTCGCGCAGGATTCGTACTCGATGACTTTTTCAAGCATCGGGCGAGTAGCAGCCAGCGTCCTAACCACTACACCACCGGCATCTTACAGAATAGGGCAATAGTGTAAGGTATATTTATCAAGGACAAAAAGACAGAGCGTCATGATAATACAAAATTACCGTAGAAAAAACATCTAAAATAGCTTGTTTAATGGGACCCTTTTTAGCGGTTTTTAGGCGTTTTTACAAAAAGTAAACAAAGAACGCCTTAAGGTCAGCTCGTGTCCGTCCGCATGTTTCATCTGCGAAACTACTGACCGGATGTTCGTGAAATTTGATATTTAGGACATACGGGCTAAGAAACTAAGAAAATGATATAAATGGTTCACGTAGCCTAATCGGGAATGCCACTTCACTGGTCACAAAAAATGAACTTTTCTTTATCTCTCTTAAAAGATTACTTTTAACAAAAAAGTCTTCAAACAAACTTTGTAGAACTAGTCAAATAGCATATGTTTTGTTCAGCACATTTTTATCGAAAGTCGAAAGCCGATTTTAAGAAAATAAAACGAGAAAGTCGTACCTAATTCACTTTGAACTTGGAAAATGTTTCCCGTGTTTTGTAGCTATCGTCAACGAAAACAGTCTTCGTGGCAACTGAAGCAAGCAATATCTGCTGTAAATACTTATTTACATGTAATTTTCTTTCGTGCACAGGAAACATTCGGTAAACGAAGGGAAATGGATAATCTACGACGATGAAATGGACGATAATATATACGTCTATTTTCTTTACGTATACACAGCGTTTGTAAGTGAAAATAAATGGGTAATCTACGACGAAGGAACGAACGTCAGCGACCCCCACTGCCCTCCCCTCTCGTCAGGCCTGGAAATGGATAATCTACGACGAAGAAATGCACGTACAAATACGTCTATTTTCTTTACGTTTACACAGGTTAGATTTTTTGCCGATGATACCGTTCTATATAAAGAAATAAAAAACCAGGAGGACCTGCTAGCACCTTCCGGCCTAACCCTTCCACTGCTGACTCGGCGGATTCTGAGGCGGCGGTGAAAACAGCCATGAATGCTATTCAAAATTCTGCTGATGACGATCGGGACTTCTTTTCTCGGATTGGCACCGCGGAAGTAGTTGCTGTCATGAGGAACCTATCCTCGCATCGCTCTCCAGGTGATGATGAAATCAGCGGGTTGGTGATTAAGCAGCTCCCTGTTGCAGCTGTACAGTTCCTTACAGCGCTGTACAATGGCTGCTTACGCATCCGCCACTTCCCTGAGGAGTGGAAAAGGGCGAAGATAATTGGGATTCCAAAAGCTAATAAGGCTGCGGTTGTTGCCGAGAATTATCGCCTCATTTCCCTCCTCAATAACTTTGGGAAGATGTTCGAGAGGCTGATCCTCCCAACACTGCGGAGACACCTCTCCGATAAGAATGTCATCCCTGGAGAGCAGTTCGGCTTCCGCCAGCAGCATTCCACCTCGCATCAGCTTGCCAGGGTCGTCGGCTTCATCACCGAAGGCTTTAATGTCCGGCATAGGACGGCGGCAGTTTTCTTGGACATTAGCCAGGCGTTTGACCGAGTCTGGCAGGAGGCACTGATGGCCAAAATGCTTTGGGCTGGTATGCCTCTACCCCTAATTCTTCTTCTGAGGTACTACCTGGGGAACAGAAAATTCTGGGTGTGCTGGGAGGGAGAGCGATCCGGGACTCACCTGATTCAGGCGGGCGTCCCCCAGGGATCCGTCCTAGGTCCAGTGTTATTCAACACCTTCACCCATGACTTCCCTAAAGACCACGGGCCTCAGGTCATAGTTGGCCTTTATGCCGACGATGCAGCCATCCTTGCTAGATCTACGAACGAAGCACAGGCAGTCAAATACCAGCAGCGAGCTCTGGATAAGGTCAACGCCTGGTACTGCAAGTGGAGAGTTGCAGTAAATCCATCTAAAACCGTCGCCGTCATGTTCCGTGCCCTCCCTCGGGTGCAACCGGCAGCCATGCTCACCCTGCAGGGGCACGCTATCCCATGGTCCTCTGAGGCTAAATACCTCGGAGTGACCATGGATAGAGGGCTAACCTGGCGCCTCCACATATCCGGCGTGAGAGGGACTGCAACAGGTGCAGTACGCAGACTTGGCCCTATCTTTGGCTCCAGGGAAGTCACCCTGGAAACCAAGGTTAGGCTATATAGGGCCTGCGTACTGCCAATCCTCACCTATGCTTCGCCGATATGGTCTGGCGCGGCAGCCACCCACATCAAGAAGATTGCCGTAGTGCAAAACAATGCACTACGGATGATCCTAGGGGTGAGCTGGAGGAGCTTCGTCCGAGTGACGGAACTCCAAGCCACAACAGGGGTTGAGCCTGTAGAACGCGTCCTGGAAAATAAGGCCAGGGCATTCTATCGGAAGACCGCTGGCTCACAGCATGCCCTCATACGGCAGCTCTCAGGGATCCACGTGATGCCCTGGGACTGGTTCAGGCGCCCGATAGCGTCGATGGGGGCGGAATTCTCTCCTCTGCCCAAGCGGCTGAGGCGGCAGCATTTTCTGCCGCTGCAACATAACCTGTAATTTCACAACCTGCAGAAACCTTCTCAAAACCTGGCAGGCTTATAGCTTAGCTGGCAGCCTGGAATGGGGAAAAGGCCACTGCCTTTCTCTAACACCCGCTCTGCAGGAGGAGGACCATCAGTCACTGCGTGAAGACTTAAGAGCCATTTCAGCGTGGTGCAAAGAATGGCAAATTGAAATTAATTACACTAAATGTGCCGCAGTTACGTTCTGGAAAAGTAAAAAACATATAAGTAGGTTTCGAGTATAAAATAGATGGAATAAATATTCAAGCAGCCGAGCATGTTAAATATTTAGGAGTAACCATTTGTCGAGATCTTTCATGGGGCATGCACATTCGTCGAGTTATAGGCGCGGCCAACAAGAAACTGGCTTTCATAGGTAGAATAGTACGGAACACTACAGAAAAAGTACGCGAAACATGTTACTTATCACTGGTTAGACCTCAAGTGGAATACGCCTCATGCATATGGGATCCGTACGAGAAGGGACACATAATTCAATTAGAAAGAGTTCAGCGCAGAGCAGCCAGATTCGTAAAACAAAAGTACGAACATAAGGAAAGCGTCACTTCATTATTGAGGGATTTAAGCTGGGTACCACTGGAGGATCGTAGATTGAACTCAAGGTTGCGGCTTCTGGAGAAATATAGGTCGGAATGTCTAAAAGACGAGGTTGTAGGAATAATTGAAGCACCAACGTATATACGTAGAAACGACCGTGATAATAAGATACGTGAGATCGATTGTAGGACGGAGCGTTATCTAGGCTCGTTCTTTCCGAGGACAATACGAGATCACAATAGAAAAATTCAACCTGCGATAGACAATCTTTAGGTAGGTTATGGTGCATTGCACCCCCTGCCACCCACCAATTAGGTGAATTGCAGGGTAACAAGTAGATTTAGATGTAAATGAAAAGACGACGAAGGAATGAACGTGAACATAAAGGTTATATTACTACTATTAGAGTGGAGGTATGTTTTAAAGAATCGTAGATTGTTTTATTAATTACAAGCGATTAGGAAATATATCTGTGAATAAAAAAATTAGGTATTTCCTTGGCATCACTACTGGCATGCCATTTTTCAGTTCTTAGACATTATACTAAGCCGTTAATATTTATATTTTTTGGCATGGTTACATAAATCGTAAAGAACGCCTCTGCCTCGCGTGTATGCACGCATGATGCGTGCATCTTTCCTCTCTTGTTTTTCTAAAAAATCACTTCTGTATTCGGCTTGTCTGTCCCACTGTTCGGCTTTTCGTGTAATATCTCTAGTCCTACAACTTGGAGAAGCTACATTTCGCGGATAGGGCGGTCTATATGAGAGATAGACATAGTGCATATTTCGTGGCTCTAGGATTAGCTTCTAAGAAGTAATCGGTGAAAAAACACGAAAGCGGTGCCGCGCATTAAAAATTGGCGTTTTTACTTTCTCCATGCGTAATATAGGGGAAAGTATTGTTTTCATGGAAAAAATCGATTTCGAGATTTCAACGGAATTACACGTTTTGAGGTCCCCTGAACTCGTTTTGACCATTTTCTCGATGATGTCTGTGAGTGTGTATATGAAAGGAATTTTGTGGGCGCTCTTACTCAACTATTAATCAGATCAACGCGAAGTTTTATATTCGACGTTTTTATGAAAGTAACAAGAGTTGAATAATTTTTACTTTCTCCACATACGTAGTATACGGGAAAGTATTGTTTTCATGAAAAATATCGACTTCGAGATTTCAACTGAAATACACGTTTTGAGGTCCCCTGGACACGTTTTGACCATTTTCTTGATGATGTCTGTGTGTATGTGATAGCTATTTTTTGAGTGCTTGAACTCAACAAATATTAACCAGGTCAACGCGAAATTTTATATTTAACATTTTTATAAAAGTCAGAAAAACTGATTAGATTTTGGTAAAAATCGGTAAACCGGAAGTGGGTGTTTATTCTTGTTACTTATCCGTTATTTCATCTCTTAAACCGCCGGACGAATTTTAATTAAATTAGGTAGGAATGATCCGTATTTAATTTTTAGCTCAATTGTGATTTTGATCTGCATTCGACAATTATAACTTCTACTTTAGATAAGAACTTAAATAAACTTATACTCGTATCTCATTAAATGGCATTCGTCAAGCAACAATTAAATACTACATTTTTCTCTCCCTAGCTCTTATATGATCTGTAAGATATAGATTTAAAAAATTATTCGGATAGAGGATAACATTTGCTACAGAGAAGTTCGTGAGAGTACATAATTACGTGTTATAGTTTCGGAGATAAAAATTCGAGAAAATCCAGAGCAAAACATCGCACGTTTACATCGATCGCTAAGACGGTTCTCTCGGCAAACAACAATTAAAAATCCATATATTTTTCTACCATGCTCTTATACGATCTGCAAAATATAGATTAAAAGATTTATTCGGATAGAGGGATTCATTTAACCCAAAAAGGTCCGCGAGACCACATAATTACGAGGATACTATCCTGTTAACACCCCACCACTGCAGTGGCGCCCCTACCGCCGCAAAACGGTACTACTTACAGTTTATGCTCCCGATTTCAACTTCTTTCTTGAACAATAAAAGTATCCGCTTTCCCCTCAATTTACGCATTCCGATTGGGTCAGGCAGGGTTAGTTTTAGGAGGTTCCCTGTCTTCTTCGGCCCCCGGGGTTGGGTTGGCTAGGTTTGGGTTGGTTTCCTTTCCACGTTCACTTTGGTCCTCCCCCTCGGGTTGGGTTGCGTTGATCTTCATCCATATTACTCGTCGTCTTCATCCCAATTCCTACTTTGCATTAGGAGATCCTCTGTGTCTTCTTAGGGCCCCCAGGTTGGAGAAAAGTTTCATCTAAATATAAAATGAATTAACGACAGCGCTAAGTTACTTTTAATGAAAGTCAGTAACGATTGCTGCAATTTAAATAATATCCATTTCCGATAAAATTAGCATTTTATTGTGTCTTAAGCAAAATAACAACTCACGATTTTAAATGGATAGTAATTACATTTTAATACGTGTAATCTGAGTGAATAAGAAATTTGTTTCAAATGTTTATTAAGTTTATGTTAAATTAGCATAAAAGTAATAGGCGAGCGAAACGAGACATCAGACAGGGTTGTGCCCTGGAAGGGGCCAGGAGCCCCTAGTTAAAAAATAAAAAGGTCGAGAGAGCAATCTTAAAAACTCGGTACAATATACATTGCATAAACTTGCTCATATATTACGTATGCATCTGGTCTCACTACGCTCTTTCCTGACTTGAAGGAACTTCTATTGCTATATTAACAACAAAACCACGGAATATGTCTTCTGCAAGTAAATGCTATTAATATGTTATGTGAAGATCAAACTCGATAAATACTTATTCCATACATAAATATCAAGTAAAGATATACCTCGAGATACGCCGTTTCGAGATACGCATTTTTCGGTTTTACGCACATTACACCTCTCGATACGCTCGCTTGATTCGGACATTCGCTCTTAGAAAACCCGGAGAACGAAGAGTCTTTCTCTGCCCACTCATAAGATCTCAACGCGAGCGATGAAAAACAACTCTTTCATTTATAAACGAACTACTTTTAAATTGTTTTCATATTCATTTCATGTGTAAACAATATTCTAGTATGTTAAATACGCCGCCAAAAATTCATGTTTCTTTATTAAAGACGAATGCGAGCTTTCGTATCGTTTATTAGCCAAACTATACAAATAAATACGTCCTAGCAAAATTTCGATGGAACGAGCAGAAGAGATTTTTAAAATCCCTAACCCAAAGCGAAGCCAAAGTAGTCCTTTTTGGCGACTCCGCACATTACTATATCGGAGTTGTCGCGCTCATAAAATATTACTTTCACGCCACTCATGGTCATTCATAAACTTTGACCCTATTTCCCTGCGTCTGTGGCGAGGTTTGGTGAGTTTGGCGTCAAGCCCGGGCCTCTCTCTGTCAGATGTCACTCTCGCCACGAAACTTTCTCTCCTTCGCTCGGTCGCATCGTGCAAGGGTAAACAAAGGCCAACGGCGAATGAGACGAAAGGTTTCGAGTTCGTGGCATTCCTTCCTCGCCCTTCTCGGCATCGCCATGGGAGCGGTGCTCGCCCCACGACCCATTTATAGTTGGGAGCACGAAGAAAGGCGGGTGAGTCATGATTACTGCGCAGAGAGAGAAATGCACGTTACATTGCTGCCACTCCGCCAGCCTGCATAAACTTTCGCTCGGAAAACAACGCATGACGCACGAAGTACTATGCCGCTATGCTACAAGCGTTCGCAGTTCGCTCTTGACAGCTGGCAACATTGTAACCAGCTGTACGTGTTGAATGCTCCGACTCGGTTTTGGAGTACCGGTACACTTTATATACGATTTCTCTTGCTTGTTTGTGCAAAACCTTGCGTTTACTTCCTTCGCCCTCCATTTTAGAACACCAAAAGACGGTACTATTAAAATCTCAATTGTAAAACACACAAATAAACACGAAAATCACGCCGCAAATGTACGAACCGCACGCCAAGAGCCGCTGTAACTGACTGACGCTGATTGGCCAAGTGAGGAGCGAGAGAAACCACGTGACATTCCTTGCCTTCTGCACATCCAGTTGTCACCCGCCTTCGTTCGTGCTCCCTACTATAGTCAATCATCGAAGAGAAGTCATCTTTAACTGAAATGCTACCATAATTCAGATGAAAAATTGGATCACATGAAGAATCACTACATAGGGGGTAGGAGGGAGATTCTTCAGATGGAGCGAGCTGGGGGGAGGGGGGGGGGAGATTCTTCAGGTGGAGCATTCTAACCCCCAACTCGGGGGAGGAAATAGAACGAATCCAACCCCCAACCACTTAACCCAACCTCGGGGAGGAAAATGGAACGAGCCCAACCGCCAACCACTCAACCCAACCCGGGGAGGAAAACGGAACGAACCCAACCCCCAACCACTCAATCCAACCCCCAACCACTTAACCCAACCCGGGGGTTGGAAATATTGGATCACATGAAGAATCTTTCCCCCCCACCTTCCAAGCACTTCCTGAGGGAGAGATTCTTCAGATGTAACGGACTGGGGGGTAGGGAGATTCTTCAGATGGAGTGGGCTGGACGGGGGAGATTCTTCAGGTGATGCAAAAATTTTCATTAGTTTTGCTTTTTATTCAATTTGGACCGAACATTCACCCAATTCTGATCATGTGACTGCTCAATCGGCTACGTTATTGAATTCGCCATTGAAGAATTATTTCGACCGGTTAAGGGATAGAAGAAAATGAAAATGGAGATTATGCTTTCATTCGACAGCGGAGTGGGGGAAAAGAGCGTTATCAAACTTTACTAAACAAAAGCGTCGCATTCAATATTTCGAAGAATTAAGCGGCTGATAACAACAGTTGGGAGTCTTGCATTTTCAATCCATCTCATCAGTGCATCTTCCGAATTTTCACTTCAAGCGTGTCTTTTTATATTCGTACTAGGGAGATGCCCGTTGAAATTCAACGGGAAAGCTTTTTGTGAAATAAAAAATGAACAAATATACCTTTCTTTGGATGGCAAGAAAACAAACTTTTGTTCTATTAGGATTTCGTTGTTTCAAGTTTCGAACTTCTACGATGATTCTAAATACCTAATTTTAATATGCGAATGATTAATGTTCTACATTCATATGTAACCTAACAAATAATGAATAACGCAACGAATGTTGTTTTATGTTCTACATTCATATGTATTCCTTCTCGTAAATAACAAATAATGCAACGAATGTTGTTTACATTGGTTGCTATGAAAAGAATTTCTCTCTTCTTCTCTCTCTCGTATTAATTGTAAGAGCATTCAAAGGACGCTTTCACCCATAAGGATTAAAATAACAAGAGTATTTCGAGGTATAACAATGTAATGGCATGGCAACATCCCGTTAAATGGCAAGATTTTCCCAAAATATGTGAATGTTTAACATGAGGTATTTCGAACTATAGGCGGGAAAAGATGAACAGAATAAGAAACGTCATAGTTTTTTCTTTAAAATGGGCTAGATTCAATGATCATAGATTAATTATTTCTAATTTAGATCTCAAAAAGAATAAAAACCTGCAAGTCAAAAAGTCGATTTTTACGTGTTCTCATATGGGAAATGGAATTGCCTACCTTGGAGTCGAACCTAGGACTTTTTTCGAGATCTCTTTTCGTCATCATCTTACAATATGTGATTCAATCATTCCTGCCAAATATAAAAAATGAATCTCGTTCCATTATCGAGTTATTTGCATTTTTATAGCGTGACAGAGGGAGCCACAAAGGGACAGAAGTAGCCTTTTGTTATTGTTAGATTTTCATTTACATTCACGCTCATTTTCGAAATTTCTTTAAGTTTAAATACAGAGTCTAAGCGTCGCTTATCTTTGGCTGCACTTGGGAATTGCATCATCGGCACTTAAGTATGTTTAACTCGTGGACCTAAGTCTTCGCGTATCTGTGACGTGTTGAATTAAAAAATTAGAATAGTTGTTCACGAGGACCTTTATCACGAAATTCACTGGAAAGGGTATCCGTGCATTTTTCAGCGAATATTCAATGGGAACGAAAATCTAAATCGGGTGGAAATCGGAATAAAACATTTCTTGTTATCTGATTGTTATTCCTAAAGTTTTGGTGATTTCAATTTTTAAGTTAAAGCTTGTCGTCACTCATTTCTGTGGCATAACTCACATTGTATAAAAATTGGAACTGATCGTTATACTCTACGATCAACTCAAACCTGTCTTTCGATGACTGAATTGCGTTGTCTAAAATGTTGTTGAAAAAGTGAACCCTAAAACTTTCGTTCTCTATGGTTTCATCTTTGTGTTCATAATCAAGCATTCTTATTCGGCGGCGATTTCTTGTTTTTTCAAATTCTGGTTCAATTTTAAATTCGATTGTCAACTTTTTTGCATCGTCTAGCACGCGTATAAATTTCTCATCTGTGTAATTTTTAAGGTATTCGTTTGATTTTGAAAGCCGGGAGACAGCTTGCGAGATATTCGAATTGACGCCTTGGAGAGCTTTACTTGTGATGTTTATTTGGCTCAAAATGTCATACCAAACATTCAGGCAGCAATAGAATTCCGTTTTTTAAACTGTTCACTTATTTTTTGTTAATCGATAGCGATTGTTTGTTTTTTTTTTCTTTGGCTCTTTCGATTTTTTGGCGCCCCCTAGACTTCGACGCCCCCTAAACTTTGGCGCCCCCTAAACTTCAGCGCCCCGAGCCAATGCCACATTGTCTCGCCCCTTAAGCCGGCCCTGATAATCAAGCAACATGGTTGGTTGGATAAACAAATCAAATTCCACTCCGAGTATGAAAGCAAATCTCTATACCAAATGCGTACACTTTCCTTAATAAAAAATTAGCAAATTGCTTACAAATTTTTGTCATTAATTCGTTACGAATCAAAATCTTCAAATTCGGTCTCACAATACAAACGAAAATCATAGATTTCATTGGTTGATTGATGTGGTCTTTAATTGGGGCGAGATTGAGACTAAGAAATCCTATCTTCCATCTCTCCCCTCGTCATGAAACATATATAATAATACATAAAACATTAGCTATATAAATACAGGTAACAATAAAAGTACAAGTATTTTAAAATAAAATATGTGATTTTGTGAGAAAAAATATGGACTGCTGAATAATGAAATCGATGTAAAAAAATCCTCTGCAGGAAAACACCCACACAAGAAGGGAGGGTGTGAAAAACCTGCGAAACCTATTGAGATTGACTAAAGACGTCAATAAATGAAATTTAGAACAAGTTATAAATAAATGAAAATCGTAAAGAGAAAAAAAATGGCACAACACGAATAGATCATTGATAAAATAAACATACAAAAATGACAAAATGAATAGATATTAACATTGGTATGTCTGAACAATATGGAAAAAAAACAAATAAATGAATAAAATACAAACATTTACAATAAGTACTGTTTTATCAAAATCAAGTTTAAAAATAAATAAATAAAAGTGATGCATTAAGCGAGTTCAACTGTTCATTTGAAAGGATAAGAGAGATTGATAACAGTGTCGCTTGAATGAGGAGAGCGAGTGCGAATTTTTTATTGTTTGGGAAAGGTCGTTCCATAGTCTGCAAGCAGTTGCAATGAAGGACTTGCTGAAAATTACTGTTCTATGATGAGGAATAAGGAGTTTATGGCTCCCTCTGGGAGGATGAAGGGATGAGCTGCTGTGGGCTCGGTTGGGCTCGCACGAGCCCATTGTTAAATTTTACGTTACTCACCGAGCCCATTGTTAAACTTTATTTTATGTTTCTTATTTTAATTTTCAATAAAAATTTTAAATTACGGGGGTTTGGGGGCAGAGCTCCCATAGCAAATAAAGGATTACAAATCATCAGGAATACTAAATAATACTAAATCACCAAATTGGAAATTATATTATTTATTTATTCATTTCTACCATGTTTTGGCGGAGAAAACAACGCAATATCTCGTAAAATACACTCAAAAGAACATTCATATTCTATACTGTCGCCACAGGAATTCCGCCATGTTGGAATCAACCATGGTTCTATTTGTTCCACATTGCCTCTTATATCTTTCTTTTAGGGATTTCCATGTCCTTTCTATATTTTGAGTGTGAGCTCCTGTTTCTGGGTCCACAAAAATGTATTTGTGATAAATAGTGCGATGCTCGTATCTTTCCTCAGAAATGCTGTTGTATGCTCGCCATTTATCTGATAAGATTATAGAACCGGAATGAATTCTTTCATGAATTATAGCTACCAAAGTTAAAGCACTATGGCCTGGCACTTTAACCACGAAGCAATCTTTTGTCTCACGGCAAATTCCTCAAAAAGCCCCTGCTGGGGTAGCAATCTTTCTGCTGGTTTTTTACGTCGAGCAATCAATGTCTTATCAATTTCAACAGTTTGGCCTAAGCCACCTATTTTTCCCGTGTGTTTTTGTAATTTCTATATGCAAACTTCTCTCATATACATACATACACCAATCAAGATTTGTCTCATTCATATCAATTTCTCGTTTACAAAATTTAATGGAAGTCATCTCCATTGTCCATGAATAGATGAATAATACCGATTTACGAAACTTGAAGCGTGATCCAGAGAACCACGTATTGACTCTGATCCAAACATCTTTGCGGCATTTCTTCTTTTTGCATCTCCTACGCATTCTTCCTGTCCCGGTTAACTTCATCGGATGTAGTTTCTCACAAAATCGCTCACTATGTAAGACTCCTTTCTCTTGTAAGACTCGTATAGCACTTTCCTAATCAGGTAAATTTTCACTTAAATGAATTGTTTCTTTTCATTATGATATACAATGGGTTTAGAAAGAAATATTAATATTCGGCTCTTGTTAACTAGCTGGGACCAAATCCGAAACTGACCTCTGTACAGACTTCACAACCATCATTAACTCGGATTATGAGTGCGGAACTCGAGGGTTCGACTGGAAACCGAGAACAAGTACCTGCCCCCTTGCAGCAGGGGGGTCTCTACCCGACCAAATCATCTGCAATAAAATTTAAACTTTTTTATATTATTAAATTAGTGGTAAAGTAACTCAAGCGTCGAATCCGGATAAATGCGCTGATTAAGAGCGTCTTTTAAACGTAATTCTACGATAAATAATAAGATATTTACGCTTACATATAATCTTGAGGCACAGTAATACCAACCTTTAAAGAGTTTCTTGGGTGGGATTGCATTGAAAACAGTTTATGACTGAAATATTTAAGTCCATCCTTTTCGTAGGTTTGCTTACAAAAAACTATATATCGGGTCAACGTGAAATTTTATATTTAACATTTTTATAAAAGTCAGAAGAACTGATTATTTTTTATAAAAATCGGTTAACCGGAAGTCTTGTCACCTTTCCATTATTTTTAAATATATGCTTTAATATTTGACAAATGTAGAAATGTACTGGGATAAAAGTTGTAGGAATTTAATTTTTTACAACCTTTGTTTAAAACATTTTCCAATATAATACATTCTTTAAGAGATATCTTATATTTTTAACTGCCACCACCACGCCACCTACCGACGACTATTGTTAACAATTGACGCTTAGTTACGTCTTAATAACGCTCCTTTTTCTTTTCTTAATTGTTGGAGCTTTGGGACTATTTCCAATATCAGAAGGCTATGGTTTGAGTTTATTTCTGTTCTTTGTAAAGTCTAAAATTTTCTCGCAGTTTTTAAAAGTATTTATTATTATGTCACCTATTTGGAATTTTTAGAAATATTACAGGCATGGAGACATGTGGTGGCCACATCAGATTTTTTTACTTTTAGTAAAGAACGCCTAAAATTGGATTGTAGGATTTGTAAGATACTGCACTGCGTCGCTTTATTTATACGTGTCAGTTATTTTAGGAATCGATATTGTTATGTTATATATATATATATTCATTCATTCATTCGTGTTCTGTCTTACGACAGGTCCTAACAATTAATTAATTAATTGGTTTTTGACTAGGGAATATACATACACGGTGTGGTGGTTTCCCGTTGCCTTCCACACCGGACACACACACAGAAGGGATGAGGGAAACCCGGTGCCGGCATTTGCCTGCTCTTGCAAAGAACACCAGGGGGGCCAACGGCTTAACTTCCCTTCCGAAGGACGGAACAGCTGAATTTGCGCGGTCTCCTCAAACCACGCAAACAGGGGGCCAGGTGACCTTGAGAAAAAGTCCTACTCGCGCAGGATTCGTACCCGATGACTTTTTCAAGCATCGGGCGAGTAGCAGCCAGCGTCCTAACCACTACACCACCGGCACCCCTATATATATATATATATATATATATATATATATATATATATATATATATATAGGATATATTGGTGATGTTCCGTTGGTTATATTTAGAGATCAAGGTGACTAAGTGATTTACATAGGAGCTGAAGGAGAATATGGAGGGAGTAGGAAAGGGGAGGAAGAGATTTTAATTGCGAGGGAGGTTTTAATTGCTCCGTGCGATGAAAATATGTAAAAACATCCGTCGATGGATTATGTCGTCATTTCGTTGCCTTAATCGCGTATTTCCTGACAAAGAAAGGCCTTGGAATTTAATGGAGAGTATCCGTCTGTGTTGTACGTATACAGCCTTCTATTTAATCTACATCAGTAACATAAATGAATGACGTAATGCGTCCATCAATGATGAGCTGATATTGCGATGGGAACACTAACAAAATGGCGAAAATATTTAAACTGGCTTCACGCTAGTTAAGCTTTCTGACGTCTTGCTAGCGTTTCGTTAAGTTTTATTCGATGATTTTGCGATTCCGATTTGAAAGTCAACACTATTTCTCGAAATATCTGAAATTTCTCGTCTTTTAGCAATGTCTCTGATTAGTAGGTGGAGGAGAGCAACGAAACCGTTAATGGCGTCCGAGCGCCTTATTTGGTAACTACAAGTACAATTACAAATTCAGGACACCTACATACGTCATGAAATTTACAATGAATTTTTCTTTTTGCGACTTTTTCGGCTGCAGGTTAAGTAATAAATAACATTAAACAAATTTGAAATTGAGAATTTCACATACGTCGTTTATGTTCAATTATGGGCATTAAAAAACACTGCTTCAATTAAACTCTGAGGATAAAATTTAAGACGGGTTTGTACAACTTTTACTTTATCATCATCATCATGTGTTCTAACTTTGAGTAGGTTTTTGGCTCATCCAACCCAATCTGTACCACACAAGACCTTTCTCTTCATCTTCTCACACCCAATTCCCCTTCTTTTAATGCATATAATTTTCCTTTCCTTTTTCAACATCTTTGCCTCTTTCGTAACATTCATCCTTCTTTGACTTCTTTCAGAAGACCTTTCATAATTCGACACAACCATTTTCCCTGTCTGTCCCTCATTACTCTAACTAAGCCGCTTTCTTCCTCTACGTCATTCAAAACTTCCTCATTTGTTTTTCTTTTCCCAACTAATTTACTCTAGTCTCGATCGTATCCATATCTCAAACGCCTCTTAATCTGCTCACGTCTTCTTTTCTCGTTGTCCTTGCTTCACGCCCACGTAATTCTACGCTTCATATCAGAGTTTCCACTAACCTATTTTTAGGCTGGTTTCCAAAGGAAACATAGCCTTATGAAATGGTCGTGTCTGTGTGTATGAATGTATGTCTCTCCCCCACTAACAACTTTTGCATCAATGGACCGATTTTTATGAAACTTTGTATGAGAGTCGTGCTGCCAGGGCCCAGCTCCGGGCTATATTTTATTTGGCGAAGATTGAAGCCCCGGGTTCGATTCCATGAACGTTTTTTCCCAATTTGTCTTACACAGAAAGTCTCACACCCATCGTGCAGAGATATTTTCTTTAATACTTAGAATATCTTAAAATTGTGATATCGGAGCGAGGTTTGTACTGTTTTAAGGGGAAAAGAATGTAGATATTCTAATTCTTATCACAAAAATTTGATAATTGATCGTATTTTCTTGAATTTCCATTAAAACATAGCGTTTTAAATAGCATTTTATCGGATGGAGACGATTATTACCGAACTCGGCTTGAGCATAGACGAGTGATCAAATGGGTTATTTTCTGCAACAGGTGCGAGGGAAGCAAGCCTTCTTTACAAGATCCACGCCGAGACCCGCGGCGAAAAGACGTTTCGATCCAAACGGGCGCCAGTTCTTAAATGTTAGAGAATCTAGGCCAGGGATGACAAATGATTTTTGAGTCGCGTGGCAAGAAAGTAATGTGAATCGCCAGAATTTTCTTCGCGCGCCAAAAGTTTATTCCTTCACTAAGAAACTTCGTATTTTATGAGCAAATAAAAGATTACGCGTTCCAATTAAAATCGCACTCGTGTCACCTCGGGCACGCGTGCCGCGTATTTGCCATTCCTGACCTAGGCCATATTTAAACGACCAATCCGATGCGCCTAAGTCAATTTCCTTAATAAGAGATTCGAGTTGAATCTTTCGAAACGGCGGTCAAAAGTAGAAAACGATAGATAAACAAATGAGGGATGAATTGCGGGGAAAATTATATAGGGCGCTTTTTTCACCGACTGCTCTTTCCGTCGGAGTCAAGAATCGCAGATGCGATGTATTGCCGGTTGATTACATCTGTAGCAGCAAGTACACTGTATAGCGATTTTTTTCGATTACCTCCCAGAAACTGATCCTAGATGACCTAGATACTTGAGGTTGCAGGATTTATTGTCCATTACAGACGGACGGACGGGCAGACAAACCTAAGACACCAAAATCCCGTTTTTAGGCTGGTTTCCGAAGGAAACAGCCTTAGAAATGGCCCTGTGTGTGTGTGTATGTGTCCCCTACTAACAACTTTTGCACCAATGGACCGATTTTCATGCAACTTGGTATGAGGTTCGTGCTGCCAGGGCCCACCTCCGGGCTATATTTTATTTGGCGAAGAAGTCCCGGGTTCGATTCCAGGAATGTTTTTCCCTATTCGTTTTACATAGGAAATCTCAAATCCATCGTGCAGAGATGTTTTCTTTAATACATTAAAATTGTGGTATAGGAGCGAGGTTTGTACTGTTCTAAAGGGCAAAGAATGTAGATTTTAATGCTTATCACCGAATTTTGATAACTGATGGTATTTTCGTGAATTTCTATGAAAACATACCGTTTTAGCGTTTTAAATCGCATTTTATCGGATTGTTGCCATGAAGACATTATTACCGAACTCGGCTTGAGCATAGACGACTGAACAAATGGGTTATTTTTTTCAGCCCGACCACTCTTCAGCAATGGACAGTTGATCCAGACATATTAGCGTATAAACAGTAACATTTTTTAAATTCGTTTATTAAAAAAATACATGCAAAATGTCCGAAAGAGATTTTGACATTGTTTTTAGTATTTTAAACCTAATAACGCTGTATTAATTTGTTTTCCAATTTTTCTCTATCATTGATAAACTATGAACTACAAGTGGCAATTATGGTATGAGATTTCCTTGGAATGACTAACACATACTGAAAAATTTCCCGTCAATATAAGTAATCAATTTGGGACGTTAACTTTGGGAAACCAGACTTCATTAGTCCTGGTTTGGACTTCTTGTTAATATCTTTTCTCAAACGCCCTGACAACAGCTCCAGTGGTCACAATTGTCGCCTTTCCTTTTGCTATCCTTGCCCCGATCTCTTTCATATTTCTTCCATCCGGAGTCAGAATACTACCTAAATAAGTAAAATATTCCATCTTTTCCAGCCTATATCATTACTCTTAGGCTTCGTGCACAAATGACGTCACGCAGTTAGGGGGAGGGGGGGTTGATCAAGCGTGATAATGTGTGAAAAGGGGGGAGGGGGGAGTCGAGGCATCCGTGACGTCACTTTCACAAAAGCGAGGAATATTAACCCTCCAAGGACGAAAATTTTTTTCTTTAATTTTTCATTATTTTATTATATTTGCGTTTATATGCATATATTATCGACTCTTGCCAAGTTTTAAGCATAATTTACCAGTAATTATTGATATAGGGGGTGATGCCATATGGCATCGCTCGGCCTATTCCAGGTCGCATTTTTCACGTAATTTTCTCTTTGCAAATACAGTGAATCAGCCGTATTCGCGAGGGTTAGGTTCCCACAGAGGCACGAATACTTATTTTTCGCGATTAGCTGCATTCACCTACAGTCACTACTTTTTTCAGGTGGCAACCCATTATTTTATACCCGTGAAACAATCGCGCGAAAAATAAATATGCGTTATGATTACGTTGACGTCAGCGTTTTTTATATGATACATGCGTTTATTTTAATTTCTTTTCCGTAGGAAAAATATTATTTTAAAAATTTTTATTGTGAAAATAGTTGGTCACGATTAATCCAAGTCTCGAATACAAATGACGCGAATAAACCTGATCCATTGTACTCTAATACCTCATTACCCTACAATACAAGAGAATCTTATTACTCTGTTCATTCTATCGAAATATTCTGTTTTTCATCACTTTTCAATAAATAAAATAGCATATATTACGGTAAATATTTATTTCATTGTGTGATAATTAGCAAAACATGGAACACATAGGCCTACATTGCATTTGCGCATTTGCATAGTGCGCCACGCTGAAACGGGTGATGAGGACGTTGAGTGGATCCCAGAGGCAGAAGTTGACACCGCTGACGAAAACACGGACGTATCAGCGGAAGCAACGGGTACCATGGCAATTGATGATTTGTCGCTGTGGATAACAACATCATGGGCGGCTGATGACGAGTGCATTCCCTAAGATACACTCTGAGCCAAAGATATTTGAATACGGTACGGTATTGGGAACGTCACGTGACGCACTGTGTTTCAAACCATCGATACAGATTATGTTATCTGTCTATTATTATTTTATGTTTTGTTTCCTAATGTTCCTCAACAGATAGGAGATATTTTTTGTACAGATAATACTGTTTCCCAGTATGCTTGTCCAAATAAAATGCAATTTTACTGAGTCACTTTACTTCATTTACCCCGAATTTCTAAAAAAAGCTACGAAGTATAATCGAATACTCGTCACCGTCTATATTTGTTTTCCCATGCATTTACAATATCATCTCTTTGGCGTAAAACTCAAGTTTAAAAAGAAAACAAATAGGGATGTACACGGGTATTCCGTGGTACAGAAGTGATTTTCGTCTAAATATCGGTGCAGAATGTTCAATACGAATGCATGTATAATGAAAAACTATTTTTTGCTGTATTGTGGTAGCACTGCTTTTTAGATTCGTTCTGCTCAAGTTCATTTTGTTTTACAATTCTTTACTCGTCCTACAAACGAAATTTATTTTTGAAATCGGTTCAGCCAATACCTTCGAAATTCATAGTTACAGAAAAATTCGAACCTTGATATTGTGATAACCCCGTTTAGTCGACCTGATTGAAATATGCTAGTTTGGTTATTTGTTTATATGAAGATTATATAGGTATACCATATTGGATTATCCTTGCGGTCATTTCTCTAGATATACGTGTAAAATAAATATTATTTTATTTTTTTACTGTGGTAGACCTGCTGTTTATCTCCACTTTAAACATCGTGATTTTATTATGGTATGTTGTACAAATCTTTAATCCAATATTGAGTTAAAATTCGTTCAGCCAATTCCTTCCAAAACCATAATTACAGAAAATGTTTAATTTGTAAATGTGGCACCCCTATTTGGATGATCCGGTCCAAATATGCAATTATGGTTTGTATTTATATGTACATATTGTATTTGGTTAAAATTGATTCAATTCAACACAAATACGTAGTTGTAAAAAGAACATTTTTCACGACTCGTATTGTGCCCTGCTTTGCATATCAATACTAAACATCTTTATTTTGTTATTTTATATTGCATGCCTCCTTAAAAAATTTTGTTGAAATCGGTTCAGCCAATTTCTTCCAAATTCATAATAACGAAAAGATTAACTTTGTCAATGTGGCACCCCTGCTAAGTCGAATCGGTTAAAGTATGTCACATTGGTCATTATTTTATGTGGAGATTGTATATACCAAACTTGGTTGAAATCGGTTAAAACAATTCTTCCCTGATATATGCGTACGGACGGATATCACGAAAATAATAGTGCTTTTCAGCATTGACGAAAAGCACTAAAAATTTTCTGTGGAAAAAACATTGCATGAATCTGGGAAAATATTCTCGGAGCGTGACGTCATTTTGGGGGGGGGGGGGTAGAGTCACCGTGACAAAGTGTGACATGGGGGAGGGGAGGGGTCAAAAAAGGCAAAAATCGGCGTGACATCATTTGTGCACGAAGCCTTAGTAAATCTCATTACTTTAATTTTCTTTTAATTAATGTTCATTCTCAATACCTTTGTCTTTTAATTTTAGGAGTTCACTGACATCTGAAAGCCCCTCTTATAATCCTCACCAATTCTTTATTGTCTGCAGGTCTAACTGATTTAACCTTCTTATACTCCTGTATAAAAAGCTTACGGCGGTGAGATGCGCGAACTGTCACGTGACATGGAGGGGAATGGTCAGGGAGTGGGTAGCTTAAGGGGAAAGTGAGCTGAATGGTGTTGCCGCCTGCCAGCGTAGCCAACCCAAGAAAGTAATACTAAGTAATATCCGGTCGTTTATCAACAATAGGTTGTGGTAATACGATTTTGCTCTTATTCATATCGTATGGTACCCGCAATTTAATGGAAAGTCAGCTACGATGGAGGAAAGGATTTCCAAAAGAAAAGTAAATATTTCAAAGAAAGGTTTTATTATACACATTCACATCGATACATTTACATCAATAATATTTTATTCAGATGAATCTGTATCTCCTGATTCTGAATCCGAAGTTATGATAATCTCATTCACAATATCATCCATTATCATCTCGTTTTTTATATATTCAGCTTCAGTTTTTTTTACACTTTCGCATACATTCTGCCACTCTCCTTTCCCGATATCTGCACATTTTTCTTCCACTAATATCTTCACCTCATTTAGTTTAAAACTTGTGTTTCTTGACCCTACCCAATTCTTTAATATACCCTAAATATTTTCGATTGGGTTGAATTCAGGATGATACGGAGGCAGCCTAAGCGTCGAATGTCCATGCTCGGCTAATATTATATCCACAGCAAAAATTTTATGAGCTGGCTTAATTTTCTTAATTTTATCGTACAACTCGAGTTTAGTTTCAGCCGTCGAGTACTGCATTCCCCTTGTATCCAGCCATGCCTTCATTACATCTTTCCTGGAACTGCTGCAGCTTCCTTCTTCATGAACTTGATCACGTTGTGAAGTATCTCCCGTGCCTGGCTGTGAATGACTCTCTTATTCCCTAGCTTGGAGGTTGATGGAGGGGTATCCATGTTGGCAGTAAACGAGTTTAACAAAACTAAGCAATGAAAACGAAATAACGAAAACGAATTAACGAAAAAGGTATAACAAAAACGAATTAACGAAAAAGGTATAACAAAAACGAAATAACAAAAACGAAATAACAAAAACGAAATAACAATAACGAAATAACAAAAACTATATAATAAAGACTAAAAAACAAAATAATCAAAACAGCGATGAAAAATAACGATAACAAAAATATAAAAGTAAAAAGTATAAAGCACAGAAGTTGGTACAAGAACTTGACCGCGTGAAGCTAACCCAAGCTAACCTCAGGAGAGAGTGAAGGGTTTTTCTCCACGCGAATGCTACCCTCACCCCCGCAGTTGTGAGGTTTCACTAATGGACTCGTCCGGACTCATTTTCGACTTCTGCGCAGCCGCCATAAGCTTTTGAAAGACGTATATCTCCTCATGCCTGTCTTATCATTTCAATCAGTTTCTTTATCATTTTTCCTCGAAGTAATCAAGATCTATTTGCGAATTTATTCAGCCCTTTCCTTCGTATATTTTGCGACACAATTTATAAAATTCTCATTCTCCTCGTTTTATGATTCCTTTTCCGATTCTACCATGAGGTCATCAAATCCTACTGCTTTCTTAGACTTCATACCACTAAGAGGCCTTTCAATCCTTCTATATAATATTCCAGGGGCAACATTTCCACTGTCTTCACCTACATCCATCTCGTTCTCAATAAATTATGGCTTCAAATCTGTTCCATATAATTCCTAAGTATACTCCATCTTTTTCTCGCATCCTGTGGATCAACTAATAATAGTTAACCGTTTGTGTTTTTAATTTGTGTCCAGGAAATTTCCATTCCTGTTTAATCCCTTTACTTTTCCATGCAGCGAATCCATCGGTTCCAGGACATTTAGTCCAACCACATTTCGTCCTATGACATTTCGTCCGACGGCATTTCGTCCAACGACTTTTCGTCCACGATCTTTTCGTCCATTGGGTATTTCGTACCTATAATGCCTATATTTGATAAAGATAACTTGGCACTCCCCTTGTCCTCCCCACTACCCTCCCATTGTGATTATGTTATTATTATTATTAATAACTTATGGACGAATATTCCTTTGGACGAAATAAACTTTGGACGAAATATCCATCGGACGAATCGTCTTTGGACGAAATATCCATTGGACGAAATGTTCGTGGACGAAATTTCTTTGGACGAAATGTCTCTGAACCAATCCATCGTCTCTGTAGTTCCTCCACGTTTTCACATTGTCCTTTCCACCGAAACCGCTCTCGCTGTTGTCGTTTCACTCCTAATCGTTTAATTATCGGTACATTTTCGTTCCATAGTCTGCACTAATCTGTTTCCAGCTCCTCATCTCTTTCATCTTTTTTTTACCATCTCTGCTGAAACTCGTGGCTTTATTTTATTCGTGGTTATCTCTCCTATCGTTTTTTCCACGATTATACATCTATTCACAAACTGCCATTTACCTATTAGATACTAGTGGTACCCGCAAAACATTTTGCGAAGTCAGTCAGAAATCTGCATGTTTAAAAGTAATAATAGGCAATTTCTCCTTATAAAATTAGACAATTGATATTTTCAATGTCAGATTTGTTTTTATAATTTATATGTGCAATTTTAATTGTCTCTCCCATACGAAAAGGGTGTTGAAATACAGAAAGAAGATTGTTTTCTTTTGGCCAGTCGTTAAAAATGCCCACAGCCCACATTCAGTTTACTGAATAATAATAATCTTCAATTATTTACATTGCAATCTATTAAGTTTGACGTTGCCACAACTATAATTTCGATGCTATATAAACAGCGCGAAGCGAATAACGCAATTATTTTGTCTATTTGAAGGCTTAATAGACGCTAATTCAATCGGAGGCAAAAATGCGGGTCACCTTGGCAACATCCGGAAAAGGTAAAAAAAGTCATAAAATTTCGAAAAGAAATCCGTGTTACATCAAAAAATTGCAAGAATAAGATATTTTATAGTTTTAGCGGTCGAATAAAGCAAAAACGGAGAAAATCGGTCCATACTTACGCATTTTAATTAATGAAAAAAATAAACCTTGCACCTTGAAAAATTGAAACTCCTTTGTAAACATAAGGAAAAATATAATCGCCTCCTGGAGTCGAATCCGGGACATTAATGCAAGCAAAAATAGTTTTCCTGGAGTCTCCTAGTTGGCAGAAACAAAATGTCCTTTACAGCATTTCTCTATGACAAACTCTTCAAGAGATAAAAGGGGGAACGGACAGACTGACAGACGGACGGACAATGAGTAATTATACATAAAGATTATAGCATTTTCTAAGGCTTGCACCTCCTGATAACCTTTTCTCTTTCTTCCCTTAATCTCTTTGAAATGCCATTTCGGTGCTTTCGCCGATGTTTTTTTAATTTTCAACTGGACCTCATGACCACCAGATTGTGATCGGAGTCTGCATCAGTCTCCGTAAAACTATGCGAGTTCATTGCACTATTCTTCCATCTTTGTCTGACCATGATAATCAACCTGGTACTTTTGTATGCCTCCCGCCATTTTCCAGTTATATCTTCTGCTGTTGTGATTCTTGGGCCACGCATTTGCTACCATCAGCTCGTTTCTTTTACAAAAATCCACCAATCTCTGTAAATTTTACCTAACTCTGTATTTTAAATTTGGTTTTCAATTTGCTCATTGAAGTTGTTGAAAACAGGAGGTTGTAAACTTACCTGCGAATACTTGGGCGGGCTGAATTACGGCATCATATTAGTGCATGTCAAATATGCGACATTTATTAGCGTTATTAAGTTATTGGACAATGATTTTAATTTAAAAACATGACAATGTTCCTCAGGCACAAAAATGGAATTAAAATTACCTAATTCTTCCGACTTTCATAAAAATGTTAAATATAAAATTTCGCGTTGACCGGATAAATAGTTTTTGAGTTAGAGCACCCGCAAAAAAGCTGTCGACAGACATCATCGAGAAAATGGTCAAAACGTGTTCAGGGGACCTCAAAACGTGTATTTCCGTTGAAATTTCGAAATGGATCTTTTCATGAAAACAATACTATGCTAATAATACTATACTACTAATATACTACGTATGGAGAAAGTAAAAATTGTTAGTTCTGTGCAGCGAGCGCTTCATGCGCCGGAGTCTCGAAGATTCGAGGGCGCATGATCCAGACAGAGGCACTCCGACTTCATAGCGATCGGAAAAAAAAGCTGACCGAGCCTTGATACGCCATCAGAAGCGATATCACCGTTTCGCGAGTGAGAACGCAAATTAGGATAACGATTTGAAAATCCGAGGTGCGCAATCGGCGCTGCCTAAGTGCGCCCCTTGCGTAATCTTTTCGTAATCATTACTGAGAACTTGGTGGAGCTGGCGACCGTAATGATCCTCGCGGAATTTATAAATGTTTTTGGTTTCCGACTGTAATACGTCTGAATCGCTCGTCAAACCACTCGAAGTTCCTCGATGATTGCGCGGCTATCGATCGCTTTTATTTTTATCGTCGTAAAAATCCCGCATATTGATACTCGCTTCGGAGCTCCCTCGACGGCGTTTCGCATTATCGCTGCAAATTGAGCCATAAGAGATGATGTAACTATAAAAATTCAGCCGTGGTAAAAGCAATCCATTACTATTTGCATATAAAGGAGCTGTTTTAACTTTGAGACAGTGTGATGCTTTTTATAAATAAGTTCCCTCTAAGACAAAGAAGCCTACACGTGTTTCGCCTGCTATTTCATGTCGTATATCATCTCCATTTCAGCGAAAAAAAACACTCTTTGAAAGGTTCACGCTGGAACGAGCCAACCATGTTTAAAGGTCATTTTTCCATTCAAATGAGAGATGTACTTCCCAGCATTTCGAAAGATTTTTACCTTGCCCTCAAAAAGAGAAATTTCTAGATGAACCAATAAAATTAAACCTGCATTTTCCACAGCTTTTAATATTTCACTACGTCCCGGGTTTTGATGTGATTCATCATCCCGAGTCGTAGCGAAATATTAAATGCTGTGGAAAACACAAAGTATTCATTATATTTGTTCGTCATGGAAGAGTTCCGCAAAGGTTACGCCCACCACCCTGAATTATATTATAAATGTCTAATTATTTTACACGATAAGTAAAAGGCCTTACTACTCTAGTCATAAAAACTCGGGAAAGAATGGCAGTTGTACCCGCCAACATACAGGATTCATTGAAACTCACCGATATCTCACAAACCGAGATCGATACAGCGGGTTTCTAACACTCAAATTGCATGCTGGCCGAAGTGATAATTTTTCAATATGTGACGGGCCGCATACAACGATAATGAGCCTAAACATTTTGTTGAATGTTACACGCATCAATAGGTAATTATCGTATATATATTTTAATAAAATGTTTAAATTATTATAGCCACAATTTCACTTCATTCTAATCTCGTTCACGTAGTCCGTAATGAGAGGGCCGAATTTCTGCGATTGGCAAGCCTCATTCGGCCCGCGCCTTGAGATCCCTACCATAGATTCTAAGTTGGCACATTTTTCACTAAAACTTTCAGACGCTCTCCATAGATTTCTGCCGCCCAAAATACTGGGGAAATTTGAATGGTATCTCTGTCGATACATTTCCCTCCGTTTAACGGCTGTTTTATATTTGTTTTCAGTGTTCGAACGTAATGTAACTTGGTAAAATTTCTACAGTACTTTTATTACGGGGGTTCGATCTAGATTCCAACGCTTTGCGTCAACATCAGGAGTGAGTGTTTTCAATGTCCTCTCTCCTCATAGCGTCATCGCTCTCCGAAAGCGTGAGTTTGCTCAAAGCGACAAAAGAGTGGCCGGCGTTAATGAATCGCCATCGGCTCCAACTCATTAGGGTTGGAGCCGCCGCCATTACACAGTGCGTTCGGAAAAAAATGCCTAGTCAGTGACTGAAAGGGCAAACGTTTTCCTTGTGGTTGCGCTCTGTTGGAGGAAAGCCAACATGTCCTCCAATTAAGTTGTCACCTCATCATCTGCGCGAGTGGCAGTCGACTACTACACGCCTGCGGTGGGTTTCTTTCCCCGGAAGAGGAATATCGCAGAGGGCGCGCGCGACCATTATGCGAGAAGTGGTTCATGTTCGAAAAAATTCCCCGAGTTCCAAAAATGGGTGCTCGTGATCGATGTTTCAAAATGTTTTTTATGAGCGACGCAATGAAATAGAGATTGATAGAAAAAGACAGAATTCTTTTCGGAATAAATATATTTAACAAGTACAAGGTGTCGTTACTTTAAATAAAAGTTCGTTGAAAGTTCCAAACATTTCTGGAAATGAAAACGAATCCGATCGAATCAATTGCCAGAAAATGAAGAGAGTCGAACGAATAAAAAAACGCTCCATTTTGCGTTACCAAACACGTCTGCGGCGAGGGATTTATCGCGGAGGCGTGAGCAAAAGAAGTTATGCGTATAAAGGTATTAAAAGACAATGATAAATGCAATCCATGGATCTTACGTAAAGCTGCCTGAGACAAGGAGTGTTTAGTGGGAGATAAATGTAACCACTGCACGCACACACGTACGCATACTCTTGAAGGAGAGAGAGGTGAAAATATAGCTGGAACATTGAGCCAAGCAATATAAGTTCCGAAATAAATTTTCCCTAAAAATTACGAACGGCGAAGATCACTGGGATAATTATTTATAATTTTATACCTTGATGCACCTAATTAATTTTTGGTAAAAATCGGTCAAACGAAAGTGGGTGTTTACTCTTGTCACTTATCCGTTATTTTGAAATATTTGCTTTAATATTTGATAAATATAAATATGTACTGGAATAAACGTTGTATAAAATTTAATTTTCTACAATCTTTGTTTGAAATATTTTCCCATATAATGCGTAGTTTAAGAGATATCTTATATTTTTAGCTGCCACCACCACGCCACCTACCGACTAGTTAAAAATTGACGCATATTTACGTCTTACTTAGTAACGCTCCTTTTTCTTTTCTTAATTGTTGAAGCTTTGTGACTATATCCAATATCAGAAGGCTATGATTTGAGTTTATGTATGTTCTTTGTAAAGTCTAAAATTTTCTCGCAGTTTCTTAAAATATTATTATGTAACCTATTTGGAATTTTTAGAACTATTACAGATATGGAGATATGTGGCCATATCAGATTTTTTTATTTAAAAGATTTAATTCTGCAAGAAAACGCATAATTTGATGTGACTATTACGGAGTATCAGAAACTTTTGATAAATGATATTAATTAAGAGAAACGCTCCAAAGTGGAAATACGATTAAATAGGGCAATATCAGTGGTAAAATGGTAAACGATACAATTCCAAAAATAATGGTTAGTAACTATTGTTTTTCCAGTCTCAACAGCCTGCAAGTGTAATAAGGGGTCGGCACAGGGCATTGACAAATTGCTCTATTAAATTCTTTAGAATTGGGATACGAAATCCGGATTTGAATATGTTTTTAGTCAAAATAATAAGAGTTTATTTTGACTATCGACAAAATTAAATTTCCTTCGTAAATGATCGGAATCCGAATCCTAAAAAAATGCTAATGGTCATCAATGGGAGAATTTAGCTTATATGACTGCTCGAAAATTTTATATTATGCGCCTGTCTGGAAATAATCTGCATCTTTCATTATTATGCGATTTGTTACGAGAGATCTGAAAACATATTTTCAACATATATTCCATTTTGGTTCATATTGACCAATTATAGCAGTGGTGAGCAACCTACGGCCCGCCAAGCTATGATTAAAAAGTGACCCGTATGATATACATTAAAATTACGACAATAAAACACCTGATATTGAAATTTTCACCCTAAAAACTTTATGTAGACTTTATTTTCATACCTCAGAATAAATAGTTAACGTGCGATTTAAAGTCTAATCCGGCCCGCCGAAGTATTGACAGCTTACAATGCGGCCCGCCGAAACATTCGCAACTACGAATGCGGCCCTCCATGCAGAAAATATTGCTCGCCATTGAATTTACCTAAGGGTCTAAATTTCGTGTAACTTGTTAATGATAGGCATACATATTATCCCTAGATTACGTCACGCTCTAGGGACTTTGTGACGGACCGTGAAGAGGTAGGAGAGGGTTTTTTTATAACCTGGTTTGATGAATGACAATATCAAAAACATCCTTTCCTAAGGAAAGATAGGCTTATGCGATCTTCGTTCCGTCCTATGGCTACCGTTACCACCTCTCCGGGTTTAGCGTTAGAAAAACAAAATCCTGTGTTTCTTTATATTGAAGGAGGGCGTTGAAAAATTTTCGTCATAATTTTAAGGGGTTGTTTAAATTTTTGTCACGATATGTGACGAGGGAGGTCTAAAGAATTCAAATTTTTGGATGAAACAGATGAATCACAGGCACGCGACCCGCGTAGAGCATTTATGCGGCCCGGGGAATAAGCTACTTTATACTAAGAAGCAGCCCAAAGCAAAATGTATTATAAGAAAATAGAGTGCTCGCGGCTCGTTATTGCGCGATATCGGATATAACGCGGGTCTTGTTCAAGCGTTCAACAAAGGTTTTTTTCCCCCAGATGTGTCCTATTTCTTACTTTAACCCTTATGTGGATTCATGATTTTACTAACGTAGTTGAATTCCTGGCGCCGCTACGGTACTAGCACGTAAACTTGTTTTCTTCTCTTTCCTTCCGCCGTTTAACATTGATGTTAGTGCATGCAAGTAAAACTAATTTTAATGTGAGTTATCGATATTACGTGGGTTTCCCTATAACGCGGGGTAACGTTTTCCCCCGATACCCGCGCTATATAATTTTAAGAAACGTATTAAACCGACACTTTTAAAATAACGGCGGTTTATTTTTAATTTCCCATTTAACGCTTTACACAGTTGGGGTCCATAAGAGTGTTCTTAAAATGTGGCCCATGAATTTGGTTTCGGTTCTTTAATTCGGCCCGAGAATTCATGGCAGTGTCATCATGCAGCCCCCGCATAAGTTGGGCGTGAGAGCCCTGTTATAAGTGGTTGCCAAGGAGATATTTCTCGTTTTTGTCCTTTCTTAAAAGTGAGAATTTCTGAGTTTTGATCTTGATCAGTCACTCACAGAGGATTAGGTTTCATTTTAGTGATATTAAATTCAATTTTTAGGCACGTTTGTTTTTTAATCGCCTATTGTGTTTTGTTTTTCCTCCCGTCCCTATCCACGCATGTACCAGAAGTAGGCCAGATTCCACAAGAGAAAATACACGACATTTTCAAGATTCCACAAAAGAAAATACAGGATAATATTCATTACAGTTTTTTTATTTAAAAAATTATATTTATAATAACATACGTTTTTAATTATATTTTTGAGAGGATTTTGACTTTCTTAAAAGTTCTTTATTCTGTAAAACATGGTAGTAAATTTTTTTAAAATTAATGTCGATGTTCCATTTGCATTGCAACAGTGCTTCTATAGTTGTCACGTTCAACGAATGTCCACTGGACATTCATTATCGAAAAATCACGCTCAACGTTTGCATTATGAGCCGGTATGCTAAACACGTACTGCTGTCATATACATGTTGAACATGCTACTTTGTTTAATTTTGTGCTGCTAGGCTTAGAGTAAGTTTTGAAAATTCTGAATACCGGACATTTAGACGTCCTGAAGAAGTCAACACAGGACAGGCTAAAAATTGCTTAAATACAGGACATGTCCTGTATATACAGGGCGTTTGGCAGCCCTAACCAGAAGATATATCGCCGGACGGATTTCCATAAAGTTTGGCATTTCTATCAAAGAAAAGGTAGAAGCTGGCATCATCGCATCAAATCATTCGATCGGGGCTGCCATTTGATAGGATAAAATAATCCCATTTTTATCCTGCTTTCCTCAATGAAAATAGGCTTATAGTTTTGTCGTTGTGTCCGTCTGTCTGTCCCCCTATTAACTTTTAAACCAATAGACCGATTTTCATGAAATTTGGTGGAAATATCTTGATACATGGACCTAGCTCCCGAGAATAGTTTTTTTGCGAAGATTGAAAGTACTGGGTTCGATTCCAGGAACTATCCTTCCCATTTGATTTACATGGGATATCTTAAATCCATCGTGCAGGGTAATTAATTGTCTCTTGCGCATTAAAATATCTTAGAATTGTAATATCGGAGCGCGTTTTGTACTGTTCTCTGAGGAAAGGAATGGAGATTCTAATTTTTATCGTAGAATGTTGCTTATCGACCGCATTTCTTCGAATTATGCAGTTTTTATCACTCATTACGAGTATAGTCTAATATATACACGCGTTATTTTTGCCGCTCAAATACGCGCGATCAATTTAAATTTCCATTGGAATGTATTTGTAATGTTTTATAACGTTAAATTATGAAATTTAGGAACACAAAGAGCAACTCATCTGCTATGATTTTAAAGCTATTAAATACAATATAAATAGGGTATGGATTTTTCGGGTTTTACCCGATTTTTACGAGATTTTTACCCTCCGATTGCATTTTTTAAAGTTCTGGTAAAACCCAAAAAAACCCGAAATTATTAGTTTATTTTAATATTTTTTAGATTTAATCACAGAATTTATATTCTGGCGCTTGTAGCTCCCTCAGCACTTCAGTGCAGTCCGAAGATGTTTGTGATCAGTCTGTTTATTCCCTTTGTAAACAATTTATTCGTAAGCTTACGTTGTAGCAATCTTAATCTCCTTGGTTTACTCGCGCCACTAATAGTCAAGGACCTCGCCTTAGCTAGTCTCTGCTAGATCTTCGATGGGATAAGGAAAAAAAGAGCCCAAGTGTCTGTTAATTGAAAACACTACGAAAGAAAGATCATTTCACTAACATCTGGTGTGTTTTCAAAAGAAGTTGAACGGGAAGCAAGATATTTGTGCAGCCTGCGAGGTGTTCCTCTCCACCTGGAGGCGTTTAACACATGATATCACGCTCTGAAACACACTTAAGATATAGTAAAAAGTTTTGATTGCTGATAAAACTTTTAAATTTTTATACAAGTTTATTATTTTAAAATAATTTTATCCGAATTACAAAATAATAAAACCCTAAAATTACTCGAGATTGAACTTCTTTTAAAACCTCGAAAAATCTTGAACTTATTTATATCCGATTTTAATCCGAATGATAAAGAAAATAATAAAACCAGATATTTACCCTTCGAATGAAATTTTTTAAACCCGAAAAATCCATACCCTAAATATAAGTAATTGCCGCACATTTAATTTAAAATAATGTATAAAGTAGGCTACACAAGTTCCGTGTGTGTCGTCTCGTTTTACTCGTAAAATATTCATTGTAAATTTTTTTTTCAGAAGTTGTAAAGAAAAGCAAAACTGATATTTCCTACCTTGCACAGATTTTGATGTGATGCCTAGTTTTTGACAAAAACCGGCATACAATTTTTATTGCCTACCTGTTTTTTAAGGATGCATCCATTTTAACGCTATTTGTTTGATGATTTCATTGGAACGCACGACATATATAATGTGCGTCTGTGACATATCACTCAACGAGGCCTGCCAATTTACTGAAAACAAAAATCGATATTTCCTTTCCTCAATCTCTTTAAAGAAACGCAAATAATTAATGCTAAGATTCTTGGGTGAATCGCTCCTGCCTTTTTTCTGGATCCTAATGGACGCTTTTGTAACCTTATCTACTCCTATATGGGGTGGAAGTAGCTGCATGTAATAGACATTAAAGGTCCAAGCTCAGCCATTATTTAAATGCATTCTTAGTATTGCGTCGCACTGCTCTCCTCGCCATTACTTATGAAATTTGTGTGAGCTTCACGCGAACGATTTTCGAAACTGAAACAGTTTCGTCGACAGCACACCCTGCGGCTCGCTACTCGTTATCCCAAGAGACGTCCATTCGCCCTAATTGCCCCCTCCCCATATCTCTCTCTCTCTCTCTCTCTCTCCATCTCCATCGCTGCATTCGCGAAAGTTGAACCGCCCAAGGTGAGCGGGGGAGCGTTTCGAAGACGGAAGTGGCGACCCACCCCCTCCCCCTCCCCCAAGCCCCATCCCCAGCAGCATAATAAGTAGGTATGGATGCACAATTCCGCGAATTAGATCGCCAGAGCAGAGCCACATGCCATTCTAACAACTGATTATCTGGTCGGTGGGAGAAAATTACTTTCGCATAATGCACCGTTAAATATGTGGTGCTGGCAATTGCCGTCTTTATCGGGCTCCCTTCTGGAAATGTTGCTGCATATATATTTTTTTGTTAACGTAAAGGAATACTTGCTCCGCCATATATAGCTCCTTAAACACGATGCATTCTGACAACCCTTTGAAGCTGAGTTTAAGAATTCTATTTTTTTTTTTAATTTGGATATATATCTATCAATAAATTAATAAAACAGAATAGTAAATAGGTAAAATAACATGCCCAATGAATTCTAAATACAGGGATGATTTCATTTATAACCCCCATGAATCAATTCATGATAAAATAAAGTAAAAAATCTCAGCGGTTTCGACTGAAGCCACTAATTTCTTATTCCGTTTTTAAAATGAGGAATCGCTTCTGGAGTTCAAGAACAAAAACAAGTCCTTCGTTAGGTAAACCAACAATAATTTGATAATTTACGCCTGATACAATACGTGATGTCACCTTATTACTGAAGTAGAATAAAAACTCACTGTTTATTGCTATGCCTACTTTCAGAAGTTCAACCCGCGCGACTTTCTTGCAGCAAACTCGGCCATCAGATCATTGTAATCCAAATCTGAGGCTATGTCTCTCGATATACAGTACTATTAGTTGGTGCTTGCATACTGCAAGCATTTCATCTCAACATAAAAAAACATTCATTTTTCATATTTCATCATAACACATATTTTTAATTGTAAATATTTCACCTACGCAGCGATTTTCGTTTTTCCCATATGTAAAAATAATAGTTTAAAACAATCCCCAAATGTTTCTGTTTTTAAAATTTTACACTTTCTTCATTATGGGGTACTGATGCTACACATTTTAGCCAAATTTTAAAGTTGTAGCACTTCTAGAAGTAAAATAATATTATTCTAATTTTTTAAATTTAAATAATTTTTAACGGGCGCCGCAATTCATATATGATAAAATTGAAATGTTTATTTGTGCAAATTTACTACTCTGTAAATAATTTGAAAATTTCAGCTTCCTAGCTCATCCCGTAGTACCTAAACAGTTATCTATTTGTTTAAACTTTAAGAATTTTTAACTGCCAAACAAATTAAAATATCAAAATTTGTATAATCCCTATTTCGTTTTTTTAAGAATTCTACTTATAAAAAAAATTTCAGCTCCGTAGCACATTCGAAAATGCCTAAACCCTGAAAATTTGTTTAAACAATTGCAAATTGCATTGTTGCACTTTTTCATGATTTTCGTTTTTTCTAGTCGGTTTTGCACAAACTCCTACCTAAGAAAAAAATTTCGAATCTCCAGTTCATCTGGAAGTGCCTAAACATTAGTATCCTCCTATAGCCTCCTCCTCCTCTGTAAGAGTCGTCGATATATAATGATAGCCAATTCACTCAATCTCTTTCGAAACATTGCTGTCCTAAGATAGTTTTTTTTATTATTTTAAGTTTCGAAAAACTTCGCTCCGCTGATGCCACTGTGACCGGAATTGTTAACAAAATCCTATACGTTATCTCTGTATTTGGGAAGGAACTTTAATGACAGGAGAATCTTAAGGATTTCAAATGCACTTTTCGTTCCTTGGGAGATCAACGGTCGAAGCACACGCATTTCTAAGAAAATGTCTGTACTGTCGATGTCATGTGAATCTTTATCACTCAATATGTTATCCAAATTTATACACTTTTTCATTTCGTCTTCTGTTATTTCTCCAAGTTTTTAAAATCATATAGGAAGCCGAGATTGCCTGCGTACTCTTCCATTCGTTCGAAAAGCGTTGTCAGTGACATGAGAGCCTGATCTATGATGACAAAGAAGTAGCTGGTTTCAAATGCCTTTTCAACCGAACACCATGAGTGTCATCCACGCTTAGCAGCAAACTTCATCTTGCTGCATAGCACGGGGCCCGGATCGATCGCCCCGATTCGCCGTACCCTAGGGACGGTCTTGCTTGCAAGGCTGTTAATTTAGAACAGTTGGACTCGAAAATGTTAGCACTGTTCAGTGACGTTGTGACCATTTTCTTATTGAAATATCTCTCTATTTTTTATCATTAAATGGTCTCTCTATAGCTTTCTTGTTTTCATGTTTGCTGGAAAATTTTCTCTGTTATATTGTTTCCTTGTAATTAAAATTTCTGAAATGTTAAAGCTTGTATTTGACATACTGGTTCTCTCTAGAGTATTTCTGCGATATAATTTAATACTTTAAAATGCTCTGGATACAGAATGTTGTATTTTGGTTTACAACGGCAATGCCTAAGTTTCTTGTATATACGTGCATGACCCTTTGCATTCTCTGCCTAGATGACTAAGAAAATTAATGCCTACTAAATTGCATTTTGATGACACTTTATGGATAGTGAGTTTCTGCAAGCCATAGTTCGTATGAGATCAGAGTGACTGAAGATGGATTACGTTCCTCTGGAAAGGTAAAGGTCCTCTTCAACAAAACATTGAAGGCTTTTGGAGCCTTGAAGGAAAAATAAATTAGAGCGGCTTTGATAAAATGTCCTGTTATATATTTATTAGTGTCATGAAAAACTAAATATGGATCTAGGGTATTCAAGGCACGTCACGTACTTCACATATAAGTGTAGAAAAGTAATAAAATACAAAATTCTGGAGTCCGTCAAATTGAAAAAACAACGCAATTCACTGCCATATTTATTCATGTTGTTCCCTTCGCTCTTTTTATTAATCAACCTTTATAATCACATCTAACCACGCAATATATGAGTGAAAACCCGGATATAAGGCTCACGCATTTGGCTTTTTATCCTTCAATGCGTGAGAGTTCTCATTCGAATTTCAGTTGATTTGGTTAATGTTTTTGATTTGGAAAATTTTCTGATCTCAAATGTAAACTTTAAGGAAAAAAAATCCGGAGCTTGACCAGGAATCAAACCTGGGTTTTTAGCTTAATTGGTTAAAGCACTTACACGGCAAGTGGGAGACCCGGGTGGGATTCTTATGCGACCACGCGTAAAAACTACATTTTCCAACATTATATCTCGTGATTTTCAGATCTGTTGTCTCCCGATTAGAGCTTCGTGTAATAGTATGAAGGTCGACTTTTTTCATCCTTCTGTTTCGATTTTATTTTAAAATCAATCGTTATCTTCAACACGAATACTAAACATACGTATCACTCGATATTTCCCCTTTTGAGAAGGTTAGAAATTGGGATGTCTCTTGAATGTTTCGGTCACGGGCATATCCTGCCTCACATCAATAGTAGTGATGCATTGAAAAAAGAACTGTTATTTCCACAAATTTTTAATTTAAAAAACGACCGGTTTCAAATTAAAAATTTGTGGAAATAACAAAGTTCTTTTTTCAATATGAGTAAATTCCACCGAGTTGAGCCTGGCCTCATTACTGATATAGTAGTGATGTAGTTTATGATTGCGGAAATATGTATCTGCATATGACGAGCGTGAAACATGTCACACGTGTTATTCAAGGAGAACTCCACCCGATCACCCCCAACATCGCCATCAACAAATCTCTTAAATGACGCGACCAGTTTATATTTATCGTAGAAGGGAAGTGGCCTTGGCCCCGAGGGAATTGCGTGCCTCGCAAGCCTCAGGATTTGATCTTGCATCGATATAAATGATAATACGTTCGAGGAAACACCTGAAAAATTTCCTACGAACACTCTGAAAAATAGTTTTTAAATCGGTTATCCTGCTTTTACAGACTGAACATTCCTATTTAAACTGAGTGACGAACACCTTTCATAAAAATTACTTACATTTACTGCTCTATCAGTCCAAAGACTCCCCATCGCATAAGAACAGAAATGTAAATATAAACAACAGCTTATTTAAAAATTTTAGTTTAAGCATTTACTTGGCATTTACCCTTACTCTCTAGTATCTCCTGTTTTTGTACGTTTCAACTTGTAACAGTAATTGTTCACAATTTGGAGATTTGATTCATAATTTAGCAATCTATCGAAATAGCGCCATTGGTCATCTCAAGTCCGGCATAAATCGAAGAATATTGCTGTTAATATTATATATGTATAATATTTGTTCAACATCGTTCAGACAATTCACTATTGTACTCAATCTCATTCTTGGAAACGAGGATTGCAACATAAGAAGGTAGGAACCTTGGACGTCGTATACGATTAAATATTAATTAATAATCCATGCCAACTGAGTGTCGACAGATAATAAATCAATTAGAGAGAAGACATCAATCGCTCGAACCAATCAGGAAAAACAGACGGACATTTTACTGTTTCGGCTTGCTATCCGAGAGAATTTAAATGAAATTGGAATGACAGACGGGTATGTCGCCATAGCACGTTCGGAAGATTGAAATTACAATAATTTATTATTAATCTATTGCGTTTTAACTCGAGTAATTGGTAGATGACAGTCAACCTGGGCTGTTCCCGCCCCTCTCGATAGACCCTCTGTCCCTGGATCTATAGCATGCTGTCGGGAACGTCATGAGAACGCGCCGGAAAAGCAGAAACGGAACGTTTACGCGAACGTGGAACTCTGTTCTCGCCTCTTCCTTGTCTAATTGATTATCTTCGAGAAGGCGACCGCCTCTCTATTTGCGGCAACCTTGGGAAAGAAAAACTCTCACGTCCATTCGCACGGATAACGTTTTGTGCGCAATACTCCCTTAAAATGTCTTCGGCGTAAATAAGAATTACTATAAACTGTAATTTCAGATAAACTGAAATTTTATAAGGTCACGACTAATTTCAAAATGGAAGGCTTTTATTGAAAGTTTATAAATATGTAAATTTATGTTGACTATATATATTCAGACGAAGGTTTTCGCAGCGTTGTGGTGAAGAACTGGCGTCGGCTTTCGGTATCTGCTGCGTACGTTTCAAACCCGTTGGAGTTGTGCATCTTCAGGGATGAAGTCGAGACAACGCACAGTGGGCTAAAATCGAAAAAACTGGCCAAAACTCAAAATACTTTTTTAAATGGTCCAAAGCAACACTATAACACTGAATTAAGTAATAATGATATGGATGACTGAAAAAAATATATTTGGAATAAAAACTAATTTGAATATTTTTCACTCTTACAATTAGTCGTATCTGCTGTTGCTACTCATATCATCCTCGGTTTCCGAATACGGGCGTTCAGGTTGTCCCGTATTCTTTTCCGGGGAATATAGAGAGAGGAGAGAGTTCTCTTATTCTTAACTGGTAAGCGTCTAAGACTCTAACGGCCGTATTCATAGATTCGTTAGTAAGCTACTAAGGCCTACTAAACCCTCTTAGTAGCGCGCTGGTCCGTATGCCGTATTCATAGCACACTACTAAGGGTGACTTAGCTTAGTTTATTTTAACTACAATGAATAGGTACGAAAATTATTATCAAAGTTGTTGTATTGTTAAATGCTGTAGTTCACAAGTTGTCGATTATAACAAGACTAAAAATTCTTATTATGATAAAATTTATTGAGTTTCCACCATTGTGAATTCCTATTTTGAAAACCATATACACTCCATAGTTTTAAAGATAAAGCAATTGTATATATCATCTGAACAACAATGAAGCGGTACGAAAGTTGTTGGAAAGATTTTTACAAATTGGTAATGTATCTAGAATAAAGAATTTTATTTGTCATCGGTGAACTAGAGCAGCAGTTATGAAACTGTATGCACCTGTGATCCCCTCTTACGGCAGCGGATCTTGTCGCGACCCCCTATTATGGAAGCCGACCTTATTTCAACATCCTTAATCCTATCCCTCTAACAAGAATATAACATGTAATTGAAATAGTTGGATACAATCAGGATCATAAATAAGGAAATAAATTTATGCAATTAAAATTAAAGAAAAGGAAAAATATTTAAACTTTCACATACACACTGTTCCGCCTTCACGAACCTCTTGAAAATCTTTCGCGATCTCCTTCTGTGGTCACGACCCAAAGTTTGAGAACGACTGTCCTAAAGGATGTTGGTTTATGGAACGGCTAATCCCTCGACGTTTGGCCTGCTTTGGCTTGCTAGTGTCGATATCCGAATGGTCCCGGCAAACTTTGTTTTATTGATAATTTAAAAGTAGTTTTAAAAGAAGGCGCCTAAGCTGTAAACTTATTACAAATCTACCATATACAGCAGTCCCAGTTTATTTCATTAACGTAACTGTGCAATAAGGATGGTATTTTTGGCGCATGAGGTTTTTATCAGCCAGATCCCCTCGATCGATGTCGACATTAGTAAACTTTCACCTGGCTAACGTAAACGACAATCACATCGCAGACACTATAAGCAGTATCAATTAAGGAAAAACTCATAAAATATGTTTAAATTTCCCGCAGCAAGGAACTTGACTCTTGGTAGCTTCCATATGTGACCAGTAGATGGCAATGAGACTCAATAAACAAAATTGCTTAACTAAATCGTTTTAGTAATGCTCAAATGTATCATTGTTTAATTTAAAATAGGTAAAAATACGTGTTAAAAATATTGTTTTAAGACAACTGCCTGATTATACTTAATTCATTTTATATTTAAAGAATAAATTGCAATATATATATTAAGTTATCGCGACAGAGTTGAATGCTGGTTAAATGCCAAACCTCAGGTTTTTTCGTTAATTGTTAATCTTACATCTTTTCAAACGAATTAATCTTTCGCCTTTTACTAAAGATTACCGTGGGAAGGTGTATTATGATTCTATAAACAAATTTTTTGTCGAGCCCGACGGTTTTCCGTTGGGCCAGTAAAAGGTACCACAAAAATAATACAAGTTTCTTAAAACCTGATAACATTTTCAGAAATAGATAATCATATATATTGAGCTTAATGTATGTTAATGAGAAATTTATACCAATGATCATTACAGTCAGCAGCAGAGGAAGCATACAATGCAGCCCACATTCAAACCAGAAACACAGTTGAGAGGCTATTTGGTGTTTGGAAAATGACATTTCGATCATTGTACAGAGGCCTCACAGGGAACCTGGAAACCTCTAAAGCCATGATAGTGGCAATGGCTGTACTCCATAACTTGCAGATAGAGTTCAGAATGGAAGGTTAGCAATCTTACATTATTTCCTAGTTTTATCCTTGGACACATTTTACCACCCAACCTCATCCATTACATAGTTCAAAGTTTGACAAATCTGTGCAACAATTATATTTTTTATGCTCACTACATCATTCTCTGATAAAAAGCCATGATTTAGCTATATATGTATTTCTCTATAATTTTACTTATGGCTTGAGAGGGAGTTATATTACTAACAGACTGCAACATAATTATAAATTACAATTAACCTGTCCCTGTTACCTGCAATAAAAACATTGTTAATTTTCTTTGACAGAATCAGAAAGCAGTGATGATGACAGTGAAGATGAAAACTTGGAAGAAAATGACGAATATGAGGATAATGAAGTACCTACAGGAAGAGGAAATATATTTAGGAGGAATTTCATTGCTAACTATTTTGAGTAGAAAATAATCATGAAAATATTTGTTTTTTACTCTTTTATTTCATTTTTATATTTTTCAGCCCAATACAGTTTTTTTAATTTTTTAATCTCCATTTCCTCTTTCTTCATCTTCATTTCCTCCCTGTGCAGCTCCTCTTCCCTTTCTTCCCGCCTTCTAAATGCATCCTTCTGCAACTCCATTTTTCTTGGTGAAGTTGAATTATGGCCTGTTCATAAGGAGACATCTCCTTTTCTTCCCTTGTTTCAGCCTGAAAGGTCAAGAAAATATATTAGCGATTTACATCAATTACTGCTGTCATCATCAGCACTCATGTTTATTATGGATGGAAGGAGTATTTATACTGATGTTGACAGTTGTTAAGGGAAGTGGAAGGTGTGCAGTAAGTGGTTAACTGAAACAAGGGAGAAAGGGGGATAGGACCAGGTTCATTATTCATGATGTTGTTTTTGTGTATATAAATGCTTTCATAAGCACCTAGTTTATTTCTCTTGCATGCTATTCTTTATATATTACCTTTTATTGGAACACTTTGAGGGATGAGGAGAGGAGTCAACTGTTTCTCTCTCCTGCTCTACATTACTTAAATCGGGGATATTTTCTTCCTCCTGCTCTAAGTTAAATGAAACAGGGGTACTGCTCTCTGATTCTTTATCCTGCTGTTAATTCAACAAAAGTCCTATTTAATACAATTTGCTCAAATTGGTTCAATTATACAAGCAAATTTAATAACTTGAAAATAAAAACCTCCAGCATTGGGAGCTTAACAGTGATAAGAAATAAAGTTCTCTCCCTTAGCACTTCCAATTACATTGAAATTAATTTTTCACCATATATATTCTAAAGTTCATTCTTAAATCTTAAGCTTACCAATATTTCAAGTTTATCATCGTCATCAAACATGCTGCTATCCTTCACAAATTGATCTGGGATCAAATTCTGGATTATGTAATCCACCTCAGTTGGGGGAGTACTTCCACTTCCAGAAGGAACTGGTCCACCTCCACCAGTCCCTCTCTGACATTTCTTTAACTGCAAAAATGGCAGATCTAATTGAATAACCATAAATTTTTATACATTCATCATTACTCAATAACTTTAACTTGAAAGGCTCTTACCATGGTGATCGAATCTTTGGAGGATAACTTCATCCTCCTCCATTGCGCCTTGATCCTCTGCAAATTTCTATCTCCACCATGCTCCGCTTCAAAAAGAGTCTTCACCTCCATCCACATTTTCTGCTTTTTTAGCAGCATGCGGCCATCGCAACTTTTGTCTTCGAGTATCGAAATTCTATCCCCTACTAACGCCAACAACGAATCTCTCTCTCCCTGCGACCAATTCTGAGATCTTACCCTTTTCGCTTCCATGACAAATACCTTCAAACCCACTAAATAACGACCCAATAAAATATTAAATCAATTAACAATAATAAAAATGAACAATAACAACCCTCTTAACAATAACAACACAATTAAATCCAATGAACAATGACGCAATGCAAAGAATACCTACACCAATAAATCCTCAATTAAAGTAACTACAATTACGTAACCTATATGAAAATTAATATAAAGCTAGAAATATAAGGAAAATACTAAATAATGCGTCCTAACTTAAACAACCAATCCACAAGAAACTACACCAACAAACCTATAAAAATAACTAAAACAATGATACCTATACGAAAATAAAATAAAACACACGATAAATCCACAAGTACAAGCAAGATATTAAATAACACGACCTAACTAAACCACCCAACCCACAGTAAACTAAATGGATAATACAGAAAACTAAACTAGCACTAACCTAAATGATTTACGGAAAAGAATTATCAACACCGAAAAACAAAACAGCAATGAATTAAGCGTGCCCTGCGTGCGCATGCGAAGTAAGAGCGATCCCAACGTTGCCAAGCGTTGCATGACACCCGACTATCGTAGTATCACACTAAGTTAGTGACCTTAGTCAACCTTAGTAAGTCACTCCATTCGGACTATGAATACCACCTTTTAGTAACCCTTACTTACTCGCTTAGTAGGTTACTAGTAAGTAAGCCTTAGTAGCGTGTAAATATGAAAATCTATGAATTCGGCCGTAAGGGATGAAATAATCGGATCGGATGATACGAGCAGCCGTTGAAGTACGGCTTCATTTGTGGGTGGTCTGGGGAACGCAATGACAAAAAGAGGAAAATGTATTAGTGTGTCTTGGCTGTTAAAAACAGAATTCATTTTAAAGTATTTTAGCTTATTAATGAATTTAATGTCTTTTTATAGAGAATTAAAATGTTAAAAGAGAATAACGACTTACCGAGAGCACTTACTTGCTTAATGCTCTCTGTTGCTTTTCAAATCCTTATGGCGAGCTTCCTGGGCCTCCTCGGATAGTTGACCAATGGGAAGATTCGCTGCTGATATAATGCTTGTGCCATGGATTAATATTTTGTGGACTTAGGCCGGCATGTACAGTACATGTAGTACCAGGGGTAAAGCGACACAAAAAGTTTTGCCGTTTCAAGTGCGTACTTCTCAAAAGCGCTTGCATCAATTTCGTATTCACTGGAGAGAGTTTGTAAAATTACGGAGAAACGAACAATTACTCTCATCAATTCCTGTAATTAATGAAGTCGATGATGGGTTCTGAAAGAAACGACGTGCTGTGTTTCCGTCATTTGTCATCCCACTTCCTCCTGGTTTCGGAATTTTCACCAATAATCCAATTTCCGTCTGGAATTTTTCCTGGATGACTTTCTTCTTTTCTAAAAAACTGTTTTTGTCCATCCTTATTCGAACTTGCTATTTCTTGAAGTCGAGACGATAGGATACATGGAGGAGACATTCGAAAAATCTCATCCATGCATGAAGAGTGAACAGTCCAAAAGTGAAAGTTGATTCGTCTACGTCACATATAGATACATTTTCAATATCGTTCATCTCCTTTGGAAGTGCACCACATATGTAACATTTTTGTCCCGATTTTTCTGTCACTGTACCGCACACTTTTCCATCTACCATTGTGAAACATAATTTGTGACTTATCATTATTTTTTCCCCGGCACTAGTTGAGGCAGTTGAGGGTACTAGGGAGTTTATTAGCTCCTCCACATAGTTCTTCTCTCCTTTTATGAGAGTAGCTGACTCTTTCTCGCATTGAAAACTAATAGAACGGCAAAACTGAGTCGAAGAAAGTCCGGAATTCTGCCAAACCACGGATTTTTCGCATGTATTCGGGCCTTCATAAAGCAGCCGCAAAGGAACGAGTGAAGTCACAAACAGGTCACTAAAAACAGCATTCGAAAATTTCTCTTTGAAAACATATTGCCCACTGCTACCATGAAATCTCCACTTCGAAAACAAATTAGGTTTATTCTGATCACAGAAAGTTGAAAGTACATAAAACGTGAACCTGCAATGTATGCAGTCGCTGGAGTTTTACTGCTGCATAAGTTTCAGTCACACATCGATCTTTTGTCTGGGTAGCACCTGTTTTTCGCCGCTTGTATCCTGCTGTAAGAGGGATACATATTTGCATTCCTCTCTTTGGCCTGACTTCGGGTCAAGGCATATTGTGCCTTAGACAGCTTAGCTTCAATGAACAAAGAGAGCGCCTCATCTTCGCTGTAGATTTTTATGCGCTCAGTAGATTTCTCAGACTTCCAACCTTTACTGATCTTATATCATATATGAGTAATGAGGTCAGGCTCAACTCGGTGGAATTTACTCATAATGAAAAAAGAACTTTGTTATTTCCACAAATTTTCATTTCATTTTTCATTATTTACTGATCTTATTTGACCTCGTAGGGGTAGTATCTACTATTTCTTTCACTGGCTTTGCTGCTTCATCCTTACCTGTAGCCCGAAGTCTCATTTGGGCAGCGTAGGATAGTTCAAGAGCAGTCCTGGACTGCCTCAATGTCTCCAGTTTTTCTCCACTTTTTCCGGAAACTCCTTTCATCAAAAGACGTACTTGGGCGCCCAATCGAAGTCACTGTATATGTTTCACGTTCTGGAAGGGATATTATTTGATCTAGCCATTGCGAGTTTTATTCTCAAATCTATCTTTCTTTCGATAACATGCCTTCCATTTCCGACTTAGATCACTGTTAAAGCGCGACACAATTTTCATGACCTGCCGTCGGTAATGCTTTTCCTCTTCCTGAATTTCCAGCTCCTTTCAGATATAATCACAGAGATAAACACTAGCCTTGCCACCAATTTTCACTTCATTATCTAGTAAGCTCTCGAACAGCTCACGCCGAGTTGGCGAATAAGCCATCAGAGCGCACAGCAAAAAGAATGCACACGAAACCAAAATTACTTTGAAGAGGAGATGATATATTTAAGTGTTTCCACCGATTTCAACGTAGTTACTACTTTGTTTGTGGAACTCTCCACTACCTCCCCTGCGGCAGTGGAATCGACCATCCCCCTGATAAAGAAGGCATGTCTTCAAAATAGACAATGTGTTTACATTTTTTTCACCCTGTGACCAACCCCAGCAAGGATCAACCTTTTTTTACCCCCTGCCACTTGCCTAGGCACGTGGGCATCCATGAGATAGTGCAATAAAGAGTGAATCCTCTCAAAACAAAACTTCTTAGGTCCCCTTCCCACTTTGGCCCCCCATCGTCAACCCCCAATTGCTGCTCGCCTCCTGGCTGCCGTCCACGCCCCGGTCCGACGGTTGCGGCCTTCACTTAGTCGAGGAATATCATTAAATAGCGCAAAAACGCGCAAAATCGTATTTGAGAACCTCAATGTACATACGATATATGAACTATCGAAACGATAGAGCCTAATCTCGCAGTCGGGATAAGCCCGGACAATTTTTAAAACTCTAATGGTAATTTTCGGTCTTTTGATTTTTTTTTTAATTTGCACTGCCATGTGAAACAAATTTAAAAAAAGTAAATATCACTAAAAAATAAATCCTTTTATGCAAATCATAAACTAGACACTTTCAGCTAACAGGTAAAAGAATTTTTTTATTACAACTAGATCACCAATACTTGAAACACGCTATGAAACTTGAAAAAATCGCTAGGACAAAAAAAATCTTTTAAAGGCCAAGAAAAAATACTCAATGTTGAATTCATTATAAACGAAGACCTAGTTCAGGCAGAAAGATTAAACATGCGTTAAATGATAGAATGGACTTATAGTTTTGCACATGGAGCATTTTCAGTATTTGTTTTGATGTTTGGAAATGTTACTTTTGGCCAGATTTTTTTGATTTTAGCCCACTGTGCAACGGTCGGAGACAATTGTCCGCCATACGCAGCAGACGCCGAAAGCCTACGCCAGTTCTTGACTATAGTATTTTTATTGAAAAATTTCAACCGCCTAGATAAATGTGTTCTATTTTTTAAAATGCCCTGTCCAATAAAAAACGTAAGGGGATGTTGTACTATTGATTGGCCATGCAACTTCTGATACAGGCCATGTATTGCGTTCCTATTCAAAATCAACAGCTCAAAATACTTAATCCTTGAAAAGTATCAAAAGTGGAATACTCCTTTAGCCAAAACAACTAGAGGGCTGCAAAACCCAATGCATTTCGCCCACAAGGTGGGCTTCGTCAGGGGTAGAACCTGTTTCAACAGTGACTGGAAGCCAACAATCTTTGAAACAGGTCATAGTATACACGTAAACGATTTAACACTGATAACTTCAGCCAATAACTCACTAAACTCGTTAGAAAACCTTCACATTTACAAAAACCGCGATACACTTATGAACACGGACACAGATTTCAACAAGACCCTATACAAATTGACAGATTTAAACGACACACACGCCGAAAAATCTTTCCGCGTTTCGCTTGTTTCTCGGTCGTCTTCTTAATACTTTCCGTTTCAACCTGGCAGTTGGCTTCCAGTCACTGGTGAAACAGGTTCTACCCCTGACGATGCCCACCTTGTGGGCGAAATGCATTGGGTTTTGCAGCCCTCTAGTTGTTTTGGCTAAAGGAGTATTCCACTTTTGTTAGTTTTGGCCAAAGTTATTGAGCTACTATCAATTATCTTGAAAAGACTTTTTAAAATGAATTTTATTATTTTTATATGAAATATTTTATTTCCTTAGATTCAAATGAATGGTAATTTCTTTGCGAAAATTCATACTACTCTATCTCACTTGGAACAGCTCGTGATATCGTTACTTTTGAGCATTTGCTATTCTCATCTGAAGGAATCATTTCTTTGCACTCGCATCCTCACTTTCATAGATTTAAAAAAAAACTCCAACTGAAACTAATTCCATTGATGCATTCAATTCAAATTCAATTTTCTCATTAAAAATTTCAAGATTCACCTTCTTTATCATTAATAAATTTTGTATTCAAATCAAAATATTTTTGTTTGAAAATAAAAAAGAATCTACCCCATTTCTTTTAGCTTTATTTTTCTGTGTACCAACAATTGGCGCCCGCAATCCTCTGAATTCGCAAATGCGCCTTCAGGGTTGCAGGTCTGCTTTAGATGACCCATAAAGTTTTCGCGTTCAAGCAAAAGATTCGAGAACAAGAGAGAGGTCGGAAGAAGGAAAGGGGGAGGAGAGGGTGGAAGAAAGAGAGAGGACGAAAGAAAGAGGTAGAGAGAGGAGAGAGGGCGAACGCGAACATGGAAGAATAAGCGAAATGCGAATAATCCAACGTACCTCTCCGATGATGTACAGATACATTTCTCATATGCAGCAATGTATAACATTTAAAAAGGGTCGTCCAATAACATCTGTCCATCCAGCGAGTGGCACGGATAGCCCATCGCGAAGTATTTTCGAGTAGATGAAAATGTTTGTCTTCGGATTGAGTTATTGTGCCTATAATTAATGTCTGTGCAAACTAAGTATTCCATCAAACATTTATCAACAAATGTTGAATGCAATTCCTTTGAAATGACGTATACGAACTCGGGTGGAGAACCCCTGTTCTTAATTCTGCATCGTCAATGCTTTGGATACAATGGTGTCTTTACCTGGCTGTTGAAGTGAACAGACGTGCCTTTCACTTGCTCCTGCGAGCTCCTACGTAGCCTCGAGCGACTAGAGTAGCTGTAGCATTAGAGTAGCTGTAGTGTTAAGTAGAACTAACAATTTACTTTATTCTATTGTTATCCTTCGGTAATTTTATTTAACATTCGTTTAAGTTATGTAATTAGTTTTGTTATAACATCCACGTTATAGTTTTTATTTTTCTCTACCGTAATAGTTAAATTTTAAGCCTCGTAGTTTCTTGTTAGAAATTTCATTCTCCCTTTTACAAAATAATATTTATATCATAGTAGTTATTGTGTATTACCATATTCTCGTTACATTTGTAAGGTTGTTTTAGTTTTACGCTCCATAGTATTTATATTTTTCGTTGTTGTGTACTATCATCTCCTGTGCGTGATCTAACCTTGTTTGTGTTGTTTACGCCTTTCACTTTATACCTGCGCTTGACCCTTTCTCGTACGCTACACGAAGAGCGTCCCCGCTTTAAAACAGACCAAATTCTTTAGCCTTATCCCATTTCAGCTTTTGTTTTTATATTGTAACTCTTTTGCGTTAGTATATAAATTAGGTAAGTTTAGGATGGCTTCACCGAGGACTCCCGTTTCCTCCTTCTTGTGCGCCGCTGGTTGCGAGGCCATGAGGGCTCGAATCACGGAGCTGGAGAGGGTGGTTGCGGACCTCCTTCAGAGGGTGGAAAGGTCCGAGGCAGCCTTGGTTCGTGTGGGGGGTGCGGGGTCATCCCTAAAAGCTCGCCGCGCCAAATTGGCGGCCCGGGTTCGCCTGGGTGCGGCAGCCGGTAGAGTGATCGGGGTTGACTCTGACTCCTTACCGCGGGCTGAGGGTCCTCGGGCTGGGAAATCCGATGAGTGGAGAGTGGTGTCCACTCGGGGAGATCGTGGGGTGGTGCTGCGGAGGCAGGGAGTTGGGAATGCTTCGGCGGACTCGCTTCCTGTCAGTAATAGGTTCGAGGTGTTGTCGGAGGACGACTCCACGGCCATTGCGCCCGTACCCACTCCCGTCTCTTCGATGGAGGCCGGGCCCAAGGGGAGTCGGGTTGGGAAGGGAGGGTTGTTAGTGTTAGGTAGCTCTAACGTTCGGCGTGTAATGGCACCCCTGTTATCCAGTGCCCGCCGGGAGGGAGTTGAAGAGCGGATCTTCTCCAGATGTATATCAGGAGGCACGGTGCCGCAAGTGACCAACGCGGTGAGAGAAGCGGTAGTGGCGACAGGTTGCTCTCGGCTGCGGGTGGTGGCCCATGTTGGGACTAACGACGCCTCGAAGCGCGGGTCCGAGGAGATTTTAAGTTCTTTTAAGGACTTGGCCTCTGAGGTTGCTCGTGTCCGAGAGGAGTCGGGTTCCGATGTGCGGCTTACTGTCTGCAGTATAGTCCCTAGGATTGACCGCGGTTCTGAGGTTTGGAGTAGAGTTGAAGGTCTGAACCGAAGGCTGTGGAATTTCTGTCGGGACTTGGGAGTGGACTTCGTCGACCTACGACCGAATATCGAATCGTGCAGGGCACCACTGGATCACTCTGGTGTTCACTACACGCCCGAATCGGCTCAGAGAGTAGCGAGTAGGATTCTCGAGCACAGTAGGGATTTTTTAGGCTAGAGAGTAGGGCAGGGTGTAGGTCAGTTTTGGGTCAGGGGATAATCGATGCATTTGTAGAAAATAAGAATCCCGAAAGATTATCTAATGATAGAATATACACCGAGCGTGACATGCAGCACCAATTTCGCGATAGGTCATTGATAGAATGTTCCGTTAAGGGCGCGACGGGTCGCAATTCCAATTTTGATGCGACGCCATACAGTCGTGGAAGTGATTGTGGTGGGAGCGCATGTAGTTTTAGAGTGGAAGAGAAAGTCAAGGGTGAGATTAGCATGCGAAGTGATAGTGAGAAATTAAACGTCGTCGTACTGAACTGTCGCAGCATCCGTAGGAAAATTGCTGAGTTCGAGCATGTTATTCGCAGTCTGCATGCCGACGTCGTGATAGGCACAGAAAGTTGGTTAACGGATGAAATTCAGAGTCAGGAGATATTTCCTAGAGACTATCGTGTCTATAGAAAAGATCGCGCTAATAGATCGGGCGGGGGAGTTTTCATAGCGGTTAGCGATAAGTACGATAGCAGTGAGATTCCGATAAGTGACGAGGATATCGAGAGTGTTTGGTGCCGCATAGGTAAAGATGGCTCCAAAAAGGTGTTCATATGCTCGTTTTACAGGACACCTAACGCTGGTGTAGATTGTATTTTAAGTCTCGAGAAACAATTATCAAAGCTTAGACTGATAAATCAAGATGGTATCGTTATAGTCGGTGGTGACTTTAACTTACACTCAATTGATTGGGAAAATCTATGTTTCGAATCTAGAGGCATTAATCGAAACATTCTGCGAGCACTCTCTCCTTCAATTAGTCAGAAAGCCAACGCGATTGGGAAACATATTAGATTTATTAGCAACTAACGTCCCAGAAAGAATAAACAAAGTCACCATTGAAGATGGGATAAGTGATCATCAGGCCGTATATGCAGAGTGTAAGTTGAAAATCGAGAGGCACCCCAAGCCTCAAAGAAAGTTTTATATATTTGCTAGGGCAAACTTTTCAAGCTTCAGGTCGCGCCTACGAGAAATACTACCTGGCTTCCGTGATATGACCGAACGATCAGGTGCTGAGTCGTCATGGAAACTATTCAAGGATATAATGCTAGAGAGTATCGATAAGTACATTCCAATTAAATCGAAGGTCGACAATAAAGAGCCACGTTGGTACAATAAGCAAGTTAGGAGTGCGCTTAGGCGTCAGAGAATATGCCACGCGAAAATAAAAAATATGCCGTCTACATCATCCGATGAATATAGAGCAACTAAAGTTAAGACGTATAAGGAATCCCGCGCTAAAGCGAGAACTACTATGCGCGAGGCTTTTACTAACTTCCGGAATAAGGTATTAAATAATTATTTGAAGGAGGACCCTAAACCGTTTTGGTCCTATGTGAGAGAGGTCCAAGGTAGAGGCCCTACAATACCTTCCCTGCGTAATGACTCGGGTGCCGTTATTCATGATAGCGTAGAGAAAGCCAACCTGTTAAACGGTCATTTTGTAAAAGCATTCACAGCCGTCAGCGACCATTGCGTACATGTTGCACCCGCAATAAGGGGGGGAGGGCTGATGGACGATATAGTATTTTCTGAGGTGGGAATAGCAAAGCAATTAAGTTCCATCAGACATAACAAAGCCACTGGCCCCGAAGAAATTCCTGCTCGCGTTTTAAAAGAATTAGCAGAAGAAATAGCACCTTTTCTTCTGATTATCTTCGAGAAATCCATTTCTCGCGCAGAGGTCCCTAGCGACTGGAGGTTAGCGCACGTTACCCCAATTCATAAGGGCGGAGACAAGGAGAACCCAGAAAATTACAGGCCGATTTCTTTAACTTCGATATCGTGTAAGATTCTCGAACATATACTCGTTAGCAACATAATGCGATTTCTTGATAGTAATTTATTGTTAGATGATTGTCAACACGGCTTCAGGAAAGGCAGGTCATGTGATACTCAGCTCGGTCTTTTTGTTAATTGTTTACTGAGAAGCGGAGAAAAGAATACGCAGGTCGATGCCATCTTCTTAGATTTTAGGAAAGCCTTTGATAAGGTACCTCACAGGAAGTTAATAACGAAATTAGAAACCTTAGGCGTAAATTCTAAAATCGTTAGTTGGATCCGTGAGTTTTTAAATCATAGGAAGCAGATGGTTGTTATAGATGGGAAATCTTCGAACTTAGTGGAGGTTGTCTCTGGCGTTCCACAGGGTAGTGTAATTGGTCCGTTATTATTTCTAATTTATATAAACGATATCAGCTCAGTAATCAGAAGTAAAATTAGGCTTTTCGCGGACGACACCGTCATCTATAGAGAAATAAGCAATCCGGAAGACCACCAGTATCTCCAAAATGACCTAGAAGCTATTTCTGCATGGTGTAAGGAATGGCAGTTAGAGATAAACCAAAAGAAAAGCTGCGTCATCAACTTCTGGAGAACCAAGAGTATCTCGTTGAATAATAATTATTCGTTGGACGGAGTAGATATTCCAGTTTCAGACTCGATTAAATACCTCGGAGTCACGATCCATCGTGATCTCTCGTGGGACACCCACATTCGCCGATTGATAGGTGCCGCTAACAAAAAGCTGGCCTTTATAGGGAGAATAGTTCGAAATAGCTCCGAAAAAGTGAAAGAATTATGCTATTTATCCTTGGTTCGACCGCAGGTCGAATATGCTTCAGCTGTGTGGGATCCTTACGAAAAGGGACTCACTAACGAGATAGAAAGGGTTCAGCGCAGGGCAGCTAGATTTGTAAAGAGGAATTACGATAGTAAACAAAGCGTAACATCATTAATAGAAAATCTGAAATGGACATCGTTAGAGGAACGTAGGCTGCAGGCTAGAACTAAACTACGGGAAAAATTTATGTCGGAGGGACTAGCGAATGAGGTAGTAGGACTTATCAGAAGCCCGACGTATTTCGGAAGGCAGGACAGTGATGATAAGATTCGCGAGATTGATTGTAGAACGGAGCGATATAGAGGATCGTTTTTCCCTAGGACGATAAGAGACCATAATAGAAAAAGATGACGTAGGAAAACTATGGACCCTTGGTGCACTGCACCCCCTGCCATCCACCGAAAAGGTGACTTGCAGGGTATAATGTAGATGTAGATGTAGATGTACAATTCGGAAGCCATAAAAAAAAGGTATTTATATAGGGAGGCTTTAAGTTTTTTTGTCAGTACTTTTCTGCATCAAATTCAAAAAGCGTTTGAACATGATTTGAAGTTCTAAACATCAAATGATTTATTTTCGATAAAAGCGCAATATTTGTGGAATTTTGTGTTCTCGCTCGCCCTTTTATTCACCTCTCCGGAATTCGTGCATTTCCTACGCGTCCCATATTTTTCTTTTCCTTTCCATACGAAATGCTTCCCACTGATTCACGTACATTTCCCCTTTCATATGTAAGTTTTAGTTTATTTATTTGACATAAAATTCTACGGTGATGATTTTTACGCATTTTTCATTGTGGCGATTTTGTATACTTGACTTCCACGGTAAAAATTCCTATTCCGTATTTGAGTACTTAAAATGCATTTCCAGGGCAATATATATGTATCTTATATCCTCATAGTGACACTGACTAATTCCCGAGCTTCTTTCCTATTTAAGCGATTATTTAGAAATGTGGATAATTAGTTTACATGTGTTTTTTTGAATTCCTGACTTCAGAAGGAAGGAATCATTGTCAGTTTCAGCTGAAAGAGCTATTTTATCATTTATTAACGTGGTTCTTTGTCACTCGTTCAATAACATGCAATTAGCCGCAGCTCGTTTTTCCCCTATAGATTCTTTAGTTTCTTCGTGTTTCTGCAAGGTCTTCATTTACGTATCTCTTCAAAGCCAAAAGAAAATCCAGGCGCTCTTGGGATATCCTTCAAGTAAAGAAGAAAAGGCGCAAGCGCGCCAATGCCGATCGTAAGATGCGCGCCATTAATTATCGCTGCCGGCAAATATGTACGTATTTACCCCATACGAGAGAAATCGACTATCTCACGGCCCGTGCACTGTGAATAAATTGAAATTGACTAATGAACGACCTCCAAGATGCTACAACAGCGAATAGCCATTTTCATGAAATAAGGAATCGCATTTTCCGCACTTGATGGGTGAACTGAGGTGGATATACATCAACTGGAAGTTATTAATACTAGACCTAATAAAATGTAACTGAAGGGAATTCTCGCCTAACTTACGGAGTCCGTGAAAATGAGGTTATAGCTATAACCATGTCAATGGCATAGGTTTTACAGTAATGTCATTTTAATATGCTCCACCCTTACGCGCTACGCATTTCAACCCCTAAACCGCGAGTCTAATTCGTCCGCTGCCCGTGTGCACCTCTGAACCTCCTTTCAGCATATATTTAAGGTAGAAAATTACATCTAGCCCCATTTTTGAACTTTCCCTTTGTAGAAGACACGTTTCATAACATATTCATGTCTCTGCCAATTAAAGGTTTGCCGACCGACCGTCCTACTGCAAATTTAATATATATAGTGATATCTGACTTAAAAACAGTCATTGATACAATATCAGTGAATAATTGAATATGTATTTATTTTAATTTCCGTCGTATTGTTAAAACTTCAAAATAGCGTCGAAGTTTCGTAAATATGTGGAAAAGTGCGACGCGAAATTATACGAGTAATGCCACTCAATCATATCCTATTAAACGAAGCCGGCAACAATGCAAATCACCTTGAAGTCGAAAGAATTTCACGGAAGAATATATCAGATTTTTGCGTTGAAAACTATTTCTTGGGCCAATTTGACGCGTACTCAAAAATCGACGCAAGGAAAAGAAATTTCGTTCTTTAAGGCGCTCGTTGTTTCAGTCTCGAACTTCTATGATGATTTTGTGTGTTTTTTTACCTGGTAAGCTTCAAAGTGCGAACATGGTGAATAATTCTGAAGATAAAATGGGCAGATAAGATAAAAATGAGGAAGCACTAAGAAGATTAGGGAATGATTGTACAGTTGGCCGAACTGTATCGGACATTACCTGAGCAGAGAGAGAGAGAGAGAATGATTAAAGACGTGATAGAAGAAAAAAATGGAAGGAAAAGTAGGAAGTTTTCAGATCCAAGAAGACTTGAAGAGCAGAGAGAGCTTTCAAGAAATTAAGAAGATTGCGGAAAACAGGAGTAAGCTTAGAAAATGGTTTAACCTACCATCTTAGACTCATTTATCGATAACAGGGTTTAAATCAGGGGTCGGCAACATACGGCCCGCGGGCCACATCCGGCCCCCGAGAGCGCTTCATGCGGCCCGCGAGGATATGATGAAACAGTGGTCGGTAAAATTTAAAATCTACAATTTTGTATTTTTCAATGAGATTAATAGTAACAAAACGGTCCCTGGTGTGGTTTTAACGCTAGTAAATCATTTGGACATGTTTTTCTATAATATGAGACCACAGAATCTGTAAGTAACGTCTGATATCAACGGTCATCCGCCACGCCGAAGCTCTTGTGACTTCCAATGCGGCCCTCCGAAGCATTCACAACTACTTATGTGGCCCGCCATTCATAAAAGGTTGCTGACCCCTGGTTTAAATAATATAGTCCCTGCGTCAAGTTTTAGCGGAGAAAAGGGAAATTTTGGTCACACAATACTGGAAACGGGTTTCCGCGAATAAGATAACAGAAATTTGAAGATTTTCTCAAACAAATAAATTACACAGATTGGGTTGGACAATGAACCTTCTTCTTCCCGAATAACATAGTCCCTGCGTCAAGTTTTAGCGGAGAAAAAGGAAATTTTGGTCACACAATACTGGAAACGGGTTTCCGCGAATAAGATAACAGAAATTTGAAGTTTTTCTCAAACAAATAAATTATATTGGGTTGGACGAAGAACCTTCTTTTTTTCCCGAATATTTGAAATATTCAATAATTTTTGTTACGTGACATTTGCTTTGTTCTTTCGGAATCTATATTGTTCGAGCACCAAGGTATTTTTCTCCGACTCAAATTCCGTACCCTCTTTAAAGTGGGAAAATATTCGACACTTGATGACAAAAATGAAATACAACATGGTCGGAATCAATTTAGCTTGAAGACAACTCCGATCAACCCATTGTTGATCCTAAAATTCATTTTAGACCTTTTTAGTGCTTTTCGTTTGCTGAAAAGCGCTATTATCTTCGTGATGTCCGACCGTCCATCCGTCCGTCCGTACGCATATATCAGGGAAGAATTGGCTGAACCGATTTCAACCAAATTTGGTACATAGAATCTTCACATAAATATAAGACCAAAATGGCATATTTCGACCAGATTGATGCAGTAGGGGTGCCACAATTGTAAAATTAAACCTTTAGGTAATAATAAATTTGGAAGGAATTGGCTGAACCGATTTCAACGAAATTTAGAATGAAGAAGGTGTAAAACATTAAAAAATAAAATCAATATTTGAATGTTGATATAGAAAACAGGGCTGCCACAATACAAGTAATAAAAAATTTCATTTTACAAGTATTTGTGCTGAACTGTTAACATCAATTTTAACCAAAATTAAAATTTGTAATGTACACATTTATACAAAACCATAATAACATACTTGAACCGGATCAACCAAACAGGGGTGCCGCACTTACAAATTAAATTCTTTCAGTAATTACGAATTTGGAAGGAATTGTCTGAACGGATTTCAACAAAATTCTCTATATAAGATTTGTACAACATACCATAATGAAATCAAGATATTTAAAGCGGAGATAAATAGCAGGGCTACCACAGTAAAAAGTAAAATTATATTTTTACACGTATTTATAGAGAAATGGCAGCATGGATTTTAATCAAATATGGTACATATAATCTTCATATAAATAAAGAACCAAAATAGCATATTTAAACCGGGTCGACTAAACAGGGCTACCACAATATGAAGGTTCGAATTTTTCTGTAACTATGAGTTTGGAAGTTTTTAGCAGAACCGATTTCAAAAAGAAGTTTCGCTTGTAGGGCGAGTATAGAATGGCAAAATGAAATGAACATGTTTCGAGCGTATCTAAAAAGCAGGGCTACCACCATACAAGGTAAACAATTTTCAAAGTAAATACATTAATATATGATTACAGTACGGGGAATTTGACAAAAAGCACTCATGTACCACGGGAAACCCGTGCACATCCCTACTTGTCGTTTTTATCGTCCTGAAGGCGTGCAGATTGCTCTGTCTAAAATCGCGAGAGCAGCACTTTGTCCGATTAGACATTCTTATGAGATATCCGAATTTTAAAGCGTCGTTTCCATCCGAGTCCTCCGGAATCCGAACGCGTTTGTTTCCATGGGTTCCTGTCAACATCGCGCCTCCATAAGCGCGACGGAATTCCACAACGAAATAAGGCATCTTTCTAAAAAATTCACATCCTATCTACCATAAACCGAAACGACTTATAAACTACCCTTGGAAGTCGCGTCACTGTTTTGCGCACTTATTTCGATTTTCACGGTAAAATTTCCCGTTCGATCCCCAATATTATTCTGAACCGTTAAATTTTCCCTATGCCAGCGAGTAAATATGATCGCCGCAAGAGGGTGCTGCCATCCGACCGGACGCCAGTCCGAATCTGCAAACGCGTGGTGTATCGAGGAAAGAGGCGTCGTCCGCAACCCCTCCCGGAACAAAGCCGCTCCTTCCTCCCCCCGGCCTCCCCCTTCTCCCACCCCGCCACCCCCTCTCCCTCGACCGGACACCAACCATCTAAGGAGAACGGCTCGTGTGGAGAAGTGCCCTTCCACTCTTCGCCCGTTCCCTGTTCCATCCTGCGCCTCGTCACCCCCTCGGCCGAGACCTCCGATTCGCGACGTGGAAGGAGAACTACTACACTCCACTAAGAGGGGAGGCCTCGTAATTATCCTCCCCCTTCCCCCGCCAATCTATCAGCCTCCCTTTATAATATGAGCGAACCGGTGATCGCTACACGTTCTTCCGCGGTGAGCGCCGGCGGTATATCGGAGCCCTAAGGAGCGAGGGAACTGCGTCTTGAGCGTGCTTTACCGTCTCTGAAATATACAGAGAGCCTTTGGTTGCCGTTCTCTTTGACCGCCGAGGAACCGCCATGGGATCCATCCGCCTTGAGTTCCTTCTCTTGGCAGTCCTCCTCTCGGAGTCGACGCCTCTCGTCACTGCCAAACCCGCCAATATCCGTGAGTACTTACGAAAGTGAAGGAAGGTGGCGATTTTCGAATGAAGCATTTCCGATGGTCTGCTTCTGCGAAAGCCGATAAACATAAAAGGGGAATGGGGAGGGGAGGCTTGGCTAATCTGCAGAGTGCGAGGTCTCTCCGAATTATACCGAAAAGATTTATTTTGTCGTGACCGCCCGTTTCGCCTTTTGGTCCTCCGTTTTCGAATCGAGACGATGCATTGACAAAAAGGATGTTTTCGCTATATTTTATTTATAAGGTATAGTTAGGCAATTTTAGTAAGAAAAATATGTATTCGGACGGTTGGTCCATTCTCACGAGTTGAGGTATTGCTCCCCCCGTCACTACAGTTTTTGCTCTGCTGTCGCACCTAATTACGAAGTTACGGAACTTAGACGCATTTAGGAAATACGGATTACGTTTAAAGAATTAAACTACGTTTAACAAGAATGGAATACACAGAGATTTCAAAGGCGTTCCTTATGGACATTTTTGTGGTAAATGAAGTTCTCTATACAAATAAATTTTTTAATCTATACCACCCTGATCATATAAGAGCATGGAAGAGAAAAAGATGGATTTCTGTTTTTTTCCTATAAGTCTTAGCAATCGATGTAAACAAAATATGCGATGTTTTGCTCGGGATTTCCTGAATTTTTATCTTCGAAACTATAACTCGTAATAATGTAGTATCACCGACTTTTCTGTAGCAAATGTTGTCCTCTATCCGAATAAATTTTTTAATCTATACCTTACAGATCATATATGGTATTTAATTGTTGCTTGACTGATGCCATTTGACGAGATACGAATATGTTAATTAAAGTATTTATATAAAGTGGAAGTTATAATTGACGGATGCAGTTCAAAATCACAATTGGGGGATAAATTGTAATAAGTATCACTCCTACTTTATTTAATTAAAATCCGTCCAGCGGTTTAGGAGATGAAAGTTACGACAGACAGACCGACGGACGAGACGTGCCCATATGACGTTCCGCTACTACCGCTTCGCTGGCTGCCCATGTCGCGCGGTTCATCATCCACGATCTATCTCTCAGTTCGTTCCCGCGACGGGATGAGACTTCGCTCTGCAAAGTGATTACACGATCACCATAATATCGCGCATGCGTCCATGTAGACTAGCATTTAAATAATGCAAGTTTTCTGGGCATCGGAAATAAATTGCTAGGAATTCATTAAAATACTTAATTAACTTGCCAGTGAAGAATTAATTTTATCAAAAATTGCGATTTTTTAAAGTTGTTTATTTAGAATGATTAAATATTACCTGTATTACCTAGGGATGGCGGCTCATTTCAGAGCAAACGCCTTAAATTTTTGTGCGTTGGATTTTCTCAAGTGTTACAATCTGTCACAAAGACAATAATCTTTGCAGCAGAACATTATATTTTTCGTCAGAGACTCTCTTTGATTCCATGGTGGTTTATTACATTCACTCTGCTTCAGTTCGGTTAAATATCTGAACAAACTTTACCATCGTTCGACGGTAAATGTCACCCATTCCTTGAATCGAATTCATCTCTGTTTTTCATTACGAAGGAAGTTTAGTCCATCTTGAAATGAGGATATTTACCATGGAAAAGATGAGCACTTAGGCCAAAGGTCGGATTCGAACCATTGACCACCAAATTTTCCTCGAATTCGCTCGATTTCTATCTGTTGCACACAACACTCAGCAAAGTGTCTAAATTCTATGAAGGACATATGGAAAAATTGCGTTTCTTCGTTCGCAAAAGAGCATTTGGTTATACGTACTTGATAATATTATGTCCGTGCGACCTTCGGCTTCGCTTCGCTGATGAAAATATCTCACTAGTACTCGATATATAAATTATGAAGGTTGAATTACGTAACGAAGTTGATCTTCAAGGGGAGGAATCAGCTTTAATGAATTCTTTATCTAGGTGACGCCAACGCCAGAAAATAGTTACACGTGTATTTATTAACCCTTGTCAATCTCTATTAGAAACCATCGCTCAAATACTCCTTCGAATGTAAATCGATAAAATAAAATAAAATAGAAATATCTCGACCATTTCCATAGATGCGTTGTTATTTTCTGAACAAATCTTTCGGTTGAGAACCGCTTCTTTAGAGTATATTGCGAATACTGAAGCAAACGAAATCAATCAGCCGAATCATTTATGTCGGAGGGGTTGCGTTCAGGTGAGCGTTCGTTCGGACCGAGGATTAAATGGCCGAATCGGAATCGAAGGAATGGTGGAACGAGCATCTCCGAAAATTAACGCGGTGGAATGGGCGACGGCACAGAAAAAGCGTGTCTTCTCTCGCAAATCGAACAGAATATGCGTCGCAAGTAAAAATTACACATTCCCTGGGAAGGAATACATTGCGGGTTAACTATATTGAATTTTCCTTTTTGAACTTGTCGTCTGCCGTGCAGATATATTGATACCAGAAAAATGATACGTTAATATGTCATATGTATATCTCAAAGACGCCGTTTGTTTTCATTGGGTTTTGCTAAAAATTTGGACATACTACATCGTACATCGTATGTTCCCAGTTGTTTCACCTCTTCCTACGCGCAATGAGTATCTAAAAGGTAGCGCAATGAATTCCCGGATAGGAAGGGAGGAGAGAAATCTGGTGTCGGCTTTTAGCCTGCTCTTAATAAAAAGCACCAAGGGGGCCAACGGCTTAACGTCCCTTCCGAAGGACGGAGTGTTGATTTGAGCGCGCTCCTTAATCTCTTTTTCTCATTGGCTCGTCCTCATCTCCTTAGTTCCAACACGCACAAATAGGGGGCCGAGCGTCTTCGAAAAAAACCCTCCAGGATTCGAACCGGGTGTCGCTTTAGCTGGCGGGACCAACAGCGACATACTAAGAGATCATTTTTTTTCGTTTAAAACCGTGGAATGATCGATTTTGGCCTCCGCTCTTCATATAAAGGTGAGAATAAAATTCTTCCGGTCGGCTCTAATTTGCTTGTCACCCGAGTTTAAATACATCTACGACGGTGAAAGGATACTCCACAAATATTTTAGAAATATTTATCGCGAGGTAAAAATATAGATATGTATATGCTTCCCATATTATCCAAAAATTATGCTCGAGCGCGGCATCCCATTTGCTCTAAACGAGGAAAGAAGTTGAAGTTGTAGGTTGCAGAAAGAGAGAGAAGGAGAGAGATAGAGGGAGGGAAATGGAGGAGAGAGATAAAAGGAAGGGAATTGGAGGAGAGGAAAGAAGTTGAAGTTGTAGGTTGCAGAAAGAGAGAGAAGGAGAGAGATAGAGAGGGAGGGAAATGGAGGAGAGAGATAAAAGGAAGGGAATTGGAGGAGAGAGATAGAAGAGAAATTGAGGAGAGGGGTCGTCGGAGAGGTGGAGCGGGGCGTGGGTTGAAAGCTGTCGACGCGTTCGGCCACTGGAACCGAGTGGCCTCCAATATACGCGAATTTTTTATTACGATACCTTGAGAGTGCTCGGAATTCGATTTCTTTGCGTCCAAACAAAATAGAGAGCTTTCAATTTTGATAAACCGGAAGTTTATGTGTATTCGGGAAGACATTATAAAGTAGCTTCCGTACGCCAAGCGCCATATTGGCCGTGAGTAACGAGAGGGTCTCCATCAGCCAACTTCTCTCATTCCATAATAACCTCTATGCTATTTTCGCGTATGGGGACTTTTAATTTTGAAGAGAGAAATTTATTTATCATCCACAATTTTCACTATTGTGCGCGATGGCATTTAAATTCGACTCTTGAGAAGTGTCGCGGTCGTTTTGGCCTGGCTGGAAAAGTATTATAAGCATAAGAATATATTATATTATTTTTTATAAATTATTTGAATTTATAAACAACATTTATATATTTAAATATAGGTATTGTTCGTCGACTGAGTTGTGCGTACTTCGTCTTTGATGCTTCTGGCAGCCGAATCCCTGCACGAAAACGCCCGATGTCTATCTTGACTCGATTGTGCTCTTTTCGAAACTGGTCGACAAGTTTATGTACCGACGGATGATGGCCATCTATCGCTCTATGTAATTATCTTCGCGTTAGTCGACGATGTCATTCGTTTCATCTGGACAACTGCCGGCCAAGTTTTCAAACGCAGCCGTTACGTCAGCAATTGGAACGAAACTCAAATCCAATAACATCTTGACGTGCATTCGCAGATTTTCATTGTTGCGATACTCTTCGACTAAATGGGATTCTTGGACCTTTCTCCACAAGTATTGTCCTAAATGAAATAGACTTCCGTTGCAGCGAACACGTTTTATTGAGCTATTTTGACGGGGCTATTTGGTCTTGGACTGTTTTGTGGTTAAGCTATTTTGACAGGACAGTTTTATCGGGGCTGTTTTGGCTTGGTACCATTTTAAATATAAGAGATTGTTTAAAAAAATGCAGAAAGATGTGTTTCAAGAAAAAAGATTGAAGACCATTGATCTCTAGCGTAATAATAAGACGGTCGCCAGATATCTATCGAGGTTTGGCGTCTTTCATCTCGTGGCTGTGTTCGAAACCTATCTATAACGCAACTTCGATCAAATTTATAGATGTATTGTTTCTATCACACTAAATCGCAGTAATAACAAGTAAGATATCCTTGTTGAAGCAAAAAAAAGTTGGTTGTCCATAGACAGACAAAGATACAGACATAGTGATCACGTTAGCACGCTTTTGCTTTTAATAAAATTTACTAAAAATCAATAAACGGCAGTCATACATTTTAGGGTGACGTAATAGATGTTCATTAATTTACGAAGCGTATTTTTAGGCGCGTTTCGTTTCCAACACAAGCGTCTAATTAGATTCATTTTGTCAGTCCGTCCGTACGCATGTTCGTTCTCGGCTTCTACCGAACGGATTTTCATGAAATTTGGTAGTGAGGACTTATGCGCAAAGGCGTTAAGAAGATACACTGTACATTTGCCTAACTTGTTTTCTTTTTGCATATCGAAGCTAAACGTTGCCAAGATACACAGTTACTAAGGCAAAAATGTTCTCTTTTATGCTTTCATGGAACATATGCAGCAAGCTTCATCCACGTGTGTAAGAGGAACGATCCCAATGTGGAGGAATGCATTAAGAATTCGATCGAGGATCTTCGGCCTCAACTCAGCAAAGGTAAGTGACGCGCGTCTCAAATTACATCCAAGAATTTGTTGGATGTGACGACGGCATCGCCATTTCCTTCCAAAGCGCCTTCGATCATGCCGATTAGCTCCCGATTTTATTTTATGATGAGAATTCGCGACAGGCAAGACGCTTCACTCTTAATAATCCGTGTTAAAAACGAAATGATTGTTGGTGACGGCATTTTTTATTATTACATTTATTTGAAAAAATAACGATTATTATTCTCAATTAATTTCTGGGCATTTCAGGAAAAATTGTTTTCAATTCCATTAAAAACATATTCGATTAATTTAGTTTTCTATTTTTCAGGCATCCCTGAAATGGAAGTTCCTGCCTTGGAGCCGTTAGTTCTTCCGGAGGTGATTGTCAAAGCAAGCTCAAGAGGCGCTAACTTCAATGGCGTAGGAAAGAACATTAAAGTTTATGGAGCTAGCAACTTCAAAATCGACACTCTCAAGTAAGGAACTCCTTATCATTTGATTTATTGTTATTAGTTTTGTAAGCGTGAAACACCTTTTTGCGCAAAGAATAATTTTACGCCATTTCATGCTTCTCATTCTTCGATTGTTGGACAGCAATACCCGTGCCTCAACGAAGATGAAGCTGTAGAATAAAAACATCAAAAGTTGAAATTAATCGAACATGTATCTAATTAACGCTTATTCTTAGGATAATAAAAGAGATTAACTGTTACAAAGAGCGTGAAAATATGCGTTTAACTTTGACTATTTTTTCCAGACTTGATCTGGTCAAGAATGAAGTCAGAGTAGCGGTAACTATGCCAAAACTGACTTGTGAGTCTGACTACGAGGTGGATGCCCGAATTCTTGTTCTTCCAGTGAAGGGCAAAGGACCTCTTAGAGCTAATGCAAGTGAGTCATTAGAAGATAATGCAACTAATTTTTTTAATTTCAAAATAAATAAATTTAATGTTTTCTCGTTTATTTACTGTCGTAAAATATATGTTTGACGAGATTCACTTCTACTTGTGTGTTATACAGATAATTTGGTGGATAACAAGGCTTTTAACAAAAAATGTTAGCAGTATTTCTTAAGTAAAGTGTTCTTTTAACCATACAGCGTACGTTGTAACTGATTGAGAACATTAACTCCACTTTTATTGCATATAAATTAATTAAATTTGTTAGACAAAAAAATTGCGACAATTCTCCCATATATTATAGATGAAATTAGTAAAAATACGTTTATACTGATATGAATCTGATCTTTTCAGCTAATGTGAAAGGAGATGCAGTATTGAAGGGAAAAATCGTTGAGAGGGACGGTGACAAATACCTCACCTTCGAAACCATGGACTTAAAGATTTTTATCGAAAACTACAAGATTCGTCTTGATGGTCTGTTTGGAGGTGACAAAGTGCTTGGTAAGTCGAAGACTTCTGCACCCAGAATCGTTGCTGGTTATATTAGCCAGTGAAATAGGCAACCTTTTGCTTCCACAATCTAATTCTAATGGATTTGGGAGGTAGCGCAGATAATTCAAAAATTTCATTGCATGCAGTTCTTTAGACCGAAACGGATATCTAACAATCGCTTACTGTTATCATCAGGTTATTTTAAAGAAATATAGCCAATAGCTGTTGTCTGTTTCTCTATCTCCCACTATTCGGCCGGAGAGAGAATTTTTTCCAACCCATTGATATTCTGAAAAATACTACAGCAGAGGACCGTTTGTCCGGGAAGTTCGGGACCAAGAGTTTTCTGGATTCCGTGATATTCCGTTCTTTGGGTCATTAGACAAAGAATATAAATGTTTGTCGTCCTTGTATACATTAATCATACCGGCTATGAGGAATCCGTACGTTAATTTGCTCGGATAGTTACGGTATCGTTCATATCAATTTAGAGTGCGCTGTATGATGAGTTTGACTCAGGGAACCGAACCGAAACAGAAAAAAACCGTTATTTTGGCTGGAGTGAAACCGAACCCAAACAGAAAAAAAATATTTTCTGTACCCGTACCAAAACCGAAAACCGTTATTTATTTCGTTCCATTTTTTCGGTTCGCATAAACAGAGGGAGGAAAAGAAGGGTTTTTTTTTACTTTTGCTGTAATATGAGTCTTTTTTGAAAGCCTCACTTTAAAACACCGAATAAGGTAAAGGCTAATGGTTTCCTGAGAATACATGCTCCCAAACCTTTGGAGAGATGCATCTTTGTAATAATATCTGTCGGTTCAATGGCGGGATTTTCCATGGGCATCTCAATACACAGAGAGAGGGTCAAGGAGTTGTTCCAGAACCCTGTTAAACGAGGCTAGTGGAAAGGAACTTAGTGGTACTTTGAAGACAGTCGCTAATCGTCTGGGTACCCTACCCCGTGGAGCGTTCCAGGTAAAAATGTTTCAAGATTCTTAACTTGGATTTTGCTTAAAGTTGGAGATTATTGTGCCCATAAGCTTTCATCCCTTCTCCATATGCATTGAACCCTTATATTTTGATAGTCTTCCTCTAAAACTTATCCAGGAAGGATTGCTCCACAGTCGTGCTTTTAAGTTAATCTTACTTCTGTTATCCTTTGTTAGTAAAGGTCGGTAAATTTCTATTTATATAATGCATCTTAAACAAAATGTGCACACATATTAGCATTCGTTGCTTAAAACTAAAGAGAGATTAAGGATTAATGCGAATTTGTTATATTTTATGAAGTGCTTTGCCGACTGCAAAAACGCTTGAAGAAAGATAGTTCATGACGCGATGAATATGTAAGTCTAATTTACTTTTTGTGTGTGTGTTTGATTTCTAGAGGATATTTAGTACTGCGACGTAAATTTGGTTTCGTCTCCATTTCCCATGAAAAAAACATAAAAGTCTGTCCTGACATGCAGACTTTTCTGGTTATTATTTTAAAATATACAATTTATTAGCGCAATATTTGCATGATCATAAAGATTTTATATTAATTTTCTTATCGTCGAATTTTATCGTGCGGATATCTATTTTTGTTTTCTTGACCTGCCCATAGTGAAGACATATTTGGTTTAAATAAAAAATAACATTATTAATCAATAAAGATTATTTTGGAATCCTCTTGAAATTTTCCCCAAAAACTTCAAAGTCGGAGCGAAAAAAAACCGGTTCGAACCGATTCAATGGCGGTTGCTGGAGCGAAACCGGAACCGAACCGAAATTTTTTGTTTTGTGTGAACCGGAACGAAAACCGGAGCGAAAAAAATTTCGCTGATTTGACTGTATGCACACCAAGCGTGTAGTGTGAGAACGTCGCTCTAATTGAATATCCTAAGCAACATTTGGAACAAATGGTTGTTGACATTTATGTTTGTTGTGTTCTTCAAACGAAGAATGAATTGACGATATTATCTTCCTCTTTGCTACTTACATTTTGATTCTACTAATCGAAATATAAATAATTACCTCTGCCTTTCATGTTGTCTGATTTGTTACATCAGTATATAAGTTTAGGGAAATAACAAACCTGGAAATATGAACGTAACGGGGAGATGAAACGTTTTCCTTTATGAAACGGGAATTTGACTCTTGTCTAAGCCTCGCAAATCTACACTTGTGAAACTTATCATTACGCATCGAAACAAGATGGAAATGTATATTCCATAAATGGAATACACAGAGATTTCAAAGGCGTTCTTTATGGGAAATACAATTTAAACGGTACCGCAAGATTAGGCGATTCTCGAATTTTTATCCCCGGAACTATAACTCACCAGTCTCGCGGACTTTTTTGTGGTAAATGAAGTCCTCTATCCAAATAATTTTTTAATCTATACCACACGGAACATACAAGAGCGTGGGAGAGAAAGAGATGGAGTTTTATTTTTTTTTTCTCGAGAGAACCGTCTTAGCAATCGATGTAAACAAAATATGCGATGCTTTGGTCGGGATTTCCTGGTATTTTTATCTCTGAAACTATAACTCGTAATAATGTAGTCTCACGGACTTCTCTGTAGCAAATGTTTTCCTCTATCCGAATAAAATTTTTAATCTATACCTTACAGTTCATACAAGAGGTAGGGAGAGAAAAATATGGTATTTAATTTTTGCTTGACGGATGCCATTTGCCGAGATACGAGTGTGTTAATTAAAGTATTTATATAAATTGGAAGTTCTAATTGACGAATGCAGCTCAAAATCACAATTGGGTGACTAATTTTAATAAGGATCACTTCTACTTAATTTAATTAAAATCCGTCCAGCGGTTTAGGAGATGAAAGTTGCGACAGACGGACGGGCGGACGAGACGTGCCCATAAGGCGTTCTGCTACTACCGCTTTGCTGGTAAAGAACGTCTAATAGTATGAAAAGGCGCACATCTCCAAAACGTTAATAAATTAATCGATTTTTGCAAAAAAATGTATAATTTTATCGTAGATTTGTATAGAAATACTTACAGCACGGCATATGTTATACGATAAAATAATTAAATCGTGTTACTTGGCCAGGGTCGGATATAAGGCCAGGCGGACTCGTGTATTTGTAGGCCTCGCGTATAGAGTCATGGGGGAGTTTGTGTTAACAGTGTTTGGAGCTTATTTCGAGAGGGGAAAGAACTGTATACCTAGGTAGATTGAGTCTGAAAAGGTCTAACATAAAGAAACGGTCGAATACATTCTAAATGTCGAAGACAATCAACGTAAACGATAATAGGCAAAGATCAGTCTCAGCTGATGGGTATCATTCCAGAAATAGTTATTTCTTTATATTGTAAATATATGTGCGAATAAATTAATAAGGATTTGATAGCCCGTTTTCCTCCATAGAAATTCACCACGTTTTCGCGAGTCCCGCGCCTATACTTAGGAATATATTTATAATAAAATGCTTTTTATTTGTTTGTTTTTATATAATAGTTCTATAGAGTCGGCCATGCAAAGAGATTTTTACGTGGAACGCTAATTCGCGGAATAATTACAGAATTTTACTTTCCTTTTCACTTACTGTAACGTTCCCGCACCGTATCCAGAAGGCCGTATGCTAAATAAAGAAACATTTCCTAAACGCTACGGATAGAATTACTTTAACTGTGGCACACGCGGTGGTTCTCAAAATTTTTATATTGGTATAGAGTGGTACTCGAGAGAGTGACGTTGCCGAACCCTGTTCTAGAGATAGTATGCGAAAATATTCTAATTTAAACGTGGCAATTTTAAATATCTCAAACTCATCCCGGCCGCGACAGTTTACAATGGGAGTTTAAATCCGTATGATAAAAGTTTAAATTAAGGATTGAATATAATGAATAATGGTTGTCGTTTATCTACGAGGTGAAAACTAGTATGTTGGGAGAAATTGCGTTTCAGAACATTACGGTTTTCATGTTTCCGGACAAACTGCAGTGTTTTTCAATCTTTTTGGTACCGTGGACACCCTACGTAATCCCACAATTTCTGCGAACCCCCCATCCCCATGAAAATTTCTTACATTTTTTATTCTTTTTCACTTTGCAATATTAATCAGAGAGAAAAATAAACATCATATCCTACTAAACTCGCGGACCCCCGAAAAAATAACACCGAACGCTAAGGATTGAGAAACACTGCCTTACTCTATATCAAACATAGACTGTTTTATAATTTTAAATGAAATATAGCCACAGAACTTTCATAAAATTTTAATACTACAATCAGTATAATTATATGGCATCACTGCATAATTTTGAGTAGCTCAGAAAAAGCTCCTATTTCAATTTATAATGCAAATTGAAAATATATGAACGCTCTTTAAATCCTCTTTCCACATTATTTGAACAATATATCTATCTATAAATATCTTAATCAAATAGCCGCATTGACATCACTATTTCTCAAGTGGTCATGTTTCTACTACTCATCTCTCATCTTCAGCTATTAGAACTTCAAAGCTATACTTCCTTTCCTGTTTTTCTAAGTACATCATCCACAAAAAACTGCTAACTTTACTGACTAACAAGGCAAAAAGTTTTTATGTGGTCCATTTTGTTTTGGTCTTTAAGGTGGCAATTTTCCTTCAAACATTAGTATAATTAGCTATTTTAACAAAGATAAAAAGAGTATGCATTATATGCAATTTTTATCAATGTTGCATGAACTGAATCTTTATTGAGAGGGCTCCATAACATAAGCAAGGGCCAGGACCCTTAAGTTTTTGGTGCTCTAGACATGTTTTCTTCTGCCGGGCCTCAACTATGACTATAACTGCATCTTTTTGTCTCTTTTTTCGTATGCATCATAATTATTTTCTCAGTTAAAATTGCTTACATTTTCATTGGTTTTTTAAGTAGGTATTTAGGTAGCTGCAAGCAATACTTCTAAACCAAAAAGCTGTTACGAGCTGTTGTTATGGTAAAATTTTATACTCTTAAACTTAAAAAAAGTAAACCTTGCTGTAGCATATTTTATGAAAAACAGAGATAATTTAATTCAGTTTATCTTTTATTTATGTGATAATTATCTTGAAAAACTTTCTTATTTGATAGTTTCTACATTTTTATAACAGCTCAACATTTTATTGATATTACATTTTACATTATTACAGGTGAAGCAACAAATGCTGCTCTGAATGAAGGCAATGCAGACTTCATTCGTGCAGTGACACCAGTTATGGAGAAAACTACTGCTGATGTCTTGTTGAAAATTGCAAATCAGATACTGAAAAAATTCCCATATAAAGAACTCTTCCCTGAAGCATAAAATCAATACTACACCATAAACCACATTTAAAATATAATTTCAAAGTAATTAATTAAACCTTTTCAGCATCATGTAGCTTGTTTACAATATAATTGAAATGAACTTGGTAACTACAGAATGTTATCTAACCAACACTAATATTATAACACTAAAATTTTGATTTTTTGTCATTATGGTAAATTTAATATTTCACATTGCCATAGACAGAATCAGAACTGTTATCATATTCTTGTTTATGTGTGTACATTTATCGAGTTAAAAAATCTGCTGTATTTGGCAAATCTATTTGAACAAGCATTGAAAATGTATAGCCAAAGAAAAACATAACCAAAGGAATCAGTCAACAAATATGCAAGTTAAATTCTTTCACTCTTCCCTTTTCCGTTCAAGTTTTGATTCCCTACTGTTGATTTTGTTAAATATTTTATATGAAATGGAAATAAAAGATTTACAACATGTTGACCTTAACTGCTTGACAGTGGTTTTTATTTATTATTTATATCCACCAAGTTATGAAAAAGTTTTTGAGAACTTTTACCATGACAAAGCATCTTAAATTAAAACTATTATTGGAGTCATATTAAAAATAGCATTTCTTCTTCAATTTGGGTTGAGTAATCACAATAGGTTGTTGTTGCTCAGCATACCTAACAATGCCATGAAATGAGTGTAAGCCATGAATGGTTATGATAGAAAGCAGATAAAAAAGATGCAAACACATGCTGTCAGTTGTTTCGCTGTGGAAGCCATCTGGTGAGGTTAGGACATAGGCAGATGAGCATTCTAAGCCACATTGTGAAGTGTGGAAATGTAAACAGGATGACTCAGCTACTTTTTTTATTAAACTGAGCTACTCAACCTTGAGATATCTCTGAATGAAACGATCTGAAATTGAATGCAAATAATAATGTTATATTTGAAATAGATAGTTTTAGAAAAGTCTAGATATTATTCCAGCAAAATATGTAATAAATTTAAAAATACATTCTGTTGATGATACATCAAGATTAACTTGTCTGACCTGATATCTCATTAGTATTCATTTCCTGCAGTTTTTGTTTTAGTTCAACAAAGTTGAGGAAAATGTAAATCAAATCGTATGGCACATTCAATTATTTCATTGATTATCTTTAGTGAAAAATTGGACAACACTTTCTCGACCGTGACTGCTAATATATTTCGAAAGAACTATAACATATAAGTTTTTAATATTAATTTTCCATAAATGTTTAAATATTAGTTATAGATATTTTATAGTTTTATATTTAAATTATATATCGTAATGTTAAAAACGCATATACTATGAAAAAATTAGCATAATCCGTGATTATAAGACTGAGTAAAGATGACAAGCATTAATTTTTCAAATTATTCGGTTAAATTTTTAAGAAGGCTAAAATTTTAAATCGCTAAACAGAATGTCTTGCGATAGACTTCAGTCGAATGAGGCGCTTAAAACTGGTCGCCGCTGCGTACTTCATTTAGCGAAAGGTTGTGAAAAGGAATAACGAGGAGCGAATTTCGTAAAGCTGTTCAGAGAAATCGGTAAATATGAAATGGTTAATTTTGGAAGGAAAATGAGGCGTTGGGTTTTGTTGTCCACTTGCTTCTTTGCAGGTAAGTAAATGATATCCTAAAATTGAATGAAATAATGGTATCATTTTACGTATTTCGTAGAAAAGAGCATTTCAATATCTTTTTGCTGCATTAGAAGTATTGCGACTGGTCCATAATGAGTATTAAATGTGATAACGTAAGAAATTAATGATAAATCTTCTCTTTGGTTTCGTAGTGATTTGTTTGTATCGCAATTGGGTGATGAGCGGAGAAGTTCATCATAATGACAAGACGAAGATCAACAGTATAATTAATAATGATCCACAGTTAACTGATGAAATTATTCAAAAAGATACAGACCGTGATTTTCAAATTCACGATGTAGATGAGGCTAGAAAGCGTATAAAGGAATTGGAGGGAAAACTAAGAGAATTGGAGGCTAGAATCCCGAATAAGTTCCCCGACGTTAAGTTTTTAGGCTATAGATCGAGGAAAAGGATTCTGGTATGTATTATTCTGATATATCTTTTACATCAGTGCTTGTACAATTATTTTTTATTTTTAAAGACTAAAGCACTTATAAGTATGAGCTGATATTATTTTTAAGCTAGAGCAATGAAGTTTCGAATTCGTGATTCTGTAAAAGGAATCTTGATTGCGGAAGTTTCCATTTTAAGCTACAATGTAGTTTTATCGTCATGAATAAACGGGCTTGTTTCTTTTACTGTAATAGTAAGTGGAATATGTAGCACATTTTTCATGCTGTAGTGTTAAATTCTCATTTGTAGGTAACTGGCGGTGCCGGATTTGTTGGGTCACATTTGGTGGATAAGTTAATGTTGGAAGGTCATGAGGTGATAGTAGCGGATAATTTCTTTACGGGTAGCAAGAGAAATGTGGAGCATTGGATAGGCCATGAGAATTTTGAGCTCATACATCATGATATTGTCAATCCCCTCTTCATCGAAGTGGACGAAATATATCATCTTGCTAGCCCTGCTTCACCACCTCATTACATGTACAACCCAGTGAAAACCATCAAGACAAACACTGTTGGCACCATCAACATGCTTGGTCAGTATTCACCTAAGAATTATTAATTTGCATATTCGAAAGTATACGGATATGTTAAACCAAAACATTACTCGTTCACAATTCTGAATATGGTATAGTAATTTCAATGACTTAGTAGAGTAGAATCACTTATATTGAAGAAATAGGTGGGCATGCAGTGTGAGAGCTACACGTTTTTGGTATTTTCCTAGACTTAATAGACTCAAAAGTTACTCTGAGAATTATCTAAGAATAAGAGTTTGAGTTGTATTCGCACTCCATTATCAACAACATCCTTGCACATGGACCAGTGATGATAAACCTGTGGTATTTTTTAAATAAGTTATTTTATTTTTTAATAACTTAGTTTCTAAAAAAATACTGGTTATTCGCCTTAAAAAAAGAAATACACATTTTAATATTTCAATTGATCACCTATTTGCTGCTCTTTGAAAAATCATTGATCTGTGATTAGCTTGTATTCTTGTATATTTCATCTGTTGTCTTACTTCTCATTTCCTTTGGAGCAAAATTGAACTACTGTCATCACTGCTGTCTGTAAACTTTAAAATAAAATCTAAATGCGCTTTCATATCAGACAGTTTAACTTTTGATGGTGAATGAGTTCCCTCATTGATCTTCCTTCAGATGTTTTGTGTTTAGTGTCTATTACTCACTTCTTCATCATGTATAGACATCCACTCATGCAGATTTTCCAGAGTTGCTGCATTTTCCCCATTTTTTAAGAGTTCCTTTGAATTTGCCACCTTCAATTCTGTAAATCAAATTCTTATGGTTTATTAAAAATCATTTTCTTCCATAAATTGGAAACAGTAGTTTGTTTGACTTTTTTGCAACTCAATGTCCAACTGAAAATGGCACTTCGAGTGTCAAAGGCATCCAAATTTGCAAGTAGTTTTCTCTTATTTTGCCCTCATCTGTATTACTCTTCCAAAATAGCAAGACACACGTCTAGTCATTTTGGCTTCTAAATGCATTTACACCTAAGAATTACACCTTGGTGCATTAGCTGAGTGAGTGTAGAAGTGTTGGGAGTCATAAGAATGCATCTAATTTTGCCATCATCACCTGCATATGAACCATTTGCTATGAGGTCAGGTGCACTGTCCAAAAGCAACACAACTTTAACATCTTCTCATACTTTCAGGACTATTCTGAAGTTGGCAAACCTCCAGCACCATTTTCTCATAGAGCCATTTTGAAATGTTTTTTTTTTTTGTAAACCAAATATTTCAGTTTGCATTTTATATCACAGTCCAGAAAGTCATTCCAAGTTTTGAAAGCTCTTGGTTTTTTCACTTTACAATTGCAGTTTTTCCGAAAAGGCTCAAAATTTTCCTTATCTACATTGAGCACTTCACCACATATTTTTCTGTTATCAGTTGATTCTCTGACAACTCAAAAATCTAAGCAACCAACCCACTGGCTTTAAAATTTTGCAGACCAAAATGTCATTCTGGTGCTGCATGTATTTCAACATCCCTCCCAGGGACTCCAGGGAAACACTCTTCTTTGCACCTGGTAAATATGGTTTCAACTATACATCTAAATATGGACCTCACAATCTTTTTCTATTTTATGCTGTACCAGACACATCTTGCTTCTAAAGAAAATATCTCATGCTTTTATTTATCTTTTTGATGCCATAGATTTAGCAATTTCAAATTATTTCACAACACTTTTCTGTGAATCACCAACTTCAGTCCTTTTCAAACTCCAATCTATTCAGCCAAATTCAATGTTAGTTTAGCCTTGCTATACATAAGCAATCTAATTTTACCAAATTAATCACACAGATTCTCATTGAAGCAATAACTGCTTTTAGTGAAACAAATGAAAAGAAACAAGAGTGAGACACCTTGGTATTGATATGAAAAATAATTTTGAAGACGATTTCTGTAAAATACGAATATCTTTATTATGCGATCAAGGTTTTGTTTCCCTGCAACAACCTGAAGATGATTCTGCTCTTAATACTTTGAAATTCTCTGCAAAGTTATTTCTTTCTGTTTCCCTACCAATATGAGCCAATTTCCCGAAGTTAAGCCATATACAGTCAGAGTAATGAGACAGCATCATAGAATAAAACATCTAACCTGTGGTGAATGCACTCTGAAAATTGAGATGACATAACTATCTGTTGTTGGCTTTGTGACTATTTCAAAATAATTATTGTTAATTTGGAGTATTCCAAATTTTTTGTGATGCATGAATTATAGAACATTCCAAATCAGTGAGGTCCAAATTTATGAAATTTACTGTAACATTATATTGCCATCACCTTGCATACATATGAGTTATTAATTTCAGATGTATTATGATTATATGAATATTCATGGAGAAAGAAATTATTTCTCATGGTCAGTGACTCTAGAACTTAAATATGACAAAGTTTGCTGTCTTTCCAGTATTCTGCAAACAAATTGTAGATATAGGTGACTAAACTTGACTGTAATCGATGATTGACCCACATCAGATTTGGAAATATTTTCAACTTCTCCAGCAGAGGGAGGAATATAGAATATTTTACATCCCCAGAAAACTAAAATTACTTATTCATATATTATTATGCACACTTTGTTGGAATTGGCAATAGAATAGGTTGAGTATCAGATGCCCAATACTAAGGTCATGGGTTCAAGTATAGCTTTGGGCATGGGTCTTAGTTATTTATTCTTTCTGTTGGTAAGCTGATTATGATTATCCTTGGTGTTGCAGTTGAACTGCTGATCAATTATATCACTTTCTTAATATGCTTATCTGGTAAGTCTTTCTTGTACCATCTATTACCTTGGAATATCATAGTGAGGAAAGTTTTATCAATGTTTTATAGTTTTAGATTTGGTGTAATAAAGATGTTTTACTTGTTTGAGAACCTTGGTTCTGTTGGCTAGAAATGTATCTCTTGGCCTTAGTTTCAGTTATTGTAGCCATGGCATGGGCGTGTAAAGATCCTTGAAATAAGTAATTTTATGTTGTTTTAATACTTCTTATTCCTTCTTAAACTAGGGTTGGCCAAAAGAGTTGGTGCTCGTGTACTTATAGCAAGCACGTCAGAGGTGTACGGTGATCCTGAAGTTCATCCACAACCAGAGACATATTGGGGACATGTTAACCCAATTGGTAATTATTAGTAATTCTTTTTTATTTTACAAGGTAACTTCTGTTATCTTTTGTTTTCTGAATTATTCTAATATATGTTCATTTGTCCTGTCCCCTGCAAAAACGTACTAACCAGGTTTTACTGTACATTCTATGCACTTTATTGCTGAACTAGGGAGATGCCCGTTGAAATTCAACAGGAAAGTTTTTAAATTAAATTTTGTAAATGTGACGTGAAGCTATTATCCAAGTCAACCGTACTCAATTACACAAAACCAGCAACAATGCGAATCAGTAAGAATGCATCAAATTCTCATGTTAAAAACTGATGTTGATCGATTTGACGCATATTAAAAAATCACTGGCAGGAAAACAAACTTTCATTCTTTTAGGCTTTCGTAGTTTCAAGCCTTGAACTCCTACCATGATTCTAAGTAATTTTATTATTCGAATGATTAATGTTCTACATTCAAATGTATTCCTTTTTGTAAATAATGCAACAAATGTTGTTTGCATTCGTTGCTATGAAAATTGTCTCTCTCTCCTTCCTTCTCTCTCTCTCACATGTTAAAAGCATTCAAAGCACACTTTCATCCATAAGAATTGAAATAATAGGATTTCTTGGTTTAATAATGTAATTGGTTGGCAAGGCAATATCCTATTAAAATGGCAAGATTTTTCCAAAATATGTGAATTAAATGTTCAACATGAGGGATTTCAAACTGTAGGCCGAAAAAGATGAGCAGAATAAGAAACTTTATAATTTTTTCTTTAAAGGGGTCTAGATCCGTAGATCATAGGTTAATTCTTTCTAATTTAGATCTCAAAAAGAATAAAAGCCTGCACGTCAAAAGGTCGATTTTTATGTGATATCTTATGGGGAATGCATATCATCCCCTGGAGTCGAACCCTGGATGTTTTTCATAAATTTTCCTTTGTCATAGCATTTTCATATCTGAGTAGATTATCTCTGCCAAATTTCAAGTTTATATCTGCATCAAAGATGAGGAGATTTCTGCTAGTATCGGCATAAAGAGATCGCCCAATAAATTACGTCACCTAGTAGGGGGGAGAGGGGGATAATCGTCAACTCGGAATCTATCGCGGATCGATAAATTTTCTTTTTGAATTGAATTTTGAAGTCAAGATACTTAATTTGAGCGAAAATTGTTTCAGGGAGTGCGAACCGTTGAAGAGCCCGATTTTATTTTTTTAAAAGTTTTTCCTGCTTAGGTTTGACTTTAAAATATTCACATGACAAATTAGACCCACAAAACCAGTCTTTGCATAGGATAATGTATGGTTAAGCTAAATATGATTATATCTTCAAACGTATTTCCACTGGTTGCATCCCTGGAGCTTGCAAGTCCTGCCCATAGTTCTAATGCTTTTGAGATTCATGACCACATAATGTGATGCAGTTTTTCCAATGGAAATCAATTTGTGTTAAATAACTTTATTTTAAAAGTGATTCCATCGATTGTTTATTATGATCATTTGAAAAAAAAATAGTCACCAAATTTGTCGATAAAGGATGTGGGAAAAATTTATTTACAGTAAAACCTCATTATTTCGAAGTTAAAGGGATCACAAAAATATGACTTTGAATTATCTGGGTTTGCGAATTCATGAACAGAGATGAAGTGACCACTTAACACATTCAGTGCAGGTGACTTCATATGAAGTCATGCGTACCCTCCACCACTGGCGGGTGACTTAATATGAAGTCATCGGTCTAGGGATGCTATTAACTTTAGTTTGGGTGCTAGGACGCTCAGGGTGACCTTTTCTCACTGTGATGCTCTTAGCTGTTCGCTAACCATTGCAGAGGAAGCAGCCGTTTCATTGCCAGCCGATTTTTTGGATATCATGTGTAACTATGATAATTATAGCCACTTAACATCTATATTAGCGAAAATTAGAAAAAAATACCATCACCGGGAATGGCAAACAAATTTTCGCCCGTGCGGAATGTGTTAATTCATCATTCACGAATGCCACCGTGTGTGAAAAATAGGCTCAAGTGAACATCCCAGTGTGTATTTCAAATTACTCTTTTACGCCACGTTTCGGAACAAAAGATTTTCAATTGCACATACTCAGCCAAAAGATTATGAAAATGCATGCCAAAAAGACTGGGAAAACACATGTGAAATATCGTAACGATAATAGATAGGAACCATCACATAGTAATTCTCTCGAATTTCGTTCAAGTGTTCCATGCTATCAGTATGGTCAAAAATAATTAATTAATTAATTCTTTATTAGCTCTAGACAATTTCATATACTGCATTGTAATTTTGTTGCCATCTATATTCATTCATTCATTCCTGTTCTGTCTTACGACAGGTCCTACCAATTAATTAATTGGTTTTGACTAGGGAATATACATACACAGTGTGGTGGTTTCCCGTTGCCTTCCACACCAAACACACGCAGAAGGGAGGAGGGAAACCCGGTGCCGGCATTTGCCTGCTCTTACAAAGAACACTAGGGGGGCCAACGGCTTAAAGTCCCTTCCGAAGGACGGAACAGCTGAATTTGCACGGTCTCCTCAAACCACGCAAACAGGGGGCCAGGTGACCTTGAGAAAAATCCTACTCGTGCAGGATTTGTACCCGATGACTTTTTTCAAGCATCGTGCGAGTAGCAGCCAGCATCCTAATCACTACACCACCGGCACCCCGGCGCCATCTATATTACACAGCAGTAATAAAATATATGTGCTCTCAGAATAACATGGTCCTGTGTATTGGGTATGCTGCGGAGATCATTAGATTTCTTTATATTTTTTAAGCAATGAATTTTCTTAAATCTGAAAAACCTTTATATATTTCAAGACAGTAACCTTGAACCTTCCCATTGTGCTTAATTCTGCAATTTTTACTGTTTTCTTTTTACCTATGAGGTGCGTTAAAGTTATAAGGTCTCCAAATTTATTTCTCATGAAGTACACAAGATTCAGAAATAAAACATAAGTCACTTTTCAACATAGTCTTCTAGAAGCTGCACACATTTTTCACATCTTTTCTTCTAAGCTGTGAAGGCCGCAGCAAAGCTTTCTTTGGAGGTGTGTTCGGCCCACTGATAAATGGCAGAAGCAGTTGCTTGTCGGCTAGGAAATCTTCTGCCACGAAGAGCATCATTCATTGCTGGGAACAACCAAAAGTCACTAGGTGCAAGTCAGGCGAGTATGGAGGATGTGGGATAACCTCAATTTTGTTTTCTTTAAAAAAATTTGCATCTTTGCAGCACAATGGGACGGAGCATTGTCCACATTGTTCTGAAATTCTGGGAGAAACTTTTTCTTCAGAACCTCTTCATATGACTTTCCTGTCACTGTAGTGCCCTTGGGAGCACAATTTGTAAGGATTATTCCATCACTATCCCAGAAAACAGCAACCACTATTTTCTCTACATTTGCAGCAACATGGAACTTTTTGGGGAGTGGTGAATCAATGTGCTTCCATTGGGTGGACTGATGCTTGATTTCCAGATTGAAGAGTGGAACCCATGTTTCACCCATCGTTACAATCGAGGAGAAGAAAGAACCATTCATTGAAGCACTGAGCATTGCTTTACACAAGTTGACATGATTGTCTTTTTGTTCCTGGGAAAGCTGCCTTGGAACCCACTTGTCTGACACCTTGCTCATTCTTCGATCTTCATGAAGAATGGTATGCGCAGAGGCAACAGAAATGCCTGTAGATGTTGCAATTTCATCCACTGTTGATCTCACGTCACCCAAAACCATTTCCTCAATCCGGCGGATGTTGGTCTCGGAATGACTGCTTCAAGGTCTTGGTTCATGTACTTTGTTCTCGCTAGACTCCCATCCTACACTTCTGACATTTCCTGATGAATTTCAATAGGAGTTTTCCTGGTGAGATGCAAATATCAGATAATCAAACGTTGTTCTTTATGAGTGAAGACTGCCATTTTAAGTATTACAAACATAGTACGCTGCTTGGAATGCTGCAATCGATTTGAGGTATTGCGTCGTCCTGCCATCTTTTGAAAACATTTAAAACTAACTGGCAACCATTTTAAAAGCAGTCCCAATAATATACTTTGATTATTTTGTGAGAAATAAATTTGGAGACCTTATTTATTTATTTAATAAGTTCAAAAACAGCACTCAGGCCTATTACATTGAACATTAAAACCAGAATATAACTTGAACGCACCTCGTATATCATAAGTCAAATTTTGTGATTGAATTTTCGCATAGTTATGCGAATTGTGACTTCATAAAAACCCCTATTCAATGCTGAGACTAACCAAACTTCTGCACGAAAGCTATTGTGTAGTGGAAGGGGATGCAGGCACTGTTTCACTGCTTTGTGATGTCTCTCATTCTTGAGATGAATATTTTTATGCGTCAACACTTGAGAGCTGTATGGTAAGGGAGGAGGAATGGTCTTCGGTTCTGGGCTAGTGCTTGGTTCAGCATTTCTTGAGAACAATATAATGAGAGAGAGAGAAACACTTATCTGACATCATTGCACAAACACGCCCATTCAAAGTGAAAGTGTGATCAGAGCACATGGGAAGCGCTTGGATTGCACAAAAAATATTCTCTTGCCGCTCTGAGAGAAACATTTATGCTGTACAGAAGCAGCTATTGTTCATTATTTTTCCGTTGTTACTTTTGTTTAATTTCTAAGAGATTAAAAGAGTCGAAGTTATAATGGCGTCAACCAATAGAAAAGGGCAAGCAATACCTGGTGAGGAAAAGTAGATGGACAAAGAGGGTTCTTGCAACTTTTTTTCATTTCAGCTTGGTTCTCAAATTTTGCTATCTGCTTGAGTAAGTGATGTTTCACACTAAACCAGCAGTTCTGAACTGGGGGTAGATATATCCCCAGAGGGTACCTGGAGCCTCATCAGGAGGTACATGAGAAAAGAAAGTCTTTCTCTGAGTATCTTGTCGTTTTTATAATACATATACTATTACATATAGTTTTGCATAAAAATTAAGGCATTAAAAGGAGGAACATGAAGTCTCACTCTTGAGACCAAGACCAAGGAATACGTCTACTGAAAATGGTTCAGAACCACTAACTAAACCATTTGCTTGGGAGTGATGCACCAAAAGCATAAACAAAACTTCATAAGAGGTCTAGTTATGCAAGGATAAGATAATTCCTCTCTTTGTATCATCTACGATTTTATTCCACTTTCACTATTAAATTAGTAAAAAGAAGTTAACTGTTTGGGGGGTAAGGTATATTTCGTTTGCGAGAAATGGAGAAGAAAAACATGATGCCTTTGTCATGTGCACGCACTAACTTTCCACTTAAACACCTGATATGGGTAAGGATTTCGAATTAGAAATGTTCGTGAGACACCAGACCAGATCATGACTTTGAATTTCATTGTAAATGTATTTCGAATAATTTGCTAAAAAGTACACAAAATCCTATGATATTGGCTGGGGACTGCTTTTAGCATCGAATTACATGCTATTTCGAATTATCCGGGATCAAAATAAGGAGGTTTTACTGTATTTGGGCATAAGGCGGGAAGACAAGAAATATTGCATACCATCAAGCGTTACAATATAAATTAACTTGGTTTTATTTGCTAGCACTGTAATAATTGTTTCAAGAATGAATGTTGTTTTTATTCGTGCGATGTACATGATTTTTCTTCTAAGCTATTGATAGCATTTTTGGGGAAAAAATGTTCTCAGTGGATTATGTAAGAGTAAAAACTTTGCATTTGTGAATAATACTTGCTGCCTTTTGCTTTTGATGAAGCCATTTTCTTTATATTTCCATTAATAACTTTTTCCTCATTTTCAGGTCCACGTGCATGCTATGATGAGGGGAAACGTGTTGCTGAGACATTAAGTTATGCATATGCCAAACAGGAAAGGGTGTCAGTGCGTGTTGCTCGCATTTTCAACACTTATGGACCCAGGATGCACATGAATGATGGACGTGTTGTGTCGAACTTTATTCTCCAAGCTTTACGCAATGAGACAATTACAGTAAGAATAGTTTTTTTGCAGAATGTTGGATAATTGATTTCGAAAGTCTATTGTTGATATCGTATTTAGTTCAAGGTTGTGTTTCTTGGGAAACAAATATCCTAGCTTATAATGAAAACTGTTTTAAGGAAAATTTACTAAGTTCAATATTCCAAAACAAAATGTACTACTTAATGATATTAATAATTTTTGATTAGAAATTTTGATTAGTTTATATATAAATGATTCTTTAGTAATAAAAAGTGACATTTTTATTCTAATCTAAAAACTCGATTAAGTAATGTAATAAAGCATATACCGATTTTCATTTTCTCTCATCATAGGCTAAATGAAATTTTGATGTTATTTTCAGTTATTTTATCATGAGAAATCTTTTTCTTTTTCAAATAATGAAACTAATGCACATACTAAAAATCTTGTATTCCTCAATTTCAGGTGTACGGCCATGGTAAGCAGACAAGATCTTTTCAGTATGTATCAGATTTAGTGGATGGTCTTATTTTGCTAATGGCATCCAATTATTCGCAGCCTGTCAATGTGGGAAATCCCATTGAACACACCATCGATGGTGAGTGACTTTTTACAACACCTAAGGAGTTTTTTCAGAAATTGTTGAATTGTTGTTAACCTGCCTTCCAGTCCACGTAGATCAAAAAATATTTAACGGCGCAAGAAATTTGTGTTCCTTCCGAGTTGTTTAATCCAAAAATTTTTGAAACTGTAGCTGAAGTGCAGTTTTGTAATTAAAATTTTTCTAAATTCTGATAACTAACCCATTGGACTATGATTTGTAAGCCGTGCCACTGTGAAGCATTTTTTTCTGTGCAGCCCAGCTGATCCATGGTATTTCATATCAATTGGTGAGCCACTTTTTAATAGCTTTATTTGAAAATGGCAATAAGATTTGAGGCAATTATCTTAATAGTTCCAGACACTTTGAACTGATTCATCTCCAGCCTTACGAAGAATGTTTCTCTTTTCCCATCAACTTCAGTTTTTCCTTGTTTTCTCCATTCATGGATAATTTTTTTCTGTGGTATATGTACCAAAATGACGTGCTGCTACTCGGTTTCAATGTGTATTTGCGTATTGAATCACCTGTAGCTTATAGATAATAATGTAGGCATATCTTTTCATTCTTGTAGCCATTGCGATATCAATACACACAACATTATTTATCCTAAACATGTATAAAATTTTTATGACATCTACACGTATTTTAATGTTCCATGACATGAATTGCAGTTTTCATTGGGCTCATTAGGAACTAAAACATATGAATAACATCGCAAATGCACCAAAATTGTAATCACTATGAGCCAACATGTAATAAAACGCAATCATGAAAATGCATCATTGGCATTCATGTTGCATAAAGTTTTACTGTAAACATTAACAATTTTTTTGCTATTAGTAATTATGTATATTTTAATGTTTTTCATCAAATGACTTTCAATTATTCCAATTTGGGGATCAGTGGATTCGTGAGTGTAATACTGAAGACAATAATAATCATACCTTAAGTCTATAAGATGCAGGCTGGTTTTGGGAGTCATTTTTACTTTCTCCATATATGTAGTATAGGGGAAAGTATTGTATTCATGAAAAAATTTGACTTTGAGAAATACATGTTTTGAGGTCCCCTGAAACATTTTGACGATTTTCTCGATGATGTCTGTATGTGTGTGTGTGTGTGTGATAGCTTTTTGTGGGTGCTCTAACTCAAAAAATATTAATCGGGTCATCTCGAAATTTTATATTTAACATTTTTATAACAGTCAGAAGAACTGATTAGTTTTTGGTAAAAATTGGTCAACTGGAAGTGGGTGTTTACTCTTGTCACATCCATTATTTTGAAATATTTGCTTTAATATTTGATAAATGTAAAAATGTACTGGAATAAAAGTTGTGGGAAATTTAATTTTCTACAGCCTTTATTTGAAATATTTTTCCATATAGTGCATTGTTTAAGAGATATCTTATATTTTTAGCTGCCACCACCATGCCACCTACCAACTAGTTAAAAATTGACTTAGTACTTAGTAATGCTCCTTTTTCTTTTCTTAATTGTTGGAGCTTTGTGGGTATATTGAATATCAGAAGGCTATGGTTTAAGTTTATGTATGTTCTTTGTAAAGTCTAAAATTTTCTCGTAGTTTCTTAAAATACTTATTTTTATGTAACCTATTGTAATTTTTAGAAATATTACAGATATGGAGAAAGTCGTGGTGGCCACATCAGATTTTTCTCGAAAATAAATGCGTCTTATAGCCCAAGAAATACGGTAGTTACTGTCATCAATCATTTTACGTAAAGTCGCAGAGAACTGTTTGCCTGCTGTATTGCCATTAGAATGACATTTTCCTTCTATACTAATTTGGGCTATCCTGTGATGAATTTTCCATCTCATTAACCATCCATTAGATGCATTAAAATCAACAACATCATTAATTTGTTTGTGAAACTTAACCGCCTGTGTTTGTGAAATTGGTCCAGATAATGGCACACCTTCACAACACTTCTGTAAAAACCAGGTAGCTTTCGATTCACTGAGTTTCACTCTGTCAATTATGTCTAACTTCTCTTTTATTGCATAAGTTTTCCTTTTTGTGGACTTTGTTCTAACCCTAAAATTGACAAAAAGAAAATTGTTTATTAAAAATACCGCTATATGTACTAAGCAAGAAAAATAAGTGAAACCATACATACCCACAAAAACCTTGTGAAGCATGTGATTTTATTATCTTAGCCTATGTGCACCTTTTCATGCAGTCTTTTGGTGCACAGCAATGATCATAACCCTCTAGAACAGTGTTTCTCAAACTGTGGACTGTGGTTCCCAATGGGGGCAAAATTATTGTGGGTGCAAGATGAAATGCCAAAAAATAATCATTTCACGAATAACAAGATTTTATCAGAGAATTTTTGAAAAATTATGCAATATAATTATTAATAGTTACATAAAATGAAGAAATTTGCAATAAAGTTTCTTATTTTTACTATTCTCAGCATGATATTCAAGGGGGCCGCGACAATTGAAAGTTTGAGAACCACTGCTCTAGAACACAGCCTGTTAAAGCAATTGATAAATAGAAAAAGTGATTGAAATCTATCGAGGAGTTGACTTTCAATGTCCCAAGCATTTTGCAATTCTATCGCAGTCCAAGTGAACTTGTATAAGTCTTCTGAGTAAATCTGGCTTAATAAAAGATCAACAACGTCAGAACGAGAAGTAATCCATTGTCGATTATTGTGACATGGAATTCATAGTTGCAAATCTGTAAGAACATCCAGAGACATGCCCAGACATTGTGTCAACTGAGGCAAGGACAGATATTTTCCACCTTTAAATTTATAACAAAGTTGTTTACTCAGCCGTACTTTGTGTGAAAAGACAGATTCCACTACAGTGATGTTACAATTTGCAGTATTAGATGAATTCAGTATTGAACAATGTTTAAAAAGAAATAAACTACATATATAAAAACACTTATGAATAATTTGGATAGGTTTTCATTGTAATCAAATGTTGGTGCCCCTTTCCAGATAATAAATGAAATCTTTTTGGGAGACATGACGACCTGTTATATATCCTAATCTGTGTTATAGTGAGGCATGTTTTAACAGAATTTTACTGTATTAATTTAATTTTGTAAACTCATTTTTAGCATAATATAATGTATTATTGTATTACCATGCATTATTTGAGATAAAAATGTGTTACAAAATGTCCGCTGGGAATGTAATGGTGTTATAAAAGGGAATGAGCCATAAACTGCAGATATTTTGAGTTTTATATGCTACTTAAATTTCTTAGATGATATGTGAAGATTTATCGTATAATCGATTGTAAGTCAACCTTTTTTTGCCTTTTATAGAAATTGCCATTCGGCATAAAATCAGTGTCAAAAATCAATGCATTAAGGGGCATTTTCATAAGAATCGTAGTGCGGAACGTGAGGAAAGTTGGCTCTGCAAGATCCCTATGCTGTTCTAATGCAGAAGAATGCATGCGAGAAACAAATGAATATGGAAATAAATAAATAATAATATAATAAAGTTAATAAAATAAATACAATAAATTAAAAATAATCGAGTGGATTAAAACAAAAAAAAATAGGTATGACGTGGGATTTGACCCGTGACAAAATATTCCAAAGCCAGTACAGTAACCACCCAGCCAACCCACCTGCTCGACCTTGTCGGCCTATTATTGCATTTTATCTAGCCACAGTTAATCCTGCAAAAAGAAAAAAGATTCTGCCGAAACTAAGGCCCATTCAATCACAAGCCGGTACATGGGTTTTCTTATTTTAAGTATTCTACCACCCAAAAAAGTTAGGTTGAAATCAATGACCCGAGGTACGTTGTCTCCCATTGTCAGTTCCTTAAAATATTTATTATCATGTAACCTATTTGGAATTTTTAGAAATAATACAGGTATGGAGAAAGTCATGTGGTGGCCTCATCAGATTTTTTAAAAAGTGCTTGTTCTTGTATTTTTTCAGTCATAAGATGAGTTTGATAATTCCCTGTTGTCATTTTACTCGATCTTTTCGGTATATTTTGAATAAATGCCATCTTTTGCAGAATTTGCTGTGTTGATTCGCAAGTTAGTGGGAGGCAACAGCAAAATTGAACGTGTAGCTGCTGTTGAGGATGACCCCCAAAGACGTAGGCCAGATATCACTCGTGCAAGAGAATTCCTTGGTTGGGAGCCAAAGGTTTTTATAAACTTTCATTTTCTGTAACTTCTTTTTTTGAAAATTTTTATGAAAAATGTTGTGGAATCAAGTTAACCTAATCTCTTAATTTGTATCATCATTTAATGTTCTCTGGAGTACTACATATTAATTTTACATGGTTACATATCTTTTGCACGTATTTTTTGCTTGAAAATCTTGAAAACAAGTACAGTAGCTACTTGCTAACTGTGGGAGTTATGTTCCTAACTAAGTCGTGGGTTTGTGAGGGCCAAGGCTTATGGGAAATTGGGAGTTAAAGGGAGTGATCACTGAGAGACATACCCAAAGTTCCATATGTACTCTTCAATGTTAAAAATAAGTATGCTATACTTCAGAAGTACATGTTTATTATAAATACATAGGAAAGAAAATATGTTCAAAGTGCAAAGAAACTGTACATTAATATTACTATACATATGTACAGTAGGACTTAGCTATTCGTGGGATTACATTCCAGAAAATCTCTGCTAATGGCAAATATGCTAACAGTGAGGTTAAAGGCTGATGGGAAAAATATGCACAAGGTGTGTTGGTTTTTCTTTGCCTTCCACACTGGCTACATAGAAGTGAGGAGGAAAACCTGGTGCCAGCATTAGCCTACTCTTACGAGGAGCACCAAGGGGACCAACTGCTTTACTTCCCTTCCGAAGGGCAGAGTGCTGATTTGTGCATTCTCCTCATTTTTATTTCATCATTGCCTTGTTCCCTTAGTTCACACACACACACGAATAGAGGGCCAGGTGACCTCAGGAAAAACTACTTTTGCAGGATTCATGCCTGCTGCCTCTTTGAGCAATGGGTGAGTAACAGGCCAGCGTTCTAACCACTACACCACCGACACCCCATTTTAAAAGTAAAATATTAATATAAAGGGTGATTAAAAATGATCTTCCCAATTTTAAAAATTTATTATGAAACATCTAATAAAGATACAGTAAAAATCAAGCTATACTTGCAAATAAAAACTCAAGAAGTTTTTTTCAAGCTATTGATAGTTGTCGTGTTCTTCCACATTTCTTCCTGAAGTAGCAATTTCCCGATCATTCGATCATGCACGGAGAGCCCATTCCTTGTTAGGCTCGTTTGTCCTATCTTACCCTCCCTCGACTATTTCCTCAGGACTTATGTCAAAAATGAAGTTTATGTTGCACAATGCCAACAATTTTGGATAATTTGAAGCAAAGGATATGTGAAGCTGTTGGAGATGTTCAACATGTTACATTACAAAATGTCTGTCAGGAAACAATACCATTTTGATGTCTGCAGAGTCACAAATATGGCACATATTGAATTTCAATAGCTTGGTATAAATATGTTTTTAGTTTTTGTATATTGTATTTGTATATGCTTTTTACAGGATCTTTGTTAGTTTTTAATTACGTACATTTTTAAAATCAGGAATTTCATTTCTAATCACTCATATACTGTCATTTAAAATTATAGTTTAATTTAAAATACATAAAAATGAATTCAGGTATTAATCAGAATAATACAAATAAACAAATAAACTTCATAAATATCCTGGCTAATTCTTGTGAATGGGGAAGAAAAAGCTTCGGTGCTCTTCTATATGAAGAATTACACGTTGGTATTAATACACAAGTGAATTATGGTATGTGTTTGGACTGACAAATTTTGCGCATATAATGATGAGTGACCATGAAAGGATAGCAAAACTAGTGCAAATGTTCAAAGGGCATCTTTTAAAGATTTATTGATTGCTTCGAATTGTTTTGGGTATTATTAATTTTTAAACTTGTATAATTTATGACTTATTGTGCTACAGTATTAACTGTGTCACTGGTATAGTAACCTACAGCATCTATCACTATACAGGAGGTAGTTCCTTTTGCACCAACCCCTGAATAGTCGAAGCACTTGGGCTGCAAATGGCAAAGCTGTGCCTCAAAAGCTTGATTGCAAATGCAAGAATGCATGAACGAGAAATCCCTGAATAGTGAGGTCCTACCATATTGTATAACAGCAGAGCAGCCCCTGCTGATGCCACCCGCATGACAAGATAAAAAGCAACAACAGCTAAAGAGTCAAGTTTCGGTGTTCATGGCAGTGAATTGCCTCATTCTTATTTTTAGCCTACTTTGATTGTATTTTTTAGAATTTTGCGTAAATACTGGCAATTTTGCATTTTTTATCACTCATTACAAGAATGTTGCCATAGCAACAACTATTGTTGGACTCAGATTCGGTATATTCTAATACATACCAGGGCATCGAACCGAAACCGAAAAAAAACCGTTATTTTAGCCAGAGTGAAACAACCCGAACCAAAAAAAAATATTTTTCTGAACCCGAACCGAAACCAAAAACTGTTATTTATTTCATTCCATTTTTTCGGTTTGCATAAACAGTGGGAGCGAAAGAAGGGTTTTTTCCTTTTGCTTTATTATGAGTCCTTTTTGAAACTCACTTTTCAACATCGAATAAGGCAAAGGTTAATGGTTTTATTGAGAATACATGCTCCTAAACCTTTGGAAAGATGCATCTATGTGATAATGTCTGTCAGTTCAATGGCGGTATTTTCCATGGGCATAGATAGTTATGTCCTATAACTGGTTGATTCCCATTGAATTTCACCGGACATCTTCTCTATTATGTATCTACATAATATCGCAAGTGCTCGTCCAAAATGACAGCAACAGGAATCAATTTTAATAAATTTATCTGTATAGGTGCATTTAATTTCCTATATAAATATGCTTGTACCGTTTCAAATCATCCCTTCTCACTCAATGCTTCCCCAATCTATAGTCTCCTTTTCTCTTTTGCTTCATCCCTCTTTTCTCTTAAGTCTCTCCCTACTGCTCTTCTTTACTATCTCTTTCCAATCGTTAATCCTACCACTCACTTATATCCATTCCTTCCTATAAACCAATAGTCAATTGGAGGGCATTTTAATAATTAGATTGGATTTTGATTTCTTGAAGTGAATGTTACTGTGTGTACATATTTGTCATCTTAAGAAAATAAACCCATGTAATTATATATTTTATAGTATTTGTAATATTAACGTCTAAATTATTCTATTAAAATAGTTAAGTAGCTCTTCTTTGAACAACTCTCTATGGTTTACATTCTACATTCAAATGTGAATTAATATTGTTGTACCTGATCAAGTACATACATGAGCAGTGGCGGATTTATGGGAGGTCACACTTGGCGCGTGCCAGGGGCCCCTTGAGATAAGGAGCCCCAAAAACATGTTTGTGTATATAATCTCAGAAATATAAAATGTCTCAATTTAAATTTATTTATTAAAATTTATGATTCATAAAAAACGATCGATAAAAGGTGTCACAAAAGAGGGTAGCCATTAGGAGCGGGTTCACTATATATTTAGATTACAGGGCCCCCGACTGCTTAGCGCCAGGGCCCCCGACTGCTTAGCGCCAGGGCCCCCCAATTGTTTTGCACCAGGGGTCTCCAAATGTGTAGCACCAGGGGCTCCAGAAGGTATAAATCTGCCACTGTGCATGAGTACTGTCAGATTAAATTGATTATGATAATGGGAGTATCTGCTTATATTGGAATCTGGAATATTGGAATTGTAAAATCTAATAAATTTTGACTTTTGAAAGAATAACAACGGTTTTACATCAAATTAAAGACTAAAAAATAAATAACATTTTTAATAGGTTTTATATGCGCTAAAAAGGAAAAAATAAATTTTAAATTCCTATAGAACAGTATTAGACGGAGTCGTATAAAAGGAGCCGTTCACAAATTGAATAACGAAAAATGTAAGAAGGGAATGCATACAATGTTTTACTGTTCAATACATGGTGGGAGGGGGCGCTTGCACGATGTTACATTATATCTATTTTTGGGAAGACAAATTTGGTTTAAATAAAAAATTACATTAATTAATAAAGATTATTTTGGATTACTCTTGAAATCTTGGCAAAAAATCCATTTGGAGCAAAAAAAAAACCGGTTTGAACCGGTTCATTTGTGGTTGCTGTAGTGAAACTGGAACCGAACCGAAATTTTTCGTTTTGTGTGAACTGAAACGAAAACCAGAGCAAAAAGAATTTTGGTTTGATGCCCTGATACGTACATGCGTTATTTTTTCCGCACAAATACGTGTGATCAATTTAATATTCCGTTCGAATGTATTTGTAGTACAGGCGTACCTCCCATAACGAAATAGAGGCGTTCCTAGCATCCACTTCGTTTTTGGAAACTTCGTTGCCAGAGGTAGATTTAACATGTAGTAAAAGGGGATAGGTTCCAGTACTTCATTACACAGATCGTAGAAGATATGACTTAAAATAATAGAAACATGTATGTATAACAAATAAAAAGGCAAAAAACATTTAATATCTCTTGCCAGGGACTTTACATGGAACTTAAATCATTATAATTACCAATGTCTTTGCCTTAACTTGGCAATGATGGATTGCAGACCTTACTGGTGGTTAGTAATGCTGGGATCCTGGGTTGATGGACCTGGATCTTGGAGCTGTGGAGTAGACGATTTATTCTTAAGAATTGCATCAAGATTGTCTTGATTTCTTCTTCCATTCTTAAAGCATCTCACGATAGCCTGCCTGCCTCGTATCGCTTGCATTTTCTCAGCAAATGAGATGGATTTTCGTTTCTTCTTAGGATAACTACCACTTGTTGTTTGGCTGACATTAGGGTTGCTGTTAAATTCACTTAATTAAACCCTAAAATATGGATTTAAATTCCAAGAATAGCTTTTGAGGAACGTAAAAAACACTTCGTAAAAGGCATCTGAGAAAGTATGAAAACAATACTCACTGCACGTCTGATGACTTAGAACTAAAAGCGAACGATATTTTCCTTTGATATCAGGGACTTCTTTGAAGGAAGAAATACATAATAAAATCACAAGACCCTTTAAACTGTTTATGGTGATTAGAGCATTTGGAGACACCTGTACATACATGCGGCAACGTATAACGTGTCTCACCAAGTCTGTGCAGTAGGGGTTCTAATGAGGCATTTTCTCTCTTTTCACGAAAAACTCGCTCACTAAAGATAGCCTCGAAGAAACGTTCATACTTTCGCAGCCCGAAACGGCATTAAATATCACATTAAAATAGAATTTAAAAAAAATATTTTTCATATTTCGCTAAAAAAATGTGTTGTTTTATTGTCCTGCATAAGATTCACAACTTTAAGCTGCAAGAAAATCATTCAAAGTTCGTAATACCAAAATAATCTTTGTTTTCTCGTACGTCTAAGTATTTAAAATACATTTCGGGGCAGATTTCGGAGTAAAGTGCTGACTTTGTAATAAAGGAGCTTCGTTGCCAGAGGCTTCGTTAATGGTGGTATGCCTGTATTTTATAATGCTAAATTATGAAATTTAGGAACACAAAGAGATAAATATCCGCGATGACTTTAAAGCTATTAAAGCCAATATAAGTATTAAATAAATGATTAAATGGAAAGTAGGTATCATAAGTTCTGTTTGGATCATATTCTTTATATTTAATTTCGTTTATTCAATGAAAACTTGGTATTTGGACTCGATTGATCTTGTATACTGAGTTTTATAATTTCACCACTATTTGTTCATACTTTTTTGGATGGCAACTTAAATTGCCATTTGGCACATGTGACATCTTATTCTGGATACATTTTTATGTAGTAGTTGAATTCATAATACATATGATAACCTAATTTAAACGTATTAATGACATTAAACACAAAATAAATCAATGAAAATTTAAAAAATATTACATGCATAATTTTTAGTAATACAATTGATTTAAAAAAAAATTAAAATCAACTCCTAAACTGTACAGATTGTTGACTTGTTTTAAAAGGGTTAAGTTTTCGATAATGATAAGATTACTGTAAACATTAAAAACATCATCAGTCTCCACTCCACTCTAGTACAAATAAAACAGAATCTTTCTATTCCCACTAAAATAAAAAATTCTAATCACCATGAATGCAAAACCATAAAAAGCGCTAAACCAAGAAACTAGTCATCCTATCACTATTGAAAACTTAACTCTTTTAAAACAAGTCAATGTATACAAATTAGATGCATACGAAAGTATGTACATACACAAACACCAATAGACCGTTACGAATAATGACTGCAGCTCTCTTCCCTATTCTCCTCTCTACAGTCTAACCATCGACCTCCCTTTCCCCCCTATCACTTTCACACCATTTAAATACCTCACACAAGACTGTCCATTCATTCACAATCATCTACTGGTGATGAGTGCTTTGTTCTTGAACGTGTACATATATAGAATAACATTCCTTTTTTTAGAGATTTGTGCTGTTAAGATTGAGTGCATGTGTGTGTGTTTTCTTCTGTTTGAACCCTGTCATTGTTGGGAGACACATAAGCCATCAGACATTTGAATATCATGTCCCTGGTGAGAATTAATCTTCCATAAACTTAATATTTTTTACTGTTTATGTCTGAACATTTTTTTTAACTTTACGGTTTAGGAGTTGATTCTCTACCTTGGTGAAAATTTGAACTTTGTTATTAAAAAATACGACTATGTCCCTGATTTTAATAGATATTCAGAAATATTCATGACATCTTTGTCATTTAAGAGGAAAGGTGAAATTTTTTATAAAAATCTGGATGAAGGGAGGATAAACATTTTCAACAAAATAAATTGCACTTTTCCTGTGTATACTTAGTCAGTACTTTGCATGTTTTATAATTATGTGACCTTGAGGAACCTGTCTTAGTTTTTTAAAATCTGCGGTAGATGGATTTCTTCCAAGAGTCGGGAGGCCAGCGGTGTAGTGGTTCGAGTGTTGGTCCCACCAGCTAAAGCAACACTCGGTTCGAATCCTGTAGGATTTTTTCTGAGGACACCCCTATTTGTGCGTGTTGGAACTAAGGAGACGAGGACAAGCCAATGAAAAAAGAGAAATGAGGAGCATGCTCAAATCAACACTCTGTCCTTTGGAAGGGATGTTAAGCCGTTGGTCCCCTTGGTGCTCTTCATTAGGAGCAGGCTAAAAGCTGGCACCAGGTTTCTCTCCTCCCTTCCTATCTGGCTATCCATTGCACTCTCTCTTAGATACCCATTGTGTGCGTAAGGCAAGAGGCAAATCGGCTGGACTCAAAATCAAATCCAAAAGTGGGAGAAATCCTGAACTGCCTTCTCAGGTAAAGCATGCGCTCGCGTTAAAAATGCAAATAAAGAATATTATTGCCCAGTTATTGGTAGAGAAGCCATCTCTGGGTGCAGGGCTCATCAATGGCTCGTGCAAAATATGACCACTGCCACTTTTTTGTTCTAATTTTAATGTATGTGTGTGGCTAAGTGCTGATCGTCTGTTAATTGTTCTGTGCAAGACAAGTATATAAATAAATGTAGAAGTCTGAGAACATATAAATATGAATTTCTACTTACATAGCTTTAATAAATTAAAGGTGCATCAAAATCTATGTCATACTCTTTATAGCTGGCATGTAAACTTGTATGAAAAAATAATAATTTTGTACAGTACATACCAAATGGCAAATTAAGTTGTCAGCAATATTCAACAGCACATACACATTTTTTGTCTAAAATACTAATTACCAAATTTTCTACAATATTGTAGAATACTATAAAAATAGATAAATAATTTTAAAATTCACATTTCTGAGGCTGTACTGACATCTTTGCTGAGCAAGGTCTTAGTATCAGCTAAGTGTGCTTGATTCCAAACAGATGCTTCCTTTGTTTTGACCTAAAAGGGTCGGTCATAAGGCTTTACAGGTGTTTGCGAAGGAAAATTTGGCCACCCCTTCTAGCTTAACCAAATGCAGATATTTCTCAATTTACATGTGTTCCATTTGTGTGTTATCACTTATGCATGATCTTTTTCTTAGGACCATTATTTAGCTTTAAAGCACAAAGTTAAGGACGTTTATAAATGGAATACATATAGTAGCGACCCGAAGGCTGTCCCTCAGAAGTGCAGTGACACATGTCGCACATGCCTAGGACCGGCCTTGCATAGAAGGGGAAAGTCATCCATCCTATTTTATTTCTAGAACCATAATAAAACTCACCCAGTCAACTTTAACTGCAAAACCAAATTCATATGTTTGCTGAATCTTTGTGCATCGATTTTAATGAAGTAAATAAATAATAATGTAATAAATAATGTAGTAGTAGTTGTAGTAAAGTAGTGAGAAATTAAAAATAGGCACATGGAATGTTAGGACTATGAATTCAGGGGGTAAACTAGTGAACTTAAAAAGGGAAATGAAAAGGAATAATGTAGGTATAGTAGGTCTTAGTGAAGTTCGGTGGGAAGGAGAAGGCGAGATAAATTCAGACGAATTTAAGATTATTTACTCGGGAGGGGAGAAAAAGGAAAGGGGAGTGGAGATTATAATGAGAAAAGAGATAGCTGAAAGAATTAGCATGGTAGTGAAAGTTAATGATAGATTAATAGCCGTAAAACTTCAGATGGAGCCAGTGGAAATGCTTATAATTCAAGTGTATATGCCAACAACTAATGCTGGCGACGACAAAGTAGATGAAATCTATGAACAGATTATGGAGATATTGGAGGAGGAGGGAAAAGGAAGGATCACCACCATAGTAATGGGAGATTGGAACAGTGTAGTCGGAGAGGGACAGGAAGATAACATAGTGGGAAAATATGGACTAGGGAAGAGAAATAAAAGAGGGGATAAACTTGTGGAATTCTGCCATAGAAATAGATTAATTGTAACTAATACATGGTTTAAGCATCACCAGCGGAGACTTTACACATGGAGAAGCCCAGGAGACCAGAGACGATACCAGATAGATTACATATTAGTCAATGAAAGATTTAGAAATAGCATTAAAAATGTGAAAACACTACCAGGGGCAGATATCGATTCTGACCACAACCTTTTGGTGGCAAATACACAATGTAGACTGAAGAGCGTTAAGAGAAACATAAGAGTTAACAAGAAATGGAACTTAGAGGATCTCCTTAAAAACAAGGAGGCTATCATGACTGAGCTGGAGGAAAGGTTGGGGGAGAGAGATGAAGAAAATAGGAAGAATGTAGATGAGGAGTGGAGATACATCCATAGCAACATTAAAGATGTAATGGAAAAGATGGTAGGAAAGATAACGGGTGAAAGAAACAAAAAACCCTGGATCACAGCAGCCATGCTGCAAAAAATGGAAGAGCGGAGAAAGTGGAAGAACATAAATACTGAAGAAGGCCAAAGAAAGTACAAGGAGTTAAATAATGCTTTAAGAAGGGAAACAGATAAAGCCAGAGAACAGTGGATAAATGAGAAATGCGAGGAGATTGTCGAATGTGAAAGAATTTGTAGAACAGACCTCATGTATAGCAAAGCAAGGGAACTATTCAAGAAAAAGGCAAGAAAGATAGGACGTTAAGGAATCATGAACAAAAGTGGTAAAATAGTATCGGAGCCAGACAATGTAAAGAATGTCTGGAAAGAATACATTGAGGTTCTGTATGACAAAGAAGGAAAGCCAAGAAATATTGAATTAAATGAAAAAGAGGATGTGGAAGAAGATCAGCTAGGGCCAAGTATTCTCGAGTCTGAAGTTAAAAGAGCAATTGATGACATGAAAAGAAGGAAGGCTGTTGGGAGTGATGATATACCTGTGGACGTTCTTAAGGTTTTGGGGTCTAAAGCAGTTAAGCAACTCACAAAATTTTTTAACCAAGTATAAGATACTGGCATATGGCCTGAAGATTTCTTAGATGTTGTGATGGTACCACTGGAGAAAAAGAACAATGCAAAATGTTGTAAGGATTACAGAACTATTAGTTTAATTTCTCATACAGCTAAAGTTCTAACCAGAATAATAACCAAAAGAATTGAATGTAAAATAGAAAAGGAGCTGCAAGATAATCAGTTTGGTTTTAGAAGAGGAAGGGGGACTAGAGATGCTATAGGATGTATGAGGATGATGATAGAAAGAGCGCTAGAAGTCAATAAAGGTATGTATTTTTGTTTTGTAGATTGGGAGAAAGCTTTTGACCGAGTGAAATGGGATAAAATGCTGGGTATTTTAAACAAAATAGGAATAGATTGGAAAGATAAAAGACTGCTTAAAAACCTTTACTTTGATCAAAAGATTAGAGTCAGGGTTGAAGGAGAAGAAACAGAAAGTACTTCAATAGGGAGGGGAGTGAGGCAGGGTTGTCCTATTTCACCAGCGATATTTAATATTTATGCAGAAACAATAACAGAAGAAGCGTTGCTGGAAGAGAAAGGATTTAAGATAGGAGGTGAAAGTACTACCACCATTAAATATGCAGATGATCAGGAAGAAGATGAGAAAGAGCTTCAGAGGATGACAGACAGACTAGTGGAGGTTGGCCAACAATATGGAATGAAGATCAATACAGAAAAAACGAAAGTCATGGTGGTTTCAAAGGCACATAAAGAATTAAATATAATGGTAAATGGGCAAAAATTGGAACAAGTAAGTAGCTTCAAATATCTCGGCAGTATTTTAGCACAGGATGGAAGTAGTACACAGGACATCAGAAGTAGGATTGTAATGGCAAAAGCAGCATTTAACGAGAAGAAGGAACTTCTCACAAGCAAGAAAATAAATTTAGAAACAAGGAAGAAATTAGCAAAATGCTACATATGGAGCATAGCTCTTTATGGTGCAGAGACGTGGATGGTAAGGAGAAAGGAGGAAAAATATTTAGAAAGTTTTGAGATGTGGGTATGGAGAAGAATGATGAAAGTGAAATGGACAGAGAGGAAGAGAAATGAAGAAGTGTTAGAAATGGTGGGAGAAGAAAGGACGCTAATAAAAACAATCAGGAAAAGAAAAGCAAATTGGATAGGGCACATATTGAGAAGACAGTGTTTACAAAGGACGATCTTAGAAGGAAAAATTAGTGGAAGAAGAGGAAGAGGGAGAAAAAGAATAGGAATATTATATAATATAAAGAAGGGATATAATACTTATAGAGGTATAAAAGAGGCTTCTAGGGAGAGAGAGAAATGGAGGCAGCGATTCAGTTAAAACCTGTCTTCGGACAGAAGCACGATGATGATGATGAATAAATAAATAATATAATGAAGTTAATAAATAAATAATAATACAATAAATTTCAAATAATAAAGTGGATTTAAACAAATGATGTGGGACAAAATATTCAGAGGCTGGAACGATAACCACCCAGCCAATCCACTTGCTTGAGATAGTCGGCCTACCATTGCATAGTATCTAGCCATAGTTAACCATGCGAAAAAAAAGATTCTGCTGAAACTAAGGCCCATTCAATCAAAAGCCGATCGTCTTATTTTAAGTATTCTACCACCAAAAAAGTTTTGTCGAAGTCAACAACCCAAGGTATGTAGTCTTCCCTTGTTAGTAGTAACCTAATGATACGATAAGTCATTATTTGCCCTTGAATAGTTTTATATTAACCCGTAAATGCCATTACGTACATGGTATGTATCAGCTAATAGTACTCCTAAAATGCTAGGCAGTACATTCGCTGTACCACAGGTAAGTAATGGTAAAATGCCGGCCTATAAAATTTTCTGCAAACAAGTTATGGATCAAATAATATTGTATGACTCAAAATGTCGAAACAGTTTCTACTCAGCCTAAGTATCTATTGTGTAAACTAATTCTACAAAAAAATAGATAAACTTTTGGGTCACGTCGCATGTGTGTATTTATGTTAGTTTGTGTCTTCCACAACGTTTGCCATAAGGAGCTGGTCTTACATTGTGCTGCTAATCGACCTTAATTCTTTCAGGTTTCCCTTGAAGAGGGGCTCAGAAAGACAATTGACTACTTCCATAAGGAATTACTTCGCTCCAGTCATGGTGAGCGGAATGTTTACCATCCAGAAGGAACTAAGGAACCGAGATCCTTGTGGTCAGCCTCGGATCATGGAAACCACCTCCGATGAAAAGCATTTCGGAGCATGATAGCCATGAGCTTCTGGCATTAGGGTGGAATGTTACTGGATGAAGTCCCTAGTTGGGCAGAATCCACGGGAATTATCTAGCATACAATGCCAGTTTGGAGCCCATCTTCCTGAGCTGAAGTTCCTTGACATAAGCCACTAACTTTAGGAAGATTACAGGTGATGCTCAAAACTTGATCAGGGGAGAGGTTTTTGCTGCAGAAATGGAAGAGGGAAGGAGATGAGATCTTAGAATATATTGTGCATTTGAAAAGTAATTGATAAAAGAGCTCATTTCATCTTAGAGGGAATGTTCTAAATAGTACAATCATTATGAATTTAGTTTGCTAACATTATGGTATTTTATTCTATATTTACTTCAGTGATTCTTATTTCAACATTTCATGTATATGACGAGTTTTGTTTAGCAATGCTTTTCATTTATTACAATTGCTGCGCAATAGAAAGGTAAAATTACTCAGAAACAATTTTATTTCATTTAGATATTCTCTTGATTCAATCAGTACATTTATTGTTTTATATTTTCCTTTCTTTCCTATCTAATCTAATGTGTTATTGGAAATACTGGAGGCAATTACAGATAAAATATTTCGCAGATCAAGGGACAGTTATAAAAATTGATTTTAAAGCTCATTCCACATTTTAGTGAAATGGAATGAGAGCAATATGAGGCTTGTCACTCGGGTAGATTGGAATTAAAATGTTTCTAAATATTGATATTGCTAGTTGATATTTTTTACTTCTCTTTACTAATTGATTGAAATTTGATTCTTAAAGTTGACTGCATATAGTCCTCTGGAACCACAGCAGCCGTTTGTTATTTAATTATGCTGTTCCCAAGTACATATTATGTTTCTTATGTTATAATTATGCACAAAATAATGAATGGTGTCTTTGCAAAGAGAGGAAGAGGAACAAAGCGTTAGTAGCTTTGGGATTTATTTGGCAATGCCATAGAGAGTTCTGCAGACTCATCCTTAAATGAATCCTACCATTTTGGAGTATGCAGATGATTCCCCGAGTCAAAATTTATTTTTAATATGCTCATTTGTGTGTATTGTTGATATTGATATGTAAATACTAATATGCTATGAGGTTTTTAACAGAGTAAATTTTGTTACTGTAAATTTTTAGTAATGTGGCTACAGCAAAGTCAGGGACCGGTTATCATATGATGTCTATTTGGTTACTAGCTGGTGTTTATGTTAAATCCAATAAGGATTGTTTTTTCTCAGATGCCACAGAATAAGAAGAAATGTGTAAACTCTCAAGTATATTGTATTTTGAAAGCCATATATCATTTATTTTTAGAATGTTTTTTATTGTTTTCTTTGGAAGTTGGCGACTCATTTCCATATTTGATTTTCATAAGGCATTAATAGCTCTGATATATTTTAAAGAGCTCCTTTTCTGGCTGCACCATGTTTTCTCCTTTTTATTTGTGAAAGTTGTTATAAATAAGTTTTATTCCTTTGTTATCCTGGCAAGAAGACTGTCAATTGAATATATAAGAATTTTCATGACTTATACAGTAATGCCCTGTTTAACGCCGCCCCGTACAATGCTGATTCGTTATAACGCTCTTTGTTCTCGGAACAATTAATACGTTCTCCATATGTTTTTTGTCACGAACTTATTGCCGGTTCATCACTAAATTTCTTATTTAACATTTTTATTATACGGAAAAGATGTTTAGTTATTGGTTAAAATCAGTCCACCGGAAGTGGAGGTTTACTCGTGTCATTTTTAGCATTTTTTCATTTTCTCAAATGTCTCTTATAAGGCTTCATTAATGTAAACCTTTGTTATTACACAAGCTGCAGAGAATATTATTCTCTACAAATTTTGTTTGAAACATTTTATTTTTTACATATTCCACGAAATTGGACACCTATCGGTGGTATTGGGCGCTGATTATAAGGGAAGGACGCGTGGCATGTTACAGTGCGAGAAAATTACAAAAAAGCTGCTGCAGTTATTATATTGCAGGATTTCTGGTATATAGCAGAGCTTTTTTTTACATTGCGCATTTAAGGAGTAATTATTTACAGTGCAGTTTTAGAGTATCGGAGAGAAGAGCGGCTATACTAATATTTTGAAAATAGGTAATAAATTACGATTTTAAGAATGCATCTCCGTAAATACTATACTAAAATGACACTGCGGAACCTTGATTCAGTCAGCGCTCTCGTTTTCAGGAACGCATTCCTAGCGTTAAAAGGGGTATGACTGCATATTATTAACTTTGGCTTGATGGAACTGGGTGATATAAACAAGAGGCCATTCCTTTCTGCATTTCCGTGACATTTTAAATTTGTTCCTTAAACGTCGAGATTTTAATTTTGATAAAAATGACATTCGCTTCCGTTTGAATTTGTCAGAATGTCTTACATTTTTATTTACCTGTTTATTTAATTTCGCACAATCATCTGGGGTTATATTTACATCAGGTGTGTGACGGAAACTTGGTCAAAAAGTATGATATTAAATTCAAGGAATGTAGTAGTATCTTTTGTCCACTGAAATCACTATTTTATTTATACAGTTCACCTTATTTTGCAAATAGTAGCATGTGTCAGCTCAATGTTTCATCATTTTATAAATTTTTTGTGCTTGGCGTTGCTTATCATAAACATTCAGTGAGATGAGAGGAGGCAAACACCAAAATATTCACATCTTAAATGATACACATTTTTATGACCCTCCTGTTCATTTTTCATTTGTACTGTTCATAGATTTTTGTATATTGAATCGGTACCAGTTTAACTTTAGCCTGTCATTTTGTTATCGAATGTCAGTCTACTGATTTGCATTTACAAAAATACTATTTTATCTAATCCTACAAGTGGCCAATATTGATGATTTATGGAAAACAAATGATTATTTGGACTATAAAGTATTCTGAAATGAAAATTATGAGTGACTAAGCAAATGAATTCTTCACGAATAATTGGTGTAGCATTCAGGGATATTTGTTGTGATTTTGTGTGATAGAAGAGTAATATTTTTGTAATGGGTTAATGTTATGTTTATTTCATTGGAATGTTGTCTTGTTGAGTGAACTTATAACCTTAGTTTCTTTGAGTGTTAAGTGGTTTTTTATCCTACTTTAAGCTTAAAAATTTGGTTACAATAACATATGGCATAAAAGACTGTTAGTTATTAATTTTGTAAACAGAATTTTGTTTTATTTTATCGTGATGAAAAACTGTCCTATATCACTTTATACATAAAGATTTAAAATATTTATTTATTTAATTAAAGGTGAAATATTACAAATTTCAAGATTGGTTTACTTTTTTATGGATTTTAGATACATTTATTTTTGGTATTATTTAAACGATTCGTAAAATCTTTTTGTTGAAATATAAATGTTATTCTCTGGAAAGTGTGACTTGAGAAATGGAAGACCATGGTTGAAATAAAATGAGATGCAGTGTAGCCATATCTTTGAGAAACTGGGTGGTGTATAAATTTTAGCCATCGTAAGCATAGGTTTTTCTAATGAAATTTTCTTGGTGGATTAAATCGAAGAGTAAAATTGCAATTTTTATGCGTTCAAATATGCCAGTCTTGCAAATATAGCATACTCTACCTAACAGGTAGTAATAACTCATAATCGAAGTGTAACATTTAAAAAATTAATAGTCCAAGTTATTAGTGTTATTTGGTTAGATTTTCAAGAGTATTTTTTCCATACGGAGAGATTGGAAGCGTTCGTGTTTTAGAATATTGACTTTCTAATAAATCGTTTGTAGAATATGTCGCATACCATATTATATAATAAGTGACGGTTGTCTAAAAAGTAAAGGGTACGTTTTTTTACTCTAACGAATTAAGCAGTTATCAATCGAAATTAGTTTGGAATAGATGGTTTAATTTCGAGCAAAATTTCAGAATGCGATTTTTTGTGGACGGGGAGTGTACAAGTTTTTTTTCCAGCGCACGTGTAACACTGAACTTTTTATCTGTACATTTTATAATAGACTAAAATAGAGAAACTTTCTCGGCACTCGTCATTATCACTCAGAATAACGATGTATACATTTTTAAGAAGAGAATGTAAATTGGGCGAGGGACTTTTGAATTCAAATGACGGTATTTTAAATCTTCCGCGATTATAACAAATTGCCACAATTCCTTCTTCCGTCGTTTATTTTGCGATTTTGTATCATAATGGTTAGGTGGAAGAAGGGGCCATATGGCCTCAACCTCGCCGTATTAATAAATAAATAAATAAATTGAAGCTCGCTAACAGAATCATCCGTTTTACATTTATGCACGAACAGATATTGTTTAAGTTTTTTATTTTGAGCGTGTTAGTTATTATGAAAAGGAAAGTATGGACTTTATTACAGAATTAATTTAAACGTATAACGAGAAAATTCCAGATGAGTTTGTCATATGTTTAATAGTTAACGTTCGTATTTGAAAAGTTTTTATACAGTTCATTTTTATAAACCGCCATGACTTCGAATTGCAGTCACCATATTTAATTTTTGATTGCATCACTTGTTAAATCGAACGCTGTAAGAACAATGTTACAGCATATCCGTTAGATGGTACCTCAGTCGGTATCAAGTTAATTTGGTCACTTGATCAAGTTCCTTACTTTGCCAATGTGTCGCTGTATGAATAATGACGTCACGCTTCGAGCGTTGTGAGGTTTTGCTCAGTCGGGATTTGTTCTACCCGAATTGTTTGTAGTGTGTCTACCTAAGGATAATGTGTTGTTTAATTAGGTAGCGGGAAAGCAAAGGGCTTTTAAAAATCCCTGATCTTTTCCCTATAGTAGTTCTACTTCTTGGTGAGTAGGTATTGACGGCCTGCTCTTCAGTGTTTTGTTCAGCCAAGAATCAAGATGGCGCAACATCTCGCCCCTAGTGTAAATTGCTCTTTAGACGACATTGATTTGAACGCACTTAAGGTGAGTCATATTATAAATTTTGTGAAAGACTGTGGATATTGATCATTCGAACTGTGTACGTGACATACGCAAATTTTCGTGGGATGATTGGGGTTGCGTTGTCACTTCCTGGAGTTTGTCTGCGTTGACTAGCAAGGTCTTCGACGTGAATCATTCGGCTTCTGATCATACGTGGTTTATTAGTTGTATTAAAATTGCCAACTCTCTACGAAAAGGATGGTTACAGGAGTAATAAAGAAAAATGTAAAATGCACAAAGCATTTGTTGGTGTTTACGTTTGGCGAATACCAGATTTTGTCTTTTTATTACCTTTTATTGGAGATGATTTTTTGCTCAAAGTGAATGATACTTAACTTGTCTGCCAAGTAACTATATAAAATATAAACATTTCATGTTGGTTATTTCATCTTTTTGTGCATCAAGTAACGTATACTACGAGACGTTTTTTCCGCTAAATATTAAGTCCAAATTTCAAAATTGCAGGATCCCGCTGGCATTTTCGAGTTGATCGAGGTTGTTGGAAATGGAACCTACGGCCAGGTGTATAAAGTGAGTACCTCTTTAAAATTGTTTTTGTTTCATCTTATAATCACATACATATTAATGGCACGTTGTTTCTCATGTTGATGCTTGTTTCATAAATTTCATAATCGTCGCTGTCTCAGCGGGAGGGACGTTTACTTCTCTATGGGTGATTGAAGTAAAATGTGTTTTTTTATTTGCGGTTATGTATATTTACTATACGAGTATAACAGCGCCACACGCTGCATATATATTTTTTCGTTTGCTTTACTTTTATTTGTGTTATATATTTTGGCCATCCTTTATAATTAATTGAAGGTTTAAAGCGCATATAACCACACCTACCTTATTTTTTCAACTTTTCTCATCGTGCATGTCATTTACGTAAGTAAGTTTGTCGCAGTTATTTGGAAAATCCGTCAAAACGATCTTAAGAATTATGTTTGTTGATTATTACGCTATATTTAGCCGTTAGTAGAAATATGCGTCTATGTGCAAGACTCGGCGGAGAATGGACTTTTAAAGTCACATGGGCGATTAACCCAGTCGAAGAAGTAACTTGTTTGCTAATATCGCGGTAATGTATAAATTTATCGTTCATTCTTCTTACTCCTAGTGCGTTCTCAAGCGTACTTTATCGCTCGTATATACTGTCAGTTGCATCTGTTTTCTTATTAGGCAGTATCCGTGAAATGTGTGATAGTCCCTCGTGATAAATCCTTAGTTCACGGCTCTCTCGGCGTCCCTGCAAATATCCCGAAGTGGGATGGGCACCCTGCGAGTCCCTTTAAACCGACGCCGAGTTCGGGATGGGGCGGACCCTTTAGGGGACCCTCCCACCTTGTTCGCACGTGCGGCACCCTTTTCGGCTGGCACCATCCGGTCTGCTCCGTGGCCTCCGTCCCCTTACCCAATCGACCCATCGAGGGTAGTTCGGACTCTCCCTCCGCCGGTCTTCGTGTCGCGTGCCATCCCGCTCCTCGGAGCGTGTCTCTCGGCGCCGTTGAGAAACACTTATTACAGTATAACCTCGTTAAACCGACCGAAAAATAGACTAACCGTATTCGGAAAGGATATTTCAGTTGCATCCACCCAAAGTCGGTTCACGCGGAAGATCATTACCGCTAATTAATAAATCTGGTAAAATGAAATTACAATTAATTATTCATTAAATGCTTTCTAATCAATAAATAAAACAAGTTTCATAGTTCAAATAAGGTTTTTTTAAATCTAGAAGAAAATCTCCGGGAATTAACTTTTTATGAGTTGGCAACCCTAATGACAGTTGATTCGCTCGGGAAAAACACATAATTTAATTTTAATATTTTTGTTAATATTTCAACATTATTTTTTATTTTAAATTTCACTGTAAAATGGCCTGGGCTGGGAAATACATAAATAAATACACAATGTTCCTAAATGAGCACTGTTTCCAGTATTTACGAATTATCCGACTTGTCGGTTTAACCGAAGGTCCTTTCCCCCATATAGGTCGGATGATCGAGGTTTAACTGTAGTTTTATTTATACGCCACAACATAGAGTTGTTTTCGGGTGTTAATCAATGGGCTAGATTCGATCCTCTCGATAAGACCGCTGGAGTGTCAGTGTGGCACGAGCGGTCCTTTTTCTCTCGGGACGTTTTATTTATCCTCTGCGCACATCTCCCCTTCTTATTTCTCCCCCACTCTTGCGCGGGTGCCGCCGTTCTTACGCGGAGCACGTGGCGATCGCCCTCGTAGCACGCGACGCCGCCTTCTCTATTCTTAATTGGTGTCTCGATCCGACGCCGAGCTTTTCTTGCGTCGCGAGGTCGCTATGGCTTCGTTTCCGGGCGACGAAGCGAAAGTGCGAACTCGGGTCCTCCGGGCTCGCTTCCCCCGTCGCCGCGCCCTCTTCTCCCCGGGCGCCAACCGAGCCACGCATGCTTTCTCGAGAATCGTTTGGATTGCATGAATATCGCGACACACGCACGGTTTCTTCGTAACCGATTGCGAGATCGTCGCGGGAAAAAAATTACCGCTCATGCCGTTGGAGAGCGAAAGAGTTAACTTATCGAATGGAAGGTCGAATTGCTCGGAAAGAGGAGAATTCGTGATGCGATGTTTCGCGAGAAAGAGGGGAAATTTTATTATTCGGAGCATCGGAAAGCATTGTCTACTTGTCCCGTACTTGACCTTACGACGGGCAGATCCAGAAACTCCCCAAGGGAGGGGGGAGGGGGCGAGTGCCTCAATTGCCCCTCTCCCCTCCTGAAGCTTCAGCCAGCCACCATACATTTTGAAAATCCCTACCCCATCAGAATCCTTCTTTCTCTTGTCATGCAGACTTAATCTTCGGTGTAGAAACAATGAATGTTGCTCGGAATGAATTTAAGAATGCACCCGGTGGAGGGCAGTGGGGTCGTCCAAGGGGATGGCGTTCGTTCCCCTCCCCCCCACCTCCCCTCCCCCTCTTGAATCCGCCACTGCCTTACGATGGTGTAAAATCCGCGGTTGTAAATATTTTTTGCGTGGAAAAGAAACGGTTTAGGCAAGTTAATTGGTGGAAACAAAAAATCTGCAAGCTAAAAAATAATTATTTTTGCATGAAGTCGTTTTCATGACCGGGGGAAACATTCTATAGAATATTCCACGTAGTTGCCATTTTCGAATGTGTCAAGCGACACTTGACCGTGCAGACGACCGACCGGTACGTACATCTGGCAATCGAGAGAGAGAGAGAGAGTAGGAGGAGAGAGGGGGTGGGGGGATGGGGCGGCGCGCGGTGAATTCGCACCGATTGCCGGCGACCGTCGTATACAACGATCCAAATTGGCGATTTAAAGTTGTCGTGGCGGTCGAGAGGTTTTTAATACTTCGAGAGCCCGTCTCCTTTCAGGTCGCCTTTTCGATATGCGCCAATCTTAAAAGGCAGTGAACGGCGTCGGAAATAGACTACTGCGTAGCGGACGCGGCCATCGATTTCCTTTTTTTTTAAGGAACCTGCTCTTCTCCCTTCATCACAGTTGTCTTTTTTTTTCATTTTCCTCCGCCGCGAGTGTTAATGCCCCGTCGAGAGAGAGAGGGATGGAGAGAAAGAGGGAGGTTCCCCCATCCCCCGCCTACCCCGTGTTCGTCATTGTCTGGCCCTCTCCCAATGGCCTACTTCTCCCCCCTGCATTTCCCCCTCTCCCTTTCTCTACCCCCCCCCTCTCGCCCACGCCCCTATCCAAGGACGGAGGACGACGAGACTCCCGAGGTTGAAAGGTGCTTCCATTCCGTCCGGATTGCTGCTCGTCCATTCGTGGACGAGGATCCGTTTTTCTTCTCTTCGAAGGCGATCTGAAAAAAACCTCTCGTTCCTCGCTCGAGGATGGCGTTCGGGTCGTTGACAGGTTTCTGCTGCCGTTCACGAAGACGCGAGAGGCTTGCGGGATTTTCGATGAACGTGCGCCTTGGGTCGTTTTTCTTCCGTTACGCAGGATTTTGGAGGAGCGTCTTGTTTTTTGTGATGATGATGCAACGTTTCTCGTGGCAATTGATCCTCGTTGCGAGGAATTGCCGTCCAGCATTTGTTGATAATATCGACGCGGCGGTATCCGCGAGTGGGATACGTATCGGTAATTAAGATAAAGTCGGCTCGCAGCCAGTGGGTTTTTAGTGAGTCATGGCAGTAAAACGACGTTCGCTCTGGAGATCGGTTGCTGGGTAGTTTCTCGCGTTATTCCGCGAATGTCCCGATCGATTGAGTTTGGTAGAGCGACGGACTACCAGTTCTCTTCCGCATCTCTTTATGCCTTGAAGAAATAAATTATCTTTGAATTTGTATATGGAGTAGTGGCCATTTTTATTCTTGAGCCGATCCTATAGCTCAGATTCGGTCGATGCATGCGAAATGAAATCCATCGAAACGTATTTCAGTAATCGATTACTCGATGCATCGTTGAAGGATTTACTGCACTTTCTTTCGGTGCTAGTAAAAGAGCCGTCCTCCTGCATGAATCCTTGCCAGGTGCCGCGTAATTTTATAAACATTAAATAATTGCAACAGCAAAAAATCCCGCATCCTAACGGTGTGCGACGCCAGCACCTTCAAATGTTTTGATGTCGATCTTTTATTTTCCATTAGCGAAGAGTTGAAAAGAAATTCCATGGCGATAATGCACCTCGGCGAGGTGCTGCACTCTGCAATTATCCACGCTCCTTAGTCACGGAGCTCGCAGCTTCCGCGTGCACCGTGGTGCTGGGGAGAGGAAGGACCTCGCGCGCCCGCCTGTAATGGCGACGACCTTGCGACCCGCTCCACTTTTATCCTTCGAGAACATTTGTATCATTATCCCTGTAACATTTGCAACATTTAAGTTTTTTTGAGAGGAAATAAGCCTTCCTCCCCCCTCTAAAGTAGCGTCCACACTTGGCGAACGAGCATACAGATGCGCATTGACGAATCCAGTGTGGTCGTGTCTTCGAACGCTAACGAACAACGATCCGCTGTCTGTCGGTACATCAAAGGGAAATGTTCGTTCGTGTTCGCGTGGACGTGTATTTGTCCGAGGGTTGTGTCTACAGAGATGGAGTGGTCGGATGACGTCACCGTATCTTTTGTTGCGGATGTAGGCCTTCCCATTTGGTGAGACACCAAAGGCCCTTAATACAAATTGGGCAAGAAATTTTATGCTTGGATGCCATTTGTATTAGTTTCTCCAAATCTCTCAAACATCGTTTTTCATTGTTCGTTCGCGTGCGTCTATGTTCGTTCGTGGTAGTATGTTCGTTCACGTTCACGTACCTTAATACGAAATTCGACTTCCAGTCTATATCGCCCGTATGCCTTTTAGGCAATTTGCGTCATCTCTTAAGAGGTTTTAAGCAGTTTACTTGTGAAACTTTCGCATCCTATATGTGCACATTTCATTTTTATCCGCTACAAGTCTTCTTATTTTTCGTATTCCGTTAAGTTCGTATTCGTTTTTCAGCAGTAATTTTTAATATAACTAATGTCCCCAGTAGTTCGATAAAATTGTGTTACATTATTTCTGTATTCGGCGTGAGAGAAGATGTGTGTTTCACCACTGGTTCGGTTTCCGTCAGAATTGGTTGAAATCGGGGATTTTTAGGCGTTTAAATTAGGACGGGAGGGACATTTTTGTTTGCGAGTCGGTATAAATACCTATTTCGATTCCTGGAATGAGGCGTCGTTTTAAGGTCGAGGACCCAGCATCACAAGGGAGTTCGCTTGCTTCCGCACCGGAAGCGACCTACATTCGAAGAGCTCACATGAATCACCTTCATCAAGGTCGAGGGTGGGAAATTCCTTAAATTTGGAAATCCCTTTGCTTAATTCGCGTTCTCTCGCTCGATTCTTTTTCCGCCAAGAACTTTCCCAGAGATCTTCTCGTGGATTTTTTTCCGCTTCTAGATTTCCCGCAGAAGTGTGCGTGATTGGCGATAGATCGATCCGTCCATCGAAAGGCTCGATTCGGGCATCCTCTTTTTTGTTACGTCATTTTCGAGAAGCCGAGGCTTGCGTCTCGGTATTCCGAAGGAATACTTCGTGTTCGTACGTGTTCATCATCTTACTTACCTCGTGTTCGTACGTGTTCATCATCTTACTTACCACACCTCTTCTTTAAGGTTGGACTGTCGAATTCGGTTTTGCTTATTTGTTTATAAAGGTTTATCGATGGAAATGGTGCTGCTTCGTTGTCCTTGAAACTTTGGCGTCGCATCAATATGCATTTTGTTATTTATTATTAACTAACTCATTGACGGTACTACACGGCTTGTTATTATAAGCCCAGCAATGATAACAAAGACGAATGCATACGACCACGCCCCCAGGAATGTATATATTTTAAGAATGATCCATAAACAGCCAATTATAGTAGCCTATTACATTGGGTTAAATAACAAGAGAGCGGAATGTCAACAAAATATATTTATAAATGACTTCAACAGACACAGGAGAGGAGAAATAGAATATAATAGACGAGTAAGAGGAGAGGGGTGAGAATGATCAAACCAGAGTCGGACTCGCTAACTAATCCCTTACCAAGACCCTTATATTGAACTCATTTTCGAGTCTTTCGCTTTAATGTTTGATCTCGACCTGAGTAAGAACTCGAGATTATCGATGAACGGGATTTATAGTCGTCCTCGCAATGTTTGATTTCACTATGCGAGAATGCATTATTCTCCGAGCAGTTGCGTAGGAAATGTCGATTCCTTAACTCCTCGACTTTGATTTGTGGCGACTACTTCGCAGATATATCCCGCCGGGGCTGACACGCGTTTCCATCGGGCCTTTTTTTCCTTTGCCAAATATGTTTCTTTATTCATAACAATCGAGCTCGTCTTATGACTGAAATTTTTTTAAGAACAAGCAATTTAGCAATGTACTTACTTAGCTTAGGTATCACCAATGGCCACAAGGTTAAAGAACCATATGTGCATTTCGGCTACAAAACAGCCGTCTTCAGTGATAATTCGCCGAAAATAGATTTTAGTGTGTTATTTTAGAATATATTTTCGAAAATAAATTCTAAAATAACACACTAGATTTTATTTTCGGTGAATTACCATTGATACCTAAAATTGCATGTTCTTGAATGTCCCTTTATGCTCGTCATTGCATGTTTATCGTGTAGCGTCCGTCGAAATTCCGCTCGTTGTTTTCGCAACCGATATATCCGTGGCCGCTCGCCCCTCTCCCGGAAATCCAGTGTCTCGAACGTGCGATTGCCGCTCCTCAGCCCCTTCTGTCATCCCGTTTCCGGGACCTCTCCAGTCCCGAGACAAGCTTTTCATTCTCCTACGTTGTGGGTTTGGAGGAGTTGGTCGCTGGCTGAGAAATTTGAAGTGTGGGGAGGAGGAAGGAGCAGGTGGGGGAGGGCGCCTCCGAGGCCACTTGGGTCTCCAGATCACGCTCACCAAGGAAGGAAGAGGTTGTCGCGTGGTGAGGGAGAGGATTGGGAATTGTGGGGGAAATTACGGAGAGCTTCTCCGCTGGGAATGCTTTCGAAGGAAGTGTGGGAGAACGGTCGCTTCGGAGAGTGCTTGCCCCATCGCACGATGGGGGTCGGGAGCTTTCGCCTTTCTTTTGTTCCTGCCGGAATTCCCGAGTTTTATTCTTCGAGGAGATCGGAAGGAGAGTGACGGGACGGGGGCAGGAGGCTCCTTAATTGGTCCGGGGCGGAAGGAACACGCGACCTTCTCCGACCCCTCTAGTTCAATTTTTGTATTCGTTTTTCCCGTTTTAATGTGATGTCATGTCTCATGGAAATACGATATTTTCCCCATGGCTTTCATGTTTTCCGTTCGAGGCGCCGGTTGTTGGAAATTTGCAATGATGCGTCGGAAAACATTTCAGCGCGCCCGAGTTTTGAGGAATGCTTTGAAAGGTTTGCGGAATCTTAAGATTAGAGGCCCGATCTCTAGTTTTTTTGCCAGCTCTCGAAATTTCTTGCGACTCGTTCTTGGGAATTTGCTTGTTTTTCCGCGCAATTATTGTCGGGAGGTTTGGTGGGAAATGTGCTCCTCCTCCTTGCTTCGCAGAGGGCGATTGTTCTCGTCGACGCTTCTCGTTAAGGTTGCTTCTGACGTATTCGTGCGTGGAAACTCCATGGCATTCACAATATATTCGCTTCCTTCGGAGTAGTTGGTAATCTTTCGTTGCCACGCGTTGTAATTCCATCCCAGGGCACGTTGCCCATTTTTCAGCACGGGGAGAGGTTCATTTTGCCGTATATACATTGACGCACAGGTGTACCTCGTTCACAGGATCTTCAGAAGTGTAGCTTTAGATCGTGGTGTTGATCTTTATGTTTACCTTCGAAAGAGACACGTTAAACAAGCTAGGTGTTAACATTGCAGGTAGCAGAGGAATATTTCGCATGCTGGTTACCACTTTATCGAAGACAAAATTTTGTTGCACGGAACAAAGCAACATTAAACATGTACATGCTTGTCTAACCATTTATACCTTATCTTAGACACCTATTACTTTACCACGTCTGGGGTTAGCTATATGTCCAATTAAAAAAAATTAAATCTCACAAATAAGGCTGCTTATATTAGAATGAGAAGCAAAATGTACGGATGAGATCAGAACTAGAATAGGAAAGCAAAAGCGGCTTTCAGAAGAAAGAAACACCTACTTACGGGGAATATAAGGGAAGATATCCGCAAGAAGTTCATAAAATGCAATGTATGGAGTATAGCTTTGTACGGTGCAGAAACATGGACGCTAAGGAAAAATTACATCAAATACTTAAAAAGCTTTGAAATGTGGACTTGGAGGAGAATGCTGAAGATAAAATGGACAGATAGGATGAAAAACGATGAAGTGCTACAAAGAGTAGGAGAGAAGCGAATGATTATACAGACTATTAGAAAGAGGAAGGCAAACTGGGTTGGGCATTGCCTGAGGAGAGAGAGTATGATTAACGATGTGTTAGAAGGAAAACTAGATGGAAAAGGGAAAGAGGTAGGAAAAGGTTTCAGCTGATAGACGATTTGAAAGGGAAAGAGAGTTATCAAGATGTGAGGAGGACAGCGGAAAATAGGAGTATATGGAGAGCCAGGTTTAACCATGAATTATGAAGGACCTGTCTACGGACAGATTACTTATGATGATGATATTAGCAATCCATGTTATGTGCGTGCGTGTATATGTGTAGGCTATTGTCCGAAATATGACGCCTTCGGGCTTGTGGACCTAGCTAATAAATTCTTATACTTTAGAAATACAATTCTTAAGGCGAATTAAACTTGAATATTTGTGTCGGGTAGTTTTAGTAATTTTCTATTGAATTGAATTGAAAATTACTATAACTTTCATGAAAATATATTTCCAAGTTTCGGTCAAATAAACTTGGATATGTGCGTTGGGTAGCTTTTTGCTGTTTAAGTTTCAGTTTAGGTGATTTTCTTAGAAATTCTGTATCAAATTTTCAATAAAATAAGCATCTTTGGCCACCTCCACGTCACTAGGACTAGTTTCGGACATTAGTCGTAACGCATGTTTGAAGTGAACCTTCTCTCAAAACGGGGATTCTGCCCTGCAAAGATGTCGTGTTGTGAGAATCCTGGAAGGGAGAATAATAGATTTGCTTAGAATCGAGAAATAAAAATACTTTCTCCCAGGAATGGGATGGTTGCCCCAACGAGAGCTCTTTTCATTTATTTGCCTGTAAACACTTATAAAACGGTTTTCGCACAAAAATGTAGATACCAAATAGATAATAACGTGGCACAACTGCAGTGCAGTGCTACTTATAAAGTAATGAATAGATTTGCCCTTAAAAATAATAATAACTCTATTACAGTAGCTAGTTCTTTCCTAGCATTATCAATGTATGCGGGCAAAAGAGTCGAAAACGAACTGTACTGTACTCTAATTAACAAAAAAGCTTAATGATATTATTATATTGATACAGTATTTAAGTGAAATATAATGAATAAAACTGTTGGTAATTCCAGCAATGTGGGTTTATGCTATATTGCCCTTCAAAATTGAAATACGTCCCATGTTAAGGTACCGCGCAAAAATGAATCCATCGTCTTGCTTATTGTAAATTTTACTGTGCACTCATTGACATATCTGCGGACTGTTTATTAACTGCTTATCAAATTTTGCTGGTAATATTTTATAAGATTAGGTTAAATTAAAGACCCTGCTATTTAACACCGAGTCCTTGCCCTAGGGCGTTATAAGCGAGTCCTCCGTATTTCCATAGGGGAGCGGCCACGTGTGTGTGCGACCTAACTATAAGTGGACACTTTCATTGTCCATTATTGTAAAGTCGACCTCTATGGATTCGGACTCTGTGAATGGGTTAATTGGTCATTGGCAAAACCCCGCAGTCTCAACGGAATCTGCCGAGTGGAATAAATATGCAAATCTAAATATGTTGTCCATTTGTCCGGACAATGGCGTTTCCCATGGCTTACATTGTTTTATTCCCTGGTCCAAAGCAATTAGAGGAAAACTTATAAAGTCGATAGATCTTAAGTTCATTTGAGTTCGCTGTTGGGACGAGAGAGAGAGACTGACATAGTTTGTTGCCATCACCGGTTTTTTCTCTCCCTCCCTTCCCTCTCCCTCTATCATCCAGCTCTTTTTCTTCCCTCTTTCTCTTCCCTTTCCTTCTCTCCCCTTTCTTTCTCTCCCCTTTCTTTCTCTCCCCTTTCTTTCTCTTCTCTTTCTTTCTCTTTCCTTTCTTTCTCTTTCCTCTCTCTTCCTATTTCATCTCTTTTCCCTCCCTCTCTCTCTTCACTCCTTCCTCTCTCTCTTCCCTCCCTTCCCTCCCTCCCCCCTCCCTTCCCTCCCTCCCTCCTTCCCTCCCTCCCTCCCTCCCTCCCTCCTTCCCTCCCTCCTTCCCTCCCTCCCTCCCTTCTCTCCCTCCCTTCCCTCCTTCCCTCCCTCCCTCCCTTCTCTCCCTCCCTTCCCTCCCTCCCTCCCTTCCCTCCCTCCCTTCCCTCCCTCCCTTCCCTCCCTCCTCTCCCCTCCCTCCTCTCCCCTCCCTCCCCCTTCCCTCCCTCTCCTGTATCTATGGTTTTTGCAGGTTTTTTCCACCCCCACTATACTTCGTTGGTGTTATTCTGCATGGGTTTTTACTAGGTTGGCCAAGCCAAATCCTTCCTAGGTTTTTCCCCTTGTGTTTCTTAGAAGTTTTCCTAAATATGGACATCTAACTATCTGTCTGCATTAGTATTTTATCATCTTTATCGTTTCTGATGTATTTTAATATAATGTAACATCATTGACGAAGGGTTAAATGTAAGAGTGGACCTTTTGGTCTAAATTTCGTCCGAATTCCTCCTCCTTCCTCCTCTCTCCTCCTCCTCCCTCCTCCTCCTCCTCCCTCTCTCCTCCTCCCTCTCTCCTCCTCCTCCCTCTCTCCTCCTCCTCCCTCTCTCCTCCCTTCTCTTCGTCCCGTCCCTCCTCCGTCCCTTCCCTCCTCCGTCCCTTCCCTCCTCCGTCCCTTCCCTCCTCCGTCCCTTCCCTCCTCCGTCCCTTCCCTCCTCCGTCCCTTCCCTCCTCCGTCCCTTCCCTCCTCCGTCCCTTCCCTCCTCCTTCCCTTCCCTCCTCCATTCCACCCTCTGCCCCTCGTTTTCGTCGCTGCCGTAGGTGGCGAGGCTTTCTATGACGTAGAGTCTGCATTCCCTCCCCTTTCCATTTCCTCCTCCTCATCTCTCCCTTCGTAACCTCCCTCCTCCGTCTGCCTCTCTCCTTTTGGTTTCCCTCCATGTTTTCTTTTCCATCTCTCGGCGACCTCACTCTCTCCCCCTTCTCCCCTCCACTTCCTCTCTCTTTTCTACTCCTCTCCTTTGCCCACTTCCCACGCCTGCACCTACTGCATCATTGCTCTGGATCGTTTTATCCGTTCTAGCTCGAAGAGTATTTTTTCTCACTCTGCCACTCGCACCCTTCATGTTTCCCTCCTACTCCCGTCCTCTGCAGTTCACACATTTTGTGTCAATGCGGTTTAATCCGTGAGCTCTCGAGAGCCGTGGTCGTTGACCCCTTTAACGTGCAGCATTAATTCGCTAATCGCATCTACTTGTTACCGATTTCTATATAGTAGTGGTTGCTTCTGGAGTCTCCTTGCTGAAGACGCGGGTCCCACTCTCTCTCTCTCTTTGATTCGGCCGGGTTGTCGCGTGGACATCACTCGATAAAACGTCCTTTAGTAAACCCTACGGTTTTGCGATTTTTTTGACAGCGAATCCCGTATTGTTTTCAAGTAAAGCAAAATTCGCTGGGCCTGGGTAGAGTGGGTGCCTGCCAATGTAATCCGTGCAGTTCGCTCGTTTGTTTTTATTGTCTCGTTATAATCCGAACCCAGCACACACACACACGCCTTGTGTGGTTATAAACCAATAAAGAAACCCGAGAGTGAGAAAATAATGGATCAGCTTTCCTGCGTTTGCCTTATTCTTGTGCTATGATTTTGGGATCGTAAGAGCCGTGCCTTGGTTTCGTATGTTGCAAATGATTTGCGTTATGCGAGTAGCACTCGCCGATTTACCCGACAATTTCGTTGCTAAATAAAAGCAAATTCGTATGTCCTTGGCCTTTTGGTTCCGTTTCTTGGTCCTCGCCACTCGTCATTCCTCCAATTATAGCGTATTTGTTGCCTTGTGGTGGTGACGGTGCCGTTCCATCTTCCTCCCCTCCACTCCTATCTCCCCTTTGGCATCGGGCCATCCCAAAACCTTCATCCGCATGCAATAGCCGATGCTTCTTTCTCCCGTGACCTCCGTTCCCTCGGCGCTTTAGACATGCACTCGTTCTCTCTCTCCCATTTCTTTTAAAATATTAAGTATGCAATTGAGGTTATTAGAACGTCGGAATCGTGGTCGACTTTGCTTTGAGATTCGACCACTTAGTTGCAATCGACTCGCCATCGACATTTGAGCATAGAAAGTGTGGCGGAATACCGTATGTACTGGCGTACAAGACGACCTTTTAAGCCAAAAACATCCAAAACCAGGGGTCGTCTTATACGCAAAGCATAAATTGTGCACCTTAAATTCTCGAAGGCTACTAGACACCTAAAAACCGCTGTGCACCACTATCACCATAAATATTTCTGAGTTAAACTTTAGTACACGTTATTAACCGCAGATTCAATAAAATGTGAACTTTATGATTCCTTGATTCATATTGGGAATATAATGCATTCGATAAGGATGGACTCTTTTCGGCCAAATGCTAATGAAACATTTACAAATAAATGGTAAAATTTTATTGAACACTAAAATTAGATCCCGCAAATTAACCGACGCCACGATAACTCAATTGTTTTACAAGACAGCATCAGCTGTCATATTTTATAGTCGTCTTATCTGGCGAATATAGCCTAAAACTTAAAATTTTCATTGAAAATTTGGAATCGTCTTATGCGCCAAGTCGCCGTATAGACCGCGATTTACGGTAATTTAATTCCCGCTCTGTGTCGAGATCCACTTTCGGTGGGCCCTCGCACGGGACGTGGCCCGTATCCCGGAAGATCCCGAAGCAGGACGCGTCTTCCCACCCGGGCTGATGGTCTTCCACCGACCGCCTTAGAAGCGCTGCTATGAACGCCCCTTAGCATTCGGCTAATGGGAGAGGGAGGACAAATCCCGTCCCTCGCCTCTCTTCCTCTGTACTTCGCAACAACGACTCCCCCCCCCCCTCTAACCCTCCACCTGCTTAGGCGAGATCGAAAGGGAGTGCGAGGGGCAGGTGGGGTCGAGGCGTCGGTTGGATGCTGGTGCGTGGCGGTAGGGGGGGAGGAGGGTGTCGTGGTGATAGCGGCGAGTGAATGGAGATTGATAAATAGTTGTCCGAGGTCTAGTTCTGTCGTGATATGAGATAATGCGTGTCTGCTGCTGCACGCGTTCCACATGGGAGGCATTCTGCCCCGGGTATGATAATGCGCGGGAAAGGAATAGATTTGGCGAGGACAAAGTTTTAGTCGTCTAGACCAGTGTTTCTCAGACGGTGGGTCGCGACCCCTTAATAGGAATTTTAAGGGGGTCGTGGGCAATCTTCAGTGAGGCAAGTGATTTTATTTTGGTATTGAGAGTTCTGCAGATTTTAATTTATCGTCATGTTTTGTTTAAAAAATAAAGAAAATTCTGCAGCTTATTAACGTCCAAAAGTTTTTTAACAAACGAGTTATTTTTATGCAGCAAAACAAACAAGATATTACATCTCAGTGGTGATTAATGCTTAGAAAAATTAAATTATACAGCACACATTGTCTGAATGATTTTAGTCCACAGACGTAGTTTTAAATAAAATAATTTATAGTGCTAACCTTATAGTTATAAAGAGCACCAAATAAAAAACTCTTGCTATTAATTTTCTTATCATCGTCATCTCCTCTTCATGGAGAAAACGAGATTTTTTTGCTTCTCGAATAATCTCCGGGGGGTCGCTCCGACCAAAAATCCGGCAGGTGTCGCCTGTCGAATCTGTCTGAGAGCCACTGGTCTAGGCATAAGTAAACTTCTCTGTATGGTGCAGTTTTTGAGTTGCGGAGTTATTTGCGACACCAAAATATTGGTCAACCTTCATCTTTCTTTTTTTAATATTTGGTTATATTTGTATGGAAAGCCGTCGACGGCTTTGTTTTTAGTTTTTTGTCATCGAGATATTTTTCCGAAAAGGGGACACTTGTTTCGAGGAGATGTTTCTCGAAACATATGTTGAAGGCGTCGCGCTGTTTTCCGATTGCCTTAAATCTGAGGTTTGCGGTGGTTAGCTAGCTGTCACGAACATAGGTTGCAATCAGTCTAGCGCGAAAATAAATGTTGCTTGCTTGCGATAGAATTTTTAGTTAGTGAAATCTTCAGTAATCAGCAAACCGCTTTAAATAAATTCATTTTGCTTAGGTTTTAAGCGTAATAAAATGTACGCTGCCGACTTGTAATTTGCCTTTCGATTCTGTTAAAGTTACTTTTATTTTCTATATAAAAAATAAACATTTTTATTAGTAATATATTTTTTTTTAATCTTCACGTGGGCATGTGGTCCGAGGTGTTAATCTTGGTAAATAAGGGTTTTGTGTAAGTGAAGTTCATTGATGTGACCGTGATGTCCTCGGTGGTGATACATCGGTCGTCACCGTCCTCTTTCAAACCGTCTCTCTCGTCCTCTCTCCCCCTCCCCACACGCATTCTTTATGCACTAACGTCCCGAGGGTTCTACCCCACTCACTTCCTCTCTATAGAAAAATACCACTCGCGCTCTTTCTAGAACGAATGGTCGGCGAATCGCTGCCGAAGACGGCTACTTAATAAATGAAATGTCCCTCTCACGCAGAGACGTAACGGAGAGCTATGGCCCCTATGGCAAAATTTTAGAAAATACCTTTGTTATGTAGAATATTATTTTCCTGCATTTTATTAGAGAATAGTAGTATTTTGTTAAAAGTAAATTAAACAATTATTATATTAATACTACTTTACGGTAAAATAAACTTTTGGCAAGTTTTGCGGTCAAGTTCGGCGTATTTTGCGGGCGGCGCCTATGGTAAATGCCACCTTCGTCGCTCTCTAGTTACGGCACTGACATCACGTATTGAATACGAGGCGTAAGTCGAGCTCGATAATTCATATTTGGAGTAAAAAATTGCGAACAACGTCAAGAGGAAGGAATGTAGAGGGTAGAAGAAAGACTGGGAGGGAGGTGGAAGGTGGGATGGTTGGCCCACGTGCGCAGATCCTCGGACTGGAGAAGATCGGTCCAAGGAATAAAGGAGAGATGAGAGAGAGTTTGAGAAGGGTTTTGGGGGGGGGGGCGGTCGATAGGCGGTATCCTGAGGGGGTTAAGGAAGGAGGGGAAAGGGGGGAGGGAGGAATAGAAGAGGGTTGCGGTCGAGAGGAGGGCGAAGAGGACGCCACGTGACGGAAGCGAATGCGACCATCTCTTGCTCTCGAATAACGGGAGAGGAGGACTTTCTCTCTCTCTCTCTCTGTTGTCGATCGAATAGTTACGGACTTGCCATATTTGTGATTAGGAAAGGTCAAAATCATTTCATCAGAGTTTTTACCAGGATGATTGCAAATTCGTTGTTCGATTAACTTCAGTATTTTAATGTAAGATTGCTGTTTACAATACATTATTTATGGTCAGTAATATACGAGGCTAAAAATATATTTTCCTAATACCGTTTCAGGTAAAAAATTGTAGGCTTCCTAGCTCTTGAAAGATGCAAGGCAACGTCCCCGTATTAGTACGTTGAAACCTCCGCGCAGGAGTGTCAGTTATCGTCTTTGTTCTCTCGATCGGCATTCGTCTCGAGATCATCATCGTCCACACAGCTTGATGTGTTTCTGTTGATCGTGAATCCTTTGCAGGTGATTTTCAAATCTGCGTGAAATTCAGCGCGTTATTGTTAATGTGTACGTTTTTATCTATCCCCGTTCACAGAAGTTTCTTCATAGGACAGAATCCGGTGGATCAATTAAATACTGTAGTCACGTCCACTCTTGAGCAAGTGATGCATTCGGGAGGGTGTCCGAAGGAGGATTCACGGCTCGCGAAATCATCCCCTGATCGCCCTCACGTGACCAATAGCCCTCCCTTCGAAAGACGACCGCCGCGCGTAGTCTGCTGCCTTCTCATCCCAAGGACGTGACGTCATAGGGCTTCAAAGGTCCCTTTCTCGGGTTTCGTCGCCGTCCTCACGCAGATGAGACGCCGTCGTCTGCTCTGGTGGGCAGGTGGGATACGAGGGGGCGGAAAGCGCTCGTGGCCCCTCCCTCTCCTCGCATGCACCCGACCTTGCCTCTCGGGACGCTCCCGTGACTCCTTTAGTATTTCTCGAATCGGCGTCGTTGTCCATTAACTCCGGCAAAGTACGTCGTTTGCATCCATGAAGGATATTATTGGAAGTGATCCGTTTAAATGCAACACTAGCGCAATGTAAACTATATAACCATTGTAGTGAATTATTCCAAGTCGCTTTTGGGCGGACGATAGATTGTTATTTCGTCTGGATTGGGGCTGGATTGTGCCGTCTTTTGGTAACTCGCATAGCATGAACAATCATACGAAACGTATGGCAAATTCCGCCCTTTCACTGCAGTCTTTCCCATGAATAAACCTTGAAAATGCAAAGACGGTACAGTTGGTCATCGTCACTCCACTGGTTAGTCTCCCCTCTTGTTCCTTCCGAGAGGTCGTTGCCAAGTCTGTAGGGGTCAAAGCCTCCCTTCCTTCCCCTCCCCTCTCATCTTGCTCGGAACTCGGCACGGCGAGTGCGACCTTTGGAGGGGAGTGGTCATATATCTTTCTCCCTCGATCTCTCTCTCCCTTGATCTCTCTCTCTCCCTCCCTTGATCTCTCTCTCTCTCCCTCCCTTGATCTCTCTCTCCCCCTCCCTTGATCTCTCCCTCCCTTGATCTCTCTCTCCCCCTCCCTTGATCTCTCCCTCCCTTGATCTCTCTCTCCCTCCCTTGATCTCTCTCTCCCTCCCTTGATCTCTCTCTTTCTCCCTCGATCGCTTTCTCTCCCTCGAATCTCTCTCTCCCTCGAATCTCTCTCTCCCTCGAATCTCTCTCTCCCTCGAATCTCTCTCTCCCTCGAATCTCTCTCTCCCTCGAATCTCTCTCTCCCTCGAATCTCTCTCTCTCTCGAATCTCTCTCTCCCTCGAATCTCCTTCTCCTTCGAATCTCTATCTCCCTCGAATCTCTCTCTCCCTCTATCTCTCTCTCCCTCGAATCTCTCTCTCTCCCTCGAATCTCTCTCTCTCCCTCGAATCTCTCTCTCTCCCTCGATCTCTCTCTCTCTCCCTCGATCTCTCTCTCTCTCCCTCGATCTCTCTCTCTCTCCCTCGATCTCTCTCTCTCTCCCTCGATCTCTCTCTCCCCCTCGATCTCTCTCTCCCTCGATCTCTCTCTCTCTCTCTCCCTCGATCTCTCTCTCTCTCCCTCGATCTCTCTCCCTCGATCTCTCTCTCTCTCTCCCTCGATCTCTCTCTCTCCCTCTATCTCTCTCTCCCTCGATCTCTCTCTCCCTCGATCTCTCTCTCTCCCTCCCTCCCTCGATCTCTCTCTCCCCCTCGATCTCTCTCCCCCTCCTCTCTCTCTCCCCCCCTCTCTCTCTCCCCCCCTCTCTCTCTCTCCCCCCCTCTCTCTCTCCCCCTCTCTCTCTCCCCCTCTTCTCCTATCTCGCTCCTCTCCTATCTCTCTCCTCTCCTATCTCTCTCTCTCTCTGCCTTCCGCATTTTCAAAAATACAAAAACACAGATCTCATTCAACCAATTTAAAAAACTAAGAAATAAAACTAAGCAACTTATCAGAAACTCTAAAACTCGGTACATTCATTCACTGTCCCGTCCAAATTTTTCACAATCTGCTCTATGGAGTAACTTAAAATTATTTGGTATTGGAAAATCTAAGGATACACAACTTCCTCCTCATATTTGCCTTGATACACTTAACACTCTATTCACCACTCCCCCAACTCCTGATGACAACGAAATAAAACAGAATCACATACACCACCTACTTCAACACACTCCTCCCACCACAGCATCACCACCATTCCAATTTTCTCCTGTAACTCAGCTGGAAGTACTGAATTGTTTACGTAAAATCAAGTCCAGAGCACAAGGTGCTGACGAAATTCCAATAGTTTTCCTTCATAAGATTATTCATCTAGTGCTACCCGTCATCACTCATATATTCAATTGGTCGCTTATGCAAAACAAATTCCCATCGCAATGGAAACTCGCCATAGTCCGTCCCATACCTAAGAAAAGTCTTACTTCTGACATAACCGACTTTCGGCCCATCAGTTTACTTCCTGTATTATCAAAGGCATTTGAAAAGGTTTTACATGAACAAATCACATATTTTCTAATTAGTTATAATATCCTCGATTCTCTACAATCAGGATTCCGAAAATCACACAGCACTACCACAGCACTCCTCAAAATCACTGACGATATCAGATTAGCAATGGACAAAAGAGAAGTCACTATTATGACTCTTCTTGACTTTAGTAAAGCTTTTGACTCTGTAGATGTAAACATACTTCTAACCAAACTGCGCCTCATGAACTTCTCCTCAGATTCCCTAAACTTAATTAGTTCTTACCTGAATGATCGCTATCAAAAGGTCGTAACTGACAATCATTCCTCAAGATGGATTAAAGTGTCACGTGGCGTACCACAAGGTTCCACCCTCGGGCCACTGCTCTTCTCTCTGTACATTAATGATATATCTTCTCAGCTTGCTCACTGTAAATACCACCTTTATGCTGATGATCTCCAAATCTATATGCACTCTCGCTCTATTGATCTCCATCTTATCCTTGATAAAATGAACCATGACCTCACTTCTTTATCCAAATGGAGCAATGTAAATTTCCTCAAAATTAATCCTTTAAAAAGTCAGTCTATTATTATTGGGTATCCCAAACTTCTCTCGTCACTAAACTTCTCAGAACTTCCCCCAATTCTGCTCAATAACTCTGTCATTCGTTTCCAAAAAACTGCAACCAATCTCGGGTTAGTATTCAATGACACATTGACCTGGACTGATCATATAACTAAAATATGTAATACTGTTAACAGTTCACTTCACTCACTTAAAAGAATTAAAAGCATTACCCATTTCTCCCTTCGCAAGCGACTTATCACCGCTCTTGTCCTTCCTCACCTTGATTACTGCGATACGGTCTATCAAGATCTATCTAACGAGCTATCTCTAAAATTGCAGCGTGCACAAAATTCCTGCGTAAGATTCATTTGTGATCTCCAAAAGAGAGACCATGTCACTCAACCTCTATATACGTTAGGCTGGCTTCGCACTGAAGCTCGTAGACGTCTTCACCTCCTCTCGTTATTTTACCGAATTATAACTCTTCAAAACCCGCAGTATCTGAACTCCAAATTTTCCCAAATGAACTCTGTACACAACGCCAACACTAGGGGCACCAATCTCTTCCAGATCCCACATCACAGGACGGAAATTTATAATAAATCCTTCCATGTTACAGCTTGTAGACTTTGGAACGCCCTACCTACTGACCTACAAAACGCAACATCTCTCCACATATTCAAACATAAATACTTTAAATTGCTGTTCTCTGCCCAAAATTCAGGTCAGCTTTAACATTTTCTTCTTACCAATTGCAAGACGGCTTCCTTCACTCTTCCTTACTTAATTAACATTAATTATTTTTTTTGCAGGTTATCGAGTTCGCAAAGTGTACGCCTCCTTCGACTGTTACCTTTTCATTGTCTAGTGTCTACTATGTTATAGTGTTTATGACGGTGTACAACTATGCTGTATATACGAAGACTTACTGTACATACTCCTTTCTATTTAATGTTGTATTACTATATCATTATATGTACACTATCTAGGGTTTTCGCAGGTTTTTCACACCCCCCTTCTCAGTGGGTGTTTTCCTGCGTGGGTTTTACTAGGGAGGACATGCCTGTTTTACCTAGGTTTTCCCCACAATCTCTAATCTGTCTTCAATTTTATATATATATATATATATTTTTTTTTTACTCTGTATGATTTAGGTATATACTGTTTATGTTATGCGTATTGTATATATATATATATATATATATATATATATCTTACTTTACCATTTTTTTTTATATTTTTTATATTGACGAAGGGTTAAATGTAAGAATGGACCTTATGGTCTAAATTTCGCCCGAATAAAGACGATTATCTATCTATCTATCTATCTCTCCTCTCCTATCTTTCTCCTCTCCTATCTCTCTCCTCTCCTGTCTCTCTCCTCGCCTATCTTTCTCCTCTCCTATCTCTCTCCTCTCCTATCTCTCTCCTCTCCTATCTCTCTCCTCTCCTATCTCTCTCCTCTCCTATCTCTCTCCTCTCCTATCTCTCTCCTCTCCTATCTCTCTCCTCTCCTATCTCTCTCCTCTCCTATCTCTCTCCTCTCCTATCTCTCTCCTCTGCTATCTTTCTCCCCCCTCTTCTTCAATCTCTCTCCATTCCCTCTTTCTCCCTCCCTTCCCTCTTTCTCCCTTCCCTCTTTCTCCCTTCCCTCTTTCTCCTTCCTTTCCCTAGATCTTTCTCTTGCAATGCATTATGGATTTCGGTAGGGTTCTTATTAAATGTTATGGTGACTCGCTAAAATGTATATTTTTGAGTTTTTTATTGGCGTTTAATAATAAATATTTTACGATTCGCTAGGTGAAACATAAATTACCTAATTCTTACAACTTTATTAGCAAGGGATAAAAACATGTTCGATTTTTTTAGTAATTTAAACTTTTTATTGTAAAATTTGCATGCCTATTTCAAAATATTTGCTTTTTATTTTCACAAAACACGTTAGGTGCAATATTTATTTATTTTATTTATTCGACTAAGAGGGTAATTAAGGATGATTGTTTAATTTTCTAGAAGTAGGCGCGTTTCTTCTTTCGCGAATATCGAAGATTGCTACGGATGTCGCGACGGCAATGTCAGTATGTTTCAGGGAAGGCGTTAAGGCCTTCGATTATCTCGTGCTAATCCGAAACGATTAACGCTAACGTATCTGGGGGAGGAATAAAGTGCTCCTGGATCCCAAGCCGCTCACTTGTTCGGCGAGAGGTTCTTTCATTTTAGGGATGCAGCGGGACTACGCCCACGCCCTCCACTATCACCATACCTTCATCCAGCGGTACTACTAACGACGCCGAGCCGCTGTTTTGTAGCTATCGAGTGTCCCCTATTAGTTCGTCTCCTTCCACTTCAATATGCTGCGGCCTGTTCGTCCGATTTTTCCTCGTTCGCTTTCAATGTTTTGTTGTATTAGCCTGACATTTGACTCCGCGTTTTGTCCCATAGTGTTTTTGTGTAAAGAATTGGGTACTTGTCGTGTTTGCCCATTCCTTGTTTAAATTTGCGCGTGTCTGTCGATTCCCTCGTATTCACTCTTCGAAGCGTTTCGCGAAGGTACGCGTTTCGAAACTTTTGCGCCCGCGAATAACTCGAGGATCTCCTTTCCAAATGCATCGCCCCTAATCGTTCGCGATATTCAGTCTTCACGCGACTCCAAATGTGATCCGCAGTTCCTTCTCGAGGAAACCGTTCGCGGAAATGAAATTCGGTCGAATCGACCGCTTTTCTTCCTCTCGAATCTATCGATTCTTCTCGAAAATATTTATTCCTCTCGAAACTATCGATTCCTCTCGAAACTATCGACTCCTCTCGAAACTATCGATTCCTCTCGAAGATATCGACTCCTCTCGAAACTATCGATTCCTCTCGAAGCTATCGATTCCTCTCGAAACTAGCGATTCCTCTCCGCTTGCAAGACGAGTGTACCACTCAATCACCGTCGTCTCTTCGGATCTCGTGCACCCGGCCTGGCTCCTTACATTTGGACCCGACCATCTGTCTTTCCCCTCACTTTCGCAACTCTCCTCCACTTCTCTCGTTCGCAACTTCCCATCCGTCCTCCCCGCCCTTATCAGCTTCACGAGAAACACGTCCCATTGCCTCGTTTCCACGTCCTTTCGGAAGATTTTCCGGATAAGTTGTTCCTACTGTCGGACTCCCTTGAAAGAACACGAGGATCAGCGCTGTCCCCGTTATAATTTTACGAATAACTCGCCTCTTTGGATTCGGTCAAAGATTTCAGCTTTCCGATGATTGCTATTAAATTCGGAAATGTTTGTAATTAGAATTTTTAAGTTATGCATTACTTTCGTACTAGGAAACATTGCTTCAGTAAATCGCCCGTTATTGTGCTATTTTATTATTTTTATCCCACAAAGGTTTGCGTCAATATGCGCGCGGTATTTGTAAACCCGCGGTGACATTTGACATCGAATTTGGCCTTTGTTTCCGATTGTTTATGAAGAAATCCCACGCGAACCAACTTGTGACATAGAAGTAATGCCTCAGTTATTCAAATCCTATCGCATTGAATCATGTTAGTCTGGCGCATTTATTATCGATTTCTGTGTTGTGTGTTAGGTAACGTGTAACGTCGGTTCTGCGGGCGACTTCCCTATACCGTCACAATGCGTTGTAATTAGGCGATATATTTTTCAGATTTAACCCGTTTAGCCCGTTTTTTACAGTTTTTTTTTAATTCGACTAAAACTCAAATGAACCCGAAAATGCTACACTAGTAATAAAGTAATTATATTAAACCTAGGTGCTTCGAACTTTCGGACAAGATATTAATATGCAAACGCTTGACAGTTTCAGCTCACGTCAAAATCTGATATATAAATAACCTTAATTGATTTGGCTGTAATTTATTTGAAATCTCGAATTTATCACCTAATTATAATTATTTCAAAAACGTAGAGTTTTTGACAGAAATGGAGACGTAATTAATTTATGCGGACGTTACATCTCACGGAGAAGAAGTCGGACGAAAAGTTTCTCCAAGACAAAACGTTTATTGTTTGACCATATCACAGATACGATTTTTAATTTTCACGCCACACGACACATCGCGTTTGCATTTTTTGCTGTTTTTTTTGTCTGATTGAATAGCGGAAACAATCGGCATCACTTTCAGACATTGTTTACACGTGTAAATCAATTCAGGTCCAAAAATATATAACGTATAATTCGTGTATAATATAACGTGTACTGGTTAAAAATTTTGTCTATTAAACCTGATTTAGCCCGAATTATTTAAAAGTGTAATTGTCATTAAAACCCGATTTCACCAGATTTGTTTAAAAATTTTAAAACCCGATAACTATCCCTCGACTGCGATTTTATTTTTAATCCGAAAAACATATTACCTAATTATAATGCCGTAGTTGTACCGAAGGTTGGGCCGTGGGATCAGTGGCGGATTTAGGAGCCAGGGGCCCCCCTGAAGTATGGGGTTCCGTGAAGTATGGGGCCCCGTAACGTATGGCAGTGCTTCTCAACTTGGGTTACGCGGAACTCCAGAGTTCATCGAAAGGTTGGGGTTCCGTGTGGATCTGCGAAAATGGGGGAAAATGCAAGATTTCCCTACCGCTCAGTTACCCTACTTTATCTTGAATTTCTCCCTCTCACTCAGTGGCGAATTTAAGGGGCGACAGGGGCCCCGAAAAAATTGTTTGTGTATATAATCGGAGAAATATTAAATATTTCAATTTAAAAATGAGTGGAATATCTCTATGATTTCATAGAAAAACGATCGTTAAGAGGTGTCACAAATGAGGGGAGCCGATAGGAGCGGTTTCACTGTCCCAACTGCTTAGCGTAATGGTCCCCCAAATGTTTAGCGCCATGGGCCACAGGAGGCGTAAATCCGCCACTGCGTGGGATGGATTTATTTCACGCTATTTTCTTATTTCCATGCTTTTGTGGAACAGAGTTATTCATCTTCTGTTCCATTATTCGTGTGATATGGGCGACACTGCTAATATGCTCGACAAAAAATGTGGTCTGCGCCGCGTGGACGGAAGATCGCCCATTCCCAACACACTTTTCTCTCTCTCTTCATTATCTCCCTCTCCATTATCTCCCTCTCCAGATCTTTTATTTCCCATCTGTCCCTTTCTTCTCTCTGCTCTCTCCCTCTTTCCATATCCCGCGTTTTCGTCGCTAGGTGTGCCATCCTCCTCCTCTTCGTTCTTCTTTTCAGCGCGAAAACAAGAGGGTAGAGCGTTTGAGATCAGTGGACGGAAACTGGAAGACGAGTCTCTCTCTTTACTGCGCTCACTATTATTCCTCTTCGCCCAAATCGAACATTTTGTGTCTCGCTTAATGTTCAATTTGGTAAATATTTGTCTTTCGAGTCGTTATTGTAATTCTGCCGGGTGTTCTGTTTCGTCCTCATCTTTCTTTCTTCAACCTCTAAAACTTTTCTCCCTCTTCCCCCTCCCTATGATTTTCTCTCTCTCTATCCCCAACTTTCTTCCATTCTCCATCTAATCATCTTCTTATCTCTACTTTCCCTGTTTTGCGTTAACGAATTTGAATTTTCTTTGAATATCTTCGATTTCGCGGGTTGCCTATCTTCAATTCGCGTTACATGATCTTGTTTTTATTTCGCTTCCTTCGGACGGTGTCGCCGGTATTAAAATTCTGAGGATCTTTGTTCTTTCAAACTCTTTTCGTCGGGAGTTAATTCGCGAGAGACTCGTAAGAATTTCCTTCTCGTTTCATTCGAATATTTATTTGCTTCGTGAATGCATTGTGGGTGATTTTCGTCGACTATAATGGGATCTAGAGTGAACTTTTAGCGACATTATATGCCGTGACCGAATATGTTATTTAATATTCATTGAGTTTCTTTTTAAAAAGGTTCGTATGTGCATATAAGGGGCGCGGCGTCACTCCGTCGGTCGCAGCCTCTAGCTCCTTATCGCTGCGGATGTGTCGCCTTATTTCCGGAGATGACTTCTCTTTTCGGCGGATTCGAGAAGACGGAGGACTCTTTGATGCCCGAGTGCGTCGCCTCTCTCGCTAATGGCCAAATTTCATTTATTGTTTACTTTACGCGAGCTGGAGTTAATTAGTAATGGATGTTCCTGAAACGAGTTCGTTGGCCAGATGGTCGCTATTGGTAGATAAGAGATATGGTGCCGTTGAATGCGGACGCTTCTCTCTCTCTCCCTTCCCCTACTCTCCCTCTCCTCCCCCTCTCCTCCCCCTCTCCTCCCCCTCTCCTCCCCCTCTCCTCCCCCTCTCCTCCCCTATCCTCCCCTCTCCTCCCCCTCTCCTCCCCCTCTCCTCCCCCTCTCCTCCCCCTCTCCTCCCCCTCTCCTCCCCCTCTCCTCCCCCCTCTCCTCCCCCCTCTCATCCCCCTCTCCTCCCCTTCCCCCCCTCCTCTCCCGCTCTTTCCTTTCACCTCCTCCCTCCCACCCCCTCCCTGCACACTCATCGGCGGCATCCGCGCGGATAGCGTTGTCTTTGTCTCGACCGTCGCCTTTTTTAAAGCGCATATCTTCGTCGTAACGTCGATCGTCGCTCCATTGCGTTCACTCCGATCGATCGGCCGGCTTTTGTTTTGGTGCGGCGAACACGTTGTTCTCCAATGGTGCCATCTTCTTTACGTGCCCTTGGTTGCAGCGTATCGAAGATGTATTGACCGGAGTTCGCAATAGTTTTAAGTTTCATCGTCTTTAATTCTTGCGGACCTCGTCTTTTATCTTACATTTAACTAAAGTAACAATGGAGGGGGCACGATCACTCCCCCTCGCTCCTTGGATGCCCCCCATTGCTCTCTACTGAATTCATTTTTAAACCGAATAGGTTTAAGAACAGGGTGGCCAGACGTACCTCATTGTGGGGCACAATACCCCATTCATTGAATAAATTTTTAGAAATACCCATCCTCGTCTCATATGCCTACCCCAATTCTAAATTTATGCTCTGGCAACCCTGTTTAAGAATGAATCCAGTAGAGCAAAAGTCCTTGATTCTGCGCTGCATATTGGGACCGTGGGCAAAGGAAGGAAAGAATATAATAGAGCCAGGGATTTCCAGAATAAAGGATTAAAGGATGGTAGGCAGTGGCGGATTCGACAAGGGTGGGGAGATCGCCCCCCCCCCTTCTCTCTTATGGGAAGTTTCTGAATCTGCCCCTTTAATGTAAATATTATTACTTACGTAACTAGCTGAATATCCATTCTGGTACATTTGGATTTTTGAGATGCATTTAATTATATATTTCCCCCTCCCCCTTTCCCTGCATGCATAACTGTCTGTATTTCATTTTATGTACTTATCTTTAACCCCTCAAGCCCGGAGGAGATTTATTAAATCCCACCCGTACGGCCGGATGAGGTTTTTTAATTTTCACGATTGCGTTTCAAAAACGTTCGAAAATATTAAAATAATCATAAGGAACCCAATTTGGTGGGTTCCCTTTCCTCAGGTATTTATGGGTCAACTTTAGAAACCGAAAATCCGTAGGTCCGTGGTAAAAACTAAAATTCTATCACAAAACTAAACGTATATGTAAACAAATACTTACAAATAGATATACTCAATTCCCCGCAATTTTCGTCGAGATTAAAATAAAATTCTAAAGGTCTTTAAAATTATATGACAGATATTATCCTCCTCACAAAATGCCTCTATTTGAGGCGTGGCACTAAATTATCGGAAGAATGTCTGCCTTGGATTTTGAAATCAGCTGTTTTGACGTTGACGCTCTCCTATGAAGCAATGAACGAAGGATCGCGCGGTAATGGAAGGGAATGTTTACAGAAATGTTTTTACTCAAACTAATTCCATTCTTCATCAATTGCATTGTAAACATTTGTAATAAGCTGTGCATAGACAGACATAAGATGTTTTCCTTTCTTTCTTTATATACCGACGAAGACCTTTGTCTCGTGACATAAGCCAAATATCTCCACCAGGAAAAAAGAGGAGAAAAAAGGTGCTCTTCTTTGAAATGATACACAGTTCCTACATTACATTTCAAACACCAAGGAAAGGTTCCTTGCTCCATTGAAAAGCGACTTTTATACGGAGAAACACCATCATATCATAGCAAAATTGAAAATTCTATCACAAAATTCAACGTTGATTATATATTTTATAATAGAGAAAAAAAATACAGGACAGACATAGTTAGGAAGAACAAAGCTTCCTCTTTCAAAATATATATAGGTTATTTAGATTTAAAGAAGTCTCTAGCGTCAAAAGATAAAATAAATTAGGGCTGCCGCATGACGTAATAGTACGCCTGACGGCCGATTAGACAGTTTTTGCAGGACGTAATAGTACGCCTGACGGCGTTGAGGGGTTAATGAGCCTTTCAATCTTTAAATATTGCTATCAGTATGTTTCGCAGGTTTTTCACACACCCCCTTCTTCTGTGGGTGTTTTCCTGCAGTGGGGTTTTTCCTAGTGAATAGTGCTTTAATTTTCCTTAGTTTTTCCCCCACAAACAAATCTCCATCTCTTTTCATTTCCAAAAATGCTATTTATGTAGTACTTTATTTTATGTAATCTTGTATTTTATTTTTATCTTATATATATTTTTCTTATTTAGTCTGCAACAACTTCGGCCACGGGCCACCAGACCGCGCCACCGACTGACTGTAATTGCTATTTTTACCAAACTTTCCGAGTAGGTAGATGATTGAAATTTGATAGGAATGTTTCTCTTATAGTAAAAGCCATTTACGAAACAAAATCCCAAAAAAGACCCGGGTTCGACTCCAGTAGATAATTTCTTTTTCCCGTAAGATAACACGTAAAAATCGATTTTTTAAGTTACAGGCTTTCTCTTTTGCAAATTAAAATTAGTAAGAATTGACCTACTATCTTCGGACCTAGACCGTTCTAAAGAAAAGTAAACATCGTTTCTTATTCTTATCTTCGCATCTTGCCTACGATACAAAACCGCTCAAGTTCTATGTTTAAATCATATTTATTTAGTAATTTAAGCTTTTTGACGACATGTTGCCTTGCCGACCGTGTCATTGTTAAACCTCGAGATTCTATCGTCGGCTTGATCCTTATACTATACGAGTAGTCGATGCTTGCAAACAAGCGCATCAAATAATCACCATACACCTAGATCTAAACTCGTAATTAAACCAACGCGAGCTCCAGGGCAACAGCACTTCAGTCACGTGGAACATATATGTATTAAATAATAAATTCCATGAGTAATAGCAGTAGATTTATAATTTTTCGTGAAATTAAGGCAACTATCCGTAATTTCCAAATTTTTTTGGCAGTCGGCTCATGTCAAAGTTTTCGTATTTCAAGTTGAGTGACTCAGATCGCACTGCATGATCAATAAGAATGATCATCATTAAGACAATTTCCTATACATGAAATTTATGGAAAAATTAAGATATTTTCTGTTAAGATTATGCTATCGTCCATGCCTTTAGCACATATTTGGATAAAAACAATCGCGAAATATGTATGACGCCGTTATATTTAACAATTGAAAAGAGTTTAAATTTCTAGAAAAATTACGAAACACAACATTAAAATACTTTTCACGTTTTACTGTCACTGCTATCGGGGTTGCTTCTCCTAATGTGATCTCTTATAGCCCTGAAGAAAAACAAATCTATTCGCTCCTTCCTACAGTCGATAACCGAAATTTAATCGTCATGTTTGTGCTTTCAGTAGTACGTGAGAATTGCAATTATCTATGTTACCCTCAATCGCAGTGCGTAATGCAATTAGTGTTTTGGATAGAGTAATTTCTTATATATTATCGGAAGAAAATATTGTTAATGATGTTTTCATAATATGCATGATGTTGAAAATTAGAATAAGTTAACTTATATGCTTATGAGAATAAACTTTGTTAATTCAATTAAAGAAAATGAAAAAAATATAATTCCGCAATTGTTGCTTTCCTTTGTGATTCGAGTTATAGAAGTTTCACTGTATATATACAAATATTAAAAATATATTTCCATAACTTTAATTTTCTAGTACTCGAATAATTATTACTTTTCCTTGAGATTCGAGCTATGGAAGTTCAATTCTAATTCGTTATGACGGCATTAATTTCCATTAAAAGCATTCAATCACTGCAATCGTAACGTATAATATCAGATCCCTTTAAAAGCATTGAGGTCGTTGCCATAGTATTGAAAGATTTTCATTGTTGTAAAGAAAAAAAAACACATTTTTTCGATTAAAAGCAGATATTTACGCTAAATCGGTAGGTATTTGAATTCTGCTTTCAAAAATTAAGAACTCCGTTCTTTCAGATAGACACTGTTCTTTTCCCGAATTCGTATCTTAATTTAAAGTAATTAAAAAATGCATTTTTAGAAAGCCTTGCACTGAATCCCACGCTATTCTTATAGGGCAGGGGCGGCCAACAGGTCGATCGCGGAGCCATTTTCGGTCGATCGCGGCAGTGTTCGCAATTTCCGTAATTTCGTAATTTGTTGAGTGAAATAATAAATTATCTTCAACAAAGAAACGATGAATACAAAAATTTGTATGATGAAAGCTGGCTCTGTGATCTAGCGTTTCTAACAGATTTTACAGGTAAATTGAGCGTTTTGAATTTAGAACTGCAAGGAAGAAATAAGACCATAAGTGAGATGATTAGTAGTGTTAACGCTTGTAAAAATCAATTTCCAATGTTGATCAGCGATCTCCAAAAACAAAACTTTGATCACTTTCCAAATATGAAAGACCGATTCCCCTACTGAAGATGCCTTAAGATTGTCCTTGTCGAGGTACACGCCCCACTATGAAAGCTTAGCAGAAAATATGAAGACACAAACTTCTCATTAATTAAAATTAAGCTATCTTAATTTTTTGTATATTTATATTTCTAAATGTCTAATGTCAAAATGTTTATTTTGAAGCGTTCTTCGTTTATTCAATAAATTCAGTAAACTTTGTTCTATCAAAACTTGTATATTTTGAAATGAGTAATTTTTATTTTCCCTTTATACTGCTATTTAGTAATTGCATTAAAAAGTTTATCGTCATGGTAGCTCGTGACTACTTTTTATATAAAAAAGTCTATCGCAACAAGAAACAAGTTGGCTACCCCTGTTATAGGGTATTGAAATGGAACATTGGGGTTAAAAAGACCCCTTAAATATAAACTTTTTTGTGATTTTCGATTTTTCTCGTCGGTCACTCGACCGACCAACGTGCCAAATTTCCGAATGCGTGCTTGGGATGCTTGAATACGAGAGAGAGAACATTAAATGTTACATAGATTAAAAATAATTTTGGGTGTATAAGAATTGTATAGCGTAATGTATTTCTCTGTCAAACAATTTCTATTCGCCCAAAACTACCTTTACTCTCTGGAACACTCACTTATGTGAATTTTATATTTATTGTTTACTTTTAATGCATATAAAAGTTGGTTTCATTAATTTTTATTTCAGTTTTAACTTAATACTTAATTCACGCATTCCCGTCATATTTGACGGGCAATTGTTCGTTATTATTCTTCCTGGTTGTAATTAACATTGGCTTAAATGGAAGAAGAGTCTCAACCTCGTCCAAATAAAGACGTATCTCTCTCTCTCTCTCTCTCTCAAACGTGCACTTATCCCCCGCGAATTTCCATCTTAATTTTCGAAATTCGGACACTTTCGCCAGCTCAGCCGATGGAAACTACTTGTTATCATCAAGGTTGACTTATGTACGGCCGCATTCATTTATTATGCCGTGATCGACCAGAGGGAATCATCATTATGAGAAGATGTTTGTTTTCTCAACTTTTTAGCGATATCCTTGTCGTGTTCACAAATTGTAGAGATCGTGTATCCTCTTTCCGCCGTGTCGGTCGGTGGATATCGAATCGATGGAGGCGAGAGAAGCAAACGAGTTCTCGCAAATCTAATCTCCGTGTCACCCTACGGATGAGGGATGGATGGGCGTCGTCTTCCCTAATGAGAAACGGATCGCGCGGCGCAGGTCAATCGAGCATCGTCCTCAAAAGAAAAAGTTGGAAATATTCTTGCCGAGAAGTTGGTTTATTTTTTTCACGGGAAAGTTTATCCTGCCGAATAATGTGGGTTTTCCGTGCGTGTACTCAACGCCCAAGTTCGTCCCGCATCGGTTGATTTTTTTCCGCCAGTTGTTTCTTTGCTATGACAGGTAAAATCCGTTGCAGAAAGATTTTCTCTTGGCTTTTTGCCCTTCAACTTGTGTTATGAGTTAAAATTCTATACCAGTCGCCTCCTCTATTCTACTTATTCTTCGTTGCGGTGATGTGCATATGCATGCATTATGCATTTAGCGGCGCTGCTCTAGGTACGTGCATCTGCTCCGGCTGTTCCTCACCTCTTTTCGAGCACCGCCTTCCACGTAGATTGACACTTTCTCGTCTTCAGTTACACTTGAACGACGACGAAAATGTTTACGGTAATAAAGACGATCAAATGCGACCATGTCCTCGGCAAAGTTCGAACCCGCTACCCGAGTTTTGAAAACAAGAGGGGCAGCCCGATACTGCCACGTGTGTGTATTTTTGGCCAATCAACGTCTTGGATTATTATAGCCATAACTCTACACTGAACACACGAGGGAGGGGCGAAATCCGGTGCCGGCATTAGCCTACTCTTAACTTAGAGCACCAAGGGGGCCAACGGCTTAACGTCCCTTCCGAAGGATGGAAGACTGACTTTGCGCGGTCTGCACAAACCACAGAAACGGGGCCGGGCGATCTTGGAAAAAAAATCCTACTTTCGCAGGATTCGTGCCCGATGCCTTTTCGAACAGCAGGCGAATGGTGGCTAGCGTCCTAACCACTAAACCACCGGCACCCTCGGCACTGTCACGGACGTCGTCGCATCGTATACGCGTCAATGTAGAGTTAATCCTTGGGAACTTCGCCGCATGCGTTGGTCGTCCATGCGTTTCATTTTCTCACGTCATAATTCTTTTAAAAGCGGTTTCGTCTTGAGAAGTACAAGTGGTCTTTGCTGTACAATGTGATAGAGAAGTTTATTTATCGTCGAGTACTTTTAATCACCCTCTTCCGCCTGCTCTCGTCCTTCTCTTTACCATCGGCTCTATTGCCTCATCGAATATGTGCAACGTTCTTCGTAGAGTGCATTAGTCGCAGTGTCTTCCCGGATCGCAGCAATTTTCCGATGATAAAGAAACTTCAGTAGATCTGATAACGAATATTGCATCGCTGCGTTTTTTCCACGCTTAATTACCCGTCGAGGATCTCGCTCGCCGTTTCCCATGTTGTTCGAATCTTTTCTCTCTTCCTGGTTCGGAGCTTTGGTGCTGCGATATTTGACAGCCTTTTCGCCACATAGCGCTTGTGTTTCTGTGCCGATTGCCTTCGTTCTGCTTAAGGCATTTTGAGCGCCATTTTCTTATTCTCGTGATGGATACACAGGCTGGGAGGGGAAATTTTTATGACTTTATGTTCGCGGTTTTGAGTTTTATTTGTGAATTTCTCTAGCATGGTTTTTCTTCCTCTAAAATAATTGCGTTGTAAAGTAAATTAGGCTTTCAGGGCGCGATACATTAGCTTTGGCGATAGTTAAAATACATTTTGTAGGAACCAGTCATTAAAACGGCTTCAAAATCTGCAAAGGAGTGAAGGATGTAAATTAATGAGCTTAGGACAGGAAAAAATAATTGCTGAATAATGTTAACTTCTACGTCCAGTAGTAGTTAGCGTATTCCTAATTGAAAAGGCTATGTACTGCTTCTATTAACCTTCATTTCCTTGTCGGTTTTGATTCGCTTTATTTTTCCTACTTAAAGATAAACTGCGCATTTTCGTGTGATAATCGATGGAAAGGCAGCTTTTTATTATGATAGCCTTAATGGATTTCCCCTCGTTTCTCCGTTAGTGTTCTAGATAGGTTGTTTTGGAAGTACTTAATCGCAAGTATTTAAACGTGGATTGCTTGATGTTGGCTATAGAGGAGCAAATTTCAATCAACCCTAATTCTTTCACCTTCGCTACCAATTTCGCCACACCACTGGTTTTGAATATATCACTTGATTTTATGCATTTTTATACGAAACACGGCTCTATTTAACAAGGCAATACCCTCCTGGAGCGTTAGTCCGGAAGAAGCCTTGGTTTTCCTATTGGGACACCTTTATCATCTTAAGGTTCCCTCGAATTTTGCGTAACCAAACATAGGGGTAACATTTTGACAGTACGTTTCATCAGGGGCGCCGAGAACCAATACGGACACCTGGACAAACAACTTGCAGGGCCCCACTGTACGAACTTAGTATTAAGTTAAGTATAGATAGTATTATCTATAGGTCTTGGCAACTGCCGTTCCTATATCGATTAGCAATGTAAATGCACGCAACATCACTATACATATTTTATTTACAATTTTTTGTTAAAATTCATAATTATTTATAGATGGTGAATTTTCTAATAAAGCGAGTTTGGGATAGTTTCTTCAGTGCGGAATAAGCGCTTTGTCCTCGAGACGAAATCGCGCCAAAATTCGAATCATCTCGCACAGCGCCACACTATTTGAACGCTTGAATTTTATTCGGTCTAATTGCATTCTCTATGCCTGCTCCCTTGTGACTGCGCTTAGGTCATGATTGTCGGTTATGAAATGTGGAACTTCCATCCGAGGATGGAGGGAGTTTACTAATCTTTTTTCATCTTTTAATCTTATTGACCGGTAGGTAATACTTTCATTGAATTCCTCTTCTGTGAGCTTCTTCCTCAGAAGGACTCCTTCGGCATTTCTTTCTTATTTGAAGTTGTGTGGCATTTGAAAACTCCAGGTCGGAATGACTCGGAATGTGCTTAACCCTTTATACCCTGAATTATGATATATTTATATATGATTATCTTTTATTATACTCAGGAAGGTGTTTTCTGACTAAAATAAGAATTACTATAAAATTATACTGGGATAAGTATTTTGTCACTAAACAATAGTTTCATTATCATTGAATTAAAAAAATAAAATCTACGTGTACTTGATTAACAAACATAGATTTCAAAGATAATTCATCATCATCATCATAGGTAGTCTGTCCGTAGACAGGTCCGTGATTATTCATGGTTAAACCTGGTTCTCCATATACTCCTATTTTCCGCTGTCCTCTTCATATCTTGATAACTCTCTTTCCCTTTCAAATCGTCTATCAGCTGAAACCTTTTCCTGCCTCTTTCCCTTTTCCCATCTAGTTTTCCTTCTAACACGTCTTTAATCATACTCTCTCTCCTCAGGTAATGTCCAACCCAGTTAGCCTTCCTCTTTCTAATAGTCTGTATAATCATTCGCTTCTCTCCTATTCTTCGTAGCACTTCATCGTTTTTCATCCTATCTGTCCATTTTATCTTCAACATTCTCCTCCAAGTCCACATTTCAAAGCTTTCCAAGTATTTGATGTCATTTTTCCTTAGCGTCCATGTTTCTGCCCCATACAATGCTATACTCCATACGTAGCATTTTATCAACTTCTTGCGGGTATCTTCCCTTATATTCCCTGTAAGTAGTTGTTTCTTTCTCCTGAAAGCCGCTTTTGCTTTTCCTATTCTAGTTTTGATCTCATCCGTACATTTTGCCTCTCGTGTTATGATACTTCCAAGGTATTTATATTCTGAAACTTGTTCTAATGGCTTTCCCCCAATAGTTATGTTCAGATTCTCTTCTTTACCCGATATTCGAATGACCTTGGATTTTTCTGTATTTATTTCCATACCGTATTTTCTACCTGTTATCACTAGTCTATTTATCATTTTTTGTAGCTCCTCTTCCTTTCTTGCTAGAAGTACTTGATCATCTGCGTATTTTACTGTTCTTAAAATCCTTCCTCCAATTTTGAAATCTCCTGTGCCTTCTAAAGCTTCTTGCATTAGACTTTCTCCATATATATTGAATAGGGTTGGCGATAGGCAGCAGCCTTGTCTTACTCCTCTACCGATATTTATTCCGCAGGTGTCCACATTCTCAAACCTGACCTTTACAACTTGATTCTCATATAGATTCCTAATCAGTCTCCTGTCTTTCCAGTCTACACCTATATCCTTTAATATCTTCATCAACTTGACCCAATTTACTCTATCAAAGGCCTTCTGCCAGTCTACGAAACATGCGCAGATATCTTGACTGTATTCTATTGCCCTTTCTGATATGATTCTAACTACTCCTATAGCATCTCTAGTTCCTCGTCCTTTTCTGAAACCGAATTGATCTTCCCCCATTATTTCTTCTGCCTTTTTCTCCAGCCTTTTATTAAGAATCCTCGTGATGATCTTCGATGTGTGTGACAGAAGGCTTATAGTTCTGTAATCTTTACACTGCATTGCTTTTGGCTTCTTCTTTAGAGGGATCATTGTTACTTCTAGGAAATCCTGAGGCCACTCTCCCGTGTCGTAAATCTTATTAATTAATTTCGTGATCGCTTTTAGTCCTTCTGATCCTATGACTTTAAGTATCTCAGCCGGTATTCCATCGCTGCCCGTGGCTTTCCCCTTCTTTAGTTCCACTATCGCCTTTTCTGCTTCGCTCTCCATAATACTTGGTCCCAAGTTGTCTTCTTCAATGTTTTCCTCATTTTCCAGTTCTATTTTTGCCGCTCCTGCCTGTTTGCTGTATAATTCCTTAATGTATTCTTCCCATACCTGTTCTACATCAAAGATAATTATGAACACACAATTCCTCTCACATTATGACGACCAAGCGGCGTGCACGAGTATAAGAATACTTCAGGGTATAAACAAACAAAATTGAAATGTACCATCTTCTGGCTTAAGTTGGAACGAATAGCATTTAGTACAGCTCTTTACCGATAGGAAAATTTGAATAGCATCTTGGGTAGAATCTTTTAAAGTTTTGGCACTTAAAAGTACCGCCGGGGTATAAAGGGTTAATGTGTGAAAATGACTCCTCCGACTTGGCTATCCTTTGAATATCATATTTCGGAGCCATAATTGGCGAACATTAATATGAAGTATACTGCGTCTAAATCTTTGTAGAATTAAAAATTCCCGGCATGTTGTATTTGCAAAACGGGTCGCAAAGAGTCAACTCCTTCCGAGAATTATGAAAACGAATTCCTACGTGTATATACTTCTGTAACACTTGAGTGCGTAACATCATCTCCTGATGTATTATTAACATGGTCGCTATTCGACGGCTCTCTCTCGATCTCCACACGCCGACCTCGTCTCAGTCTCTACTTTTCGAGTGCTTCCCTTCGCGTCGTGGATGAATGACGCCTCGCTTCGAGGAAGACGCGCTGACGACTGCCGTTGAGGCGGCTCTCCTTTGTCCTTGCCGCGGCCTCCCCCTCTCCACATTCTCTCGCCCTCCTTCCATCTTCTCCCCCTCCTCTCCCCCTCCTCTCTCCTTCTCCCCCTCCACTCCCCTCCTCTCCCTCCTCCCCCCATCCCCCCCTTCTCCTCGCCCCTTCTCCTCGCCCCTTCTCCCCCCTCCTCGCCCCTTCTCCCCCCTCCTCGCCCCTTCTCCCCCCCCCCTCCTCGCCCCTTCTCCCCCCCCCCTCCTCGCCCCTTCTCCCCCCCTCCTCGCCCCTTCTCCCCCCCTCCTCGCCCCTTCTCCCTCTCTCCTCGCCCCTTCTCCCCCTCTCCTCGCCCCTTCTCCCCCCTCTCCTCGCCCCCTCTCCTCGCCCCCTCTCCTCGCCCCCTCTCCTCGCCCCCTCTCCTCCTCTCCTCGCCCCCTCTCCCCCTCTCCTCGCCCCCTCTCCCCTTTCTCCCCCTCCTCGCCCCTTCTCTTCCTCCTTGCCCCTCTTCCTCCTTGCCCCTCTCCTCTCTGCTTCCCATATTTCCGTCACCAGTCGTCTCCGACCTCTCAAACTGGAGTTAAGTTTTGAAAAAGGCCAAAAGATTCGCATACCATTGGATGCAATTCATGGCGATTAATTATAATAATCATTTGGTGGATATCTAGGATTCATAAGAGGAAGTTGATGTAAAAGCGTATTGAATTAATTCAACTTAATCTTATAAAACTAGGATATCGTTGATCTCATTTCCCTCGGTGCCTTTTATAAATTCATTGCCAGAAAGTTTATCTATCTTATCAGTTACAGTGAAGATTACCTGATGTCACGAAGAACCGAAAACGCAAAGAATTCTTGGAACGTGTAACATGAAAACTGCGCACACAATGCTTAAGAAATGCATCGTTTCAAATACTGCGATCGATCTTCGTGCCATTGACCTTTCTCCCTCTCGATGGAGAGACTCACTTCGGAAGCCATGGAAGCGTTGGATGCGTCTAAGAATCAGACACGAGAGGCTGAGACCCGATCTAGAACTTTTTTGCCGAGGAAGTTGAACGGACAGAGTGGCATGACAAAGCAAAGGTTGTCTGTCTATGCGATAGAGAAATAAGGAAAGAGTAAATGCAAGCCTTTCTGGCTATTTGCATATTGTGTAGAACGCAAGTACGTGACGGTCGCTTTCGAAAATTGTCCCGCGTCCTTGTAGACAGCAGCCGAAGAAAAAGAAACGTTATTTTCTCTTATTTTTTATAAATTTTAATATTGAACAAGAGGAACTTTCGAGCTTGTATAATTTATTTCTTCATCATCATAGCTATTCACAAAGCAACGTCTTCGGGGGTGGCGGAATGGTTAGAGCGTTGGCATTCCACGCAGCGGTCCCAGGTTCGCATCCGGCAGAGGTCGGTTATTTTAACCTGTGATCGTCCCGACCCCTTGTCTGATTTGAGGAGACCGCGCAAGTCAGCGCTCCGCCCTTAGGAAAGGACGTTAAGCAATTGCCCCTCTTGGTGCTCTTCGTAAAGAGTAGGCTGATGCCTGTGTATGTTCGGTGTGGAAGGAGCAATGGCTATAATAATCCAAGAGGTTGATTAGCCAAAAATTCCACGCAATGCAAAGTAACGTCTTCATCGGTGAAGCTAGACAAAACTACAGCCTATTCCAATGCGATGGAGTCGAGAACGGTGCCGAGGAATACGCGACAGAAGATCAAACTGTCAACGAACTAAAGAGACAGAGCAGCCGAAGAAATAGTGTGAGGAACTCCATTTTCCGAAGGTTTTCCTACTGTTGGAATATTTGACGCAAAACTGCGCTCGTCTCCGAATGATCCGAACTATGCTAAAATGTTTATCTGGTAATCATTGATAAATAAGACATTTTTTCATTAAAGTCTCTCAGAATGGATGAACTAGCCATTCTCTCCTTCCCCCGTCGCTTTCACGCATTGGGCCTTTGCCTCATTCTCTGTCCCACCTCCATTTTAGATTCTCATATCGCACCAATGGCCCTCTCTCTCTCTTTCACTCCCTATATTTCCCGTTTTCTCTCGCTCTCCATCCACTCCTCCCTCTTCCTTCTTCTCTTTTTCCCGATTCTCTTACCGCCCCTTTTTCGTGGCTGCCTCCCTTTGATAATCTCCCCCGCCCGTCTTTTTGGGAAAGCGTGACTGCGTTTGTCGTCGGAGGAATAAGCGGCCCTTGTCGCATTTCTCTTCCATCGCACTACGCGCTCCAGAACACTTCATCGAACGCGGCGCTAGTGGAGCTCGCTTTCCAACCTTCTCTATGAAGAATGAACTCATCCTACCTGCACTGCACCATGCCGCATGCACGCAGTCTTCCCTGTCCCTCTCGCACGCCACGTTTCGGAACTTAGTTTTTCAATTTATTGCCCGGGAAACACTATTGTGTGGTCGCGCTTGTATGCCTTCGCCGCTGTTCTTTTCCGTAGGGGTTGTGTATTCATTTGCGTTATCTCATGGCCGCCCCGAGATAGGTCCGTGCCTGGCGGCTGTCCGGAGCGCCAAAATCTCGGGGCGCTATCCTACCTATGCAATAATTGCAAGCGAATAAATATTGGATACCAATTTATATCGCGAAACAGGCTCTTATTTTTCAATATCAATAATTTATACAGAGCGATGAGTAAATTAACATGTATGTATGTACTTTGAAAATATCTCAAAAACATTTACGGAGGGGAGCGCTGGATGCTATCTCGCCCGGGGCGCCAAAATTTCTCGGGCCGCCCCTGGGTCTCGTTGCCGGGCTGACCCGAGGTATTTTGGTGCTCCGGACATGAAACCGCCCTGCCCCTTTACGCAACTTTTTGTTAAGATATTTTATAAAGAACTTGTTCGTTTATTTATTGCTCCGTAAAATAATTTATAATTAAGCTGGTATCCAGTATTTATTTACTTGCATGTATAGATAGATGGTCGGGTTAGCGCCCCCAATACTTTGGCGCCCCGGTTCGTCCATACCTCGGGCCGGCCCTGAGGGTGGCTTATGTCTTGTAGGAGAGGATGATGCACCTGCAGAGCTTCCCTTAACCATGTCTCCGATAAGAACGATTGTCTCTGTCGCACTCCATCTTTTGTAGAGTTCGTCTCTCTTCGACGAGTGTCTCTCGTGTCGCACGAGCGAAAGATTCCGACGCACGCTCTTCCCAGTTGCGAATGGCGGATGGCGCATTTGCATTCCTTTCGGAAACTGTTGCTCGCGCCTCTCAAGAGTATCGTTTCTTCAGTCTTAGTTTCGTCGGATGTGTTTTCATATCCGCTATATCTTATGATAGCGTTCACTGTTTCCGGGAGACTTCGGCATGTTTTTATTGGAGGTTTTCTTCGGTAAAAATCGCGGATCTCGAGTGTGGTTAAATGTTCTTCTTTTAAACCGTAGCATTTATGCCGACGGTGAGTAGGCGAAAATTCTTAATTAATGATATGCCTGTGTTTAGGGGAGTGGTTAATCGATTTTGTTGTTGTTCCTGTGAAGCGCCTACGCCTACAACATTCGAGCAAGTAGGAGAATTTCGAAATATGAAACTTCGACAAAACGTTCAGAATGCTCAAGGGAAGGGCTGCTTCAAATTGCAGTCGCTCCTCGACGTACGAACGCTCGAATTACTAGCACTCGCATTCACGAATGTTGTTATTTATCCCTTTCGACTTACGAATGTTCGGTCGTAGTTACTAACCTCGGAACTACTTTGCGCCGCGGAGGATCGCGCGTTCGTAGTACAAGTCGGCGTAGTTTTTATCTACTGAGTAAAGCACAACCTAAGTTTATTTAGAAGAGTTTAAAATACAAATAATGCAGTATTCCTCTCTCTCTCGTTCTAGAAAAAAAGATACGTTTTCTGTATTGTATTGCGGGATGAACAGTTTTAGTTTGTCCTACCAAGCCCCGCAATGCCCAAAACGTAACATGGCTAACTAACATTTCATCGCTTCGCTAGACATTTACCAAAGAGATTTTACATTGCACTATATTGCATAGAATATATTCAAGTTATTTGTATTTACTGCTATCGTTTGAAATTCTTTTTACCCGTACTTATGTACTGTATATTGAATGATAGGGGATACTAGGTTGTAATGGAACAGGAATTCCCGTTTCTATTAAATCTTATAGGGGAAATTCGATTTTCGAGGAGTGACTGTTTAAAAAAATGGATTAATAGACGTTCGACCTAAGGAACAGCGGTAAAAAAAAACATTTTTGCTTCTAGATTCGTAGTATACAATTTAAGGCGTGTAATCGTTTGTAATGAAATAGATTCCGTATTCAGGCGCAACGATTCGTTTTTCGTGAAGTTAACACCACTTCTGCCCGTGGGAATATCTTGCCAGTTATACGTTTTGCTGCAGTCCCGCGTGCGCAAGCGCGAAAAGAGTCCGTTTGCGGGGTCGTTCCCTTCCCACAATGCCCTCGTGCCGCCTGGAAGCGGTCCACGCAATCTTTCATTCACGCCTCTTTATCTTTCGGTTGGGAAGAGGGGGGGAGTGGGAAGGGGGAATGGGACGGGAGGGAGGGGACGCAGAGAGGAAACGGGAGTGAAAATTCCGCCGTGAAAAACCAAATTAAAAGGAAATTTCATCTTTTTATTGGCTTCGTCGGCGCATTTGCGATTTCTCTGACGATGACGTCGAATGGGAGTATTTCACTCTCATGTCAGTCGACGCTGTAGTGTCCCCAAAATCGAGAAAACATTTCTCGGGAGCGAGCGGTTCAGAAGAGGTTCTAGGAATTTCTTCCTTTTTAAGTGGAGATTGTTCTGCACTCGAAAAGTCGGCTCTCTCGTTGAAACTACACAATTCATTTTTATGAATTTTTTATACCTAGTATGCAATTCAAGGAAATTATATTGACCCAATAAAGCAAAGAATACTTTTTTATTTTTCACTAACTCTTTTAGTTTTGCATACTCAAAACAAAACGAACTATTAGAGGATGGTATTTATTTTTAAACTTGGTTTATATAATTTGTTGGTTATTTATAAATATAAAATATTTTGCAGTATACATATTTTTATTAATATTTTTCTGAGCAATAAATATAAAAATTTCTTTAATTTTTCAGGTAAGTACCAGTCCAACTCTGGGAATTGTGTACGACTTTTGTATGCGCTTGGCGTAAGTATTGTCTCTTCCTCTTGGGAAAAATTCTTTTGGTTTTTCCGAGGAAATTCGTTGAACGACTACGTAAAAATGTCTATAGTTCAGATTTAATTATGCGATAATCGTTTGGCGAGTACATTTCGATGCTCTGTTAATAAGATAAAAAGTAATACTGAACGGGGAATTATTTTTGCTTGAAATTTTCACCTCGATTGAATTTTACGCATTTTATCTGGATTTGGGTCGCGTTTCCCGTTAGCGAGTTAATTGCTCGCTCTCTCGCTCCAGTTCACTTTGAGTTTTCTCCTTGTGTCCTCTCCCAGGAGCTAATTCCGCTTAACTCCTACCACGGAGGCTCACTCGGGTGCGCTCCTCGCTAATTAGCCCACCCAAGGAGCCCTTTTCATTTAAGAGTCGTGAAAGCAATTGACGGCCGAGCGCCCTATTGGCTCAGAGAAACTCCGCAACGCCTTTGACCCTGCATAACCCTTTCCTAGATGTGTATTACTCGCGCGGAAGAAATTCTGCGGATCTTTGCATACTTGTGGGCATTTGCACGTATTATTCTGGTTCCTGGAGGGTATTAAACGATTTTGGAGTATATGAAGGGTTTATTTGTTTATTGCTCCATTTCGCGGGACATTGGACACCGAAACTCAGTATAACGTTGATTGAGGGCATTATAACATTGATTGAGGATTAATGCTTCTTTAGGCGATTAAGCGGGATCCATTTGAAAAGAGACCAAAGTACTCTACTCTGAATAAATGGAAAATCTTTCCTTCTTTATTGCGGCGTCGTGGTTAAGACATTTTCAATTTGGGGATATAGATTTATAGTTTTTCTCGGCAGCGTGAGTATAAATCGCAAGTTAAGCAGTTTGTAATGTCTATTTTACGAAGGTCTTACATTAGTTATTGCCTTACGAATGAAATCGATTCTCTCTCCAATAGTAGGTCGCCCGGCCCCCTGTTTGTGTGGTTTGAGGAGACCGCGCAAAGTCAGCGTTCCGTTGTGTTAGGTGTGGAAGGAGCTATGGCTATAATAATCCAAGGGGTTGATTAGCCAAAAATACACACTCTCTCCAGTAGCTATTTATTTCGGCTTAAAAGCAGCCGTCATCAGCTCAATAGCAGATGTTATTGGCGCATCTGGTTTTTCGTATTCATTGTATGGCTATTGGAATCGTAAAATATGGCAATATAAATTTCAACCGTAAAACAAGCTCAACAATTCAGTTTTGAGTCTCTCCTAACCAAGCTGATCTTGCGCTGCCAGAAGTATACTCGGAACGAATAATTATATTTATTTCTTTCTTTACGGTTTTATTCGTGCTTTTAGAGGAAATATTGCATTATAAATTAGTCGTAGTCAGCCTTGTGACTTTTTTACTAAACCTTCCTTCCTCTAGGTCCAAATTGTCGCAGAAGAGATTGAAGCATACATTTTCCTATTTCGCGATTGCTCATTTTAAAACCATCCTCCGTCCAATTAAGTAAAAAACGCGCCCTTGCATGTTCTCACTCTGTTTTTAACGATTGGGCGCAGCTGAAATCGACATAAAGAAGATCAACTCTGGACTAGCCCGCAAATCGAACCCAGGTAGGGAGAGAGAGTGCCTTTATATCTCGTTGGGTAGAGAATCCTCTCGGAAAATGGATGACCCGGGTTCGATTTTCGCTCAGTTTCAGAATTTTTCCTTTTCTCCGTTGGTTTCTTTAGCCGAGCGTGTGCCTCCTGGGATATGAAGCCAGTTTTCCACCTTTCATCTCGGTTGAGCGCCGATTGGAAGGGCCCGTCTGAAATCCGTCGCATTTTGTGCCTATGATTTAACCGTGGAACCGCGAATCAATATATTTCAACGTGCTATATTGCGGTGTGTGTGTGTGTGCGTGCATATCCCATTTCCAACCCATCTTGTCGATCCGTCGTTTTTCAATAGTTCGCACTAGTATGTCGTTATTAAAATCTTATTTCCTCCTCGCTCTGGCAACGATCTGGTCGCCGAGAAACGACGGGATTTGTTTTCACCCGAGTGAGAATGAGTGGGGAGGAAAGGGGGGTAGGTGGATGTGGGGGTATATAATGGGGAGTGTGTTTTTGGGGCCCGAGTGGGATGGGAAGTGGATGGAAAGGCCCCTTCCGCCGGAAACTCGGTGTGGTTTGGCACTCGCTTAAATGGGGCGCCCCTGCTCCCGGAAGCATAAATCGTCGGACGGGTCGCCCCTCCGTAGGGCAGAGGTCGTCCGACGCGACCGCTCTCTGCAATCGGCACTTTGGTTGTCGCGATCGAATGCCGATTGCATCCGAAAAAGGGGAGTGATTAGAGAAGCAACGCGGTGGGGCCGAGAGGGACTTATATAGCCTCTTTCGTGAGCATCGATCACGGCGCACGGAGGTGTTGGTTCGCTGATAAAGCACTCGCGAGTTTGTTTTTCTCGATTGTTCGATGGGCTGCATTGCCGTGTCGCCGTTTCCTCGACGACGGAACCACATTTCTTGGCCCGTCGTTCGTTCGTAGGAATATTTGTACCCGAAAATCAGAAATCGCTCTTAATTATTAGATTAAACTGGAGAAAATGAACGAGATTTTTTGTTTAAATAAGTAAACGATGAATAAAATTCAACGAGCCTGTATGAGGGTGTAATCGGCTTTCCCAAAATGTTTTCGATGCAGTCCTTTCTCTCCTTACGAGGCTTTGGGCCGCACAAGGGACACCAAGTGGTTATTTTGGTTCGGGCGTTTTCCCTCGTAAAACTTACCCCGATTCTTTCTTCCCTATCTTTTCGGGATGCGTTCGTGTCTTTTGTTTTGTTTCAAACCTGTTGTTTACGTGCTTCTAAGCTGCTGCCATAACATCGCCAGACTAATCTTTGTGGCCTTTCGGCTGTCGTCCATCTTAGTTCGTCCGCGAAGCTAAAGAAGATACTTCAGGACGTTTTTCGTTTGGTGTCGGAGTACAGTTCTCGACGCAGGATAAATAATTTCGGTGTTTGATCACTGGTGTTCTCGCGCGTGTCTACCAGAGGAGGACCCACATGCATCTAGATGCATAGTTTAGGGGGGAGTAATATTATGGCAAATTTATTTCCTTTCAAGTATTTATGCAAAATAATACCGTCTCATTACAATAAATATACAGCAGTATATTATACACTGCTTAGATATTTGCAAAATATTTCTAGAATGCCTATAATATAAAACAAATTAATTGAATTAATTTAATTACCCCCAATTTGTGTCTGCCGTCGAAGTTGACTCATGGACGTTTGTTACGCCGTGGACCGTCTTGGGGTCCTGTGTATTTAGACGGGGCGGGGCGAAACGCGCTCGCTTTTTGTCCGCTGCGCCGCTCTTAAGGGGCTCCTGTGTTTATGTTTTGTTTGGTTTTACCACACGCTGCTGCCATCGCCATAGCGATGCACTTAGCGGGGGGGAGTAGGAGGATGGGTCCGACTGACGGCTCCTGCTTTTTTATTTCCCGAAGAATGAACGGGATCGATTCGAGACGCTTCCTTTTCCCCCTTAGTCAATTCACGGGAACCTTTGAAGGATATTTTTAGTATCATTTCATCGAAATGATAGAATATATTTTTTGTTTTTGGAGGAATGTATTTTAAATACGTTGCATGTATGAAGTGACAAGACGTTCCGATTTCTGCGGAACAGTCCCGTTTTCGAGCAGCATGGCCCCAAAAATACTTGAGAGAACGCAAAATTGTCCCGCTCTTGGATATACCAATGATTGTTGTTTTTATAACTATTATGTTATTAGAATTTAGTCGGATGTCTGGGACCTATTGATTTGACTTTTAGTCATCGTCCCTTGATATGTAGATAACGTAGGTTACATTGGTAACGCGGGTTTGTCGGGCAGTGATCATGTTTATTTGCCTCCTTCGGTCCGAAGTCGCAGTCTGAAATTTTGGCTATTTATTTCGGCGGACGGTTCTTCGCCTTGGCAACAGATCGCATCGGTCTATCCCAGTGTATATACTAAGGGAAGTGGATGGATGTATGCCGTATCTCTTTTTACGAACGGTTGTTAGCTGAATGTGTACTTATCTTTTTCTTATATATTGGGAAGAAGTAACTGATGTAGTTATTCTTAAAAAATAATGCTTGACGTGTATTTGAATTACAATACTTTGGTATTGCTTAGATATTTTAATTCCTAAACGTAAGTCGCGTTTCATTAAGTGAACGTAGAAAACATTGTCATTTTATGAAAAGCGAAGCGGTGTTCGCGTAAAAATCGTGGATTTTACTCGTAATGGTAGGTTTTTTGGAGAAGTTGCTAGTCTTTTGATGCCAAAGCGGGCACTCTTTTCGCCATCGTATATCTAAAAATGGCATCTCGAGTTTGAGAAGGACATTTCAGAATCCCGAGGCGGAGATCGCCAAATTTGGCCGTCAGAGGTCACTTTACAATGATTACGGGTCAAGGAGGGAAAGATCGAGAGAGAGAGAGGAAGAGGAGGAAATGGCCCCGAAATCTCGCGGAAGACTGCGCCACTGACGAGGAAGAATCGGAGGCCATGCAGAGCAGAATAGATTCCTCGAATCGCTCTAGTCAAGCGTCAGGACGCGTTCGGAAATGATCGCAAGAGTGAGCCCTCGGAGGAGGAGATTCCTTTGACCGTTAATGCCCACACCCACATTCGTCCCTCCCAGCCTCTCTCCCTTATTTGAGTGGTTTAAAGGGCGTGTTTGAATTGATTTCCCTATATCCAGCATGTAATTATTAAGTACGAATTTAACTACTCCGATCATGACTCGATTTGTATTTAACGAACTACGTCGTTGTTCTCTCTCTCTCTCTTCACTCGCGTGCAGATGCTGCTGCTATCGCTTGGCACGATTGTCTCCAGCGAATGATTAATTACCAGCTCAATGCACTCTCACATCTCATTGAAGCAGAATTCATCACGCAACTTACGACCGGTGAATTCATAAATCGTATCCTGTGCCGTCTTTGAATCGGCTTTATTCTCCTAGGTTTTCCTCCGGTACCCTTTCTCAAATACTATTGTTATTCTCGCTCCGCGAAGTAAAACCGAGAGCGTAAGGTCACTCATCACGCAACAGCTCAAAGTTAAGCATATTATTCTTGCAGCTCATCTTCAAATGGTCTCTTGTTTAATTACCATGGCACGGCGTGAAGGTTTTACTCTGAAAATCTTTAGGCGTGATATTCATTTTTACCCTAATTTCCAGAATGAAAAGAGGCATATAGTTTCTTCGCTGTCTGTCTATCCCCCCTATTAACTTTTAAACCATTAGACCGATTTTCAAGGCACTTGGCGGAACTCTTTTGCTACTGGGGATGAGCTCTTGAAGATAGTTTTTGTTGCTAAGATTGAAAGTCTCAGGTTCGATTCCAGGAACTATCCTTGCCATTTGATTAATATGGGAAATATGAAATCCATCGTTCAGGGTAATTTTCTCTTGCACATTAAAATATCTTTGAATTGTAATATCGGAGCGGAATTTGTACTGTTCTCTTAGGAAAGAAATGGAGATTCTATTTTTTATCATATAATTTTGCTTATCGATCCTTATTCTTCGAATTTAGCGTAAATACTGGAATTTTTTTGCAGTCTTGAATCACTCATTACGAGAGTGTTGCCATTGTAACGACTATTGTTGGACTCGGATTAGATATAGTCTAGTGCATACACGAGCTATTTTCCGACACAAATACGCGTGATCAATTTAATTTTCCGTTGGAATGTGTTTGTAATGCTTTATAACGGTAAATTATGAAATTTGGGAACACAAAGAGCAACTCATCCGCGTTGATTTTAAAGCTATTAAAGCCAATATGTATAAGTATTACATTAATAATTATGTGGAAAGTAAGCATCATAAATTCCGTTTGAATCGGCTTGTATAATAATAATTTTAGTGTAATGAGTAAGTTTCTATGTAAACTGTAATCCGCCGAGGTAATCGCGACTTATAATATGGCCCTTAAAAACACGGGTTGACTCCCTGACTGAATTTTGTTTTGTGAGAAGAAACATTTAATGCGTTTGCCAATTTTTCCGTTCACATTCCTTGCCGACACTTTCGTTTGAAAAAAACGGTCGCAGCAATTAAACTATTCAGTAACTAGTGTCTTTCAATGGCATTATGAGAGATCTTTCAGAACGGGAGCGTGGTCCTTGTATTCCTTTTCGGTGGCGAATCAGCCTCTTGCCGTCGTATTGCGGTTCGGATGCCTCCTCGGCCTTGGATGGAGCTGCCCTCGTCGACTCGGACGCGACCCCACCCCCTCCTCCTTCACCCTCTCGGGGTGGTCCTTCAATGGGTCCTTATCGGCCCTCCCTCTCCCAGAGTGACTCACTGCGGCACCTCCTTTCCACCAGACGGGCATCCGCTCCCTTTCGCTCAATGAAAACCTTTGTTGTGCTGATGGTGCGTCGTGCGCAAGGAATCGGGAAACGCGTGGAACATATCGGAATTTATGTTTAAAAAAATACTCGCGTGACTGTAATCGAGAATCTCTCGTATTACTTTTTGCCTCAGTTGACACGATTCGTTTCTTTTTATAGTTTCCGACCCAATGCGATTATTAAGCCGTTTCTGCGCGTGGCGTGCTGGGACTCTTCGATACGATCGGAGGAGGGGGGGGGGGGAGAGCGAGATGATGGTTGCCGCCTCCCCACAAGTCTCTTTTGCTTATTTCCTTGTAAAAGACGCCACTTCTCTCGTACTCGGTTCTAGACACCCTCTTTGCACGTACTTTTTCCCTACGAAACACATCTCTCCATCAGTCTGGAGTTGAATCTATATCTGCATGTTGCCCTGCAGTTCACCAGATTGGTGGTTGGCAGAGGGTGCGATGACAGGAGTGGCTGCCAGCGATGGCAATTGCGTTCGTCTATGCCTCGTCTATTTTGAGGTAAATCCCTTTTTCGTGCAGTTGTCGGTAGGGCGCCGAGCTAAACAAAGTTAACCACTCGGTTGAATAGATAAACCGATGGTTTTTATTGCCGCTGTTGGCATTTTTATTGCCGCTGTTGGGTATTTTATTGCTGCGAATGGTTCATTCTCCTTGATGTAACTTTTCTAGTGTGCAAATACGATTTTGACTCTGAAAGTTGTGTTTTAGTTCTGATAATATTTCGTTCACTTTATTAAGATGTTCATTAGTACCAAGTGTTTCCGTTTTTAACATTTTGTCTAAGAAAGTCATTTTGATCAATGGCTTGTTGGTGTAGGTAAAGTAAATGTAAAAAAACGAGGTGTACAAATACTTTTTTACCCACTGTATAGTTGATATTTAATTCTATTTCTGTCATTTGTTGCTATAAACGAATCTTTTCTTTTCGGATAATGTTTGAGGGATTAAAATAGTGGCGGCGGTCGCAATACCTCTTTTCTTCGCTTCCTTTCGCCATATAATAATCCTGCTTCTTTCCGATAAACAAAGTCGGCTCTTTCACTCCTCTCTTCAAATGTGGCGAGAACTGATGCAAACGAATTTCGAGATCTAGCGAATGCGTAATTCCGCGACGTGAAGTATTTGTGTGTCCAGAGTTCTCCACGTCCATAGAAAGTTACTACGTTTTGAAACGTTAGCATGGAGTTAACATTTAAAATTCCTCGTTAGTTCTGCTCCTTCCCATGTCACCGACCTCTCGATTTCTTACGCCTCGGCGAAATGCGTCGCCCTCCGCCCGGATCATCTTTAGTTCTTCTGACCCTAGTCTCTCCCCTCCCACTCCTTAACGCCCTCCTTCCCCTTTACCCCCTCCTTCCCCTTTACCCCCTCCTTCCCCTTTACCCCCTCCTTCCCCTTTACCCCCTCCTTCCCCTTTAACCCCTTCCTCGTCTTTTTCTCCTTTCCATCCACTCGATGCCGCCTTTCCTTTGCTGTGTATATGCTACGCTATATCTCGTCTCTCTTATTTGGAGGTTATCATTGCGTGTATTTTGTTTTTTTTTTCTGTTGGAAATTTTATGAGCTTGGGTGAGTCATATCCTCTCCGTGGGATTGCAAGTGGTTGTCTATCTCTCCTTTTTCCGGTCCTGCGTAGCGATGGGATTTTGCCAAATAGTCTCCCTGCCCCTTATTCTATACGGCTACGGTTTTCTTTTCGGGTGCAGTTTATGCTTTTGTTTTCGGATTATGTAGTTATGAAGCGAAACTGTTGCGCTTTTACGTGTCAAATGTTTTGTGTGTATTGTAACTCGAATGCTTCTGGTCTCGGTTAACGTTATGAAGGAGACTTTTCCCGTTCTTCTAAATTCCCCACGCCGCCTCCTCATCCCCAGCCGAAGCCTCATCCCCGCGCCGCCTCCACTTCTTATCGTCCCCTCCTCTCTCTCCCTCCCCTCTCTCCGCCACTGCAACAGTCTCTCGCCATCCGGGGTCGACACTCCTCACTCCATCTCCGTCTCCAGGAAACCGTGGTGGGTGCGTGAGGGAAGTGTGTCTCTCTCTCTCTCTCCCTCCCTTCCCTCTCCCTCCCACCCTCTCCTTTCCACCCTCTCCTTCCCTCTCCTTCCCTCTCCTTCCCTCTCCCTCCCTCTCCCTCCCTCTCCTTCCCTCTCCCTCCCACCCTCACCTTCCCTCTCCCTCCCACCCTCACCTTCCCTCCCTCCCCTCTCCCTCCCCTCTCCCTCCCCTCTCCCTCCCCTCTCCCTCCATCCCTTCCCCTCCCTCCCTCCCTTCCCATCCCTCCCTTCCCATCCCTCCCTTCCCATCCCTCCCTTCCCATCCCTCCCTTCCCCTCCCTCCTTTCTCCTCCCTTCCCCTCCCTCTCCCCCCTGAGAAGGTCTCTCTCCTTCCCATTATTGTTCGAATTCTCTTGGGGCGTCATCGCGCTCTTTAAGCCTTCGCAAGAGTGACTACGTGTCTCGAGGCGATTTACTCTATTATAATTTAACAGTACATATTTCGACATTACGGCATCGGCACGCTCGTTCGTTGTCTTTCGCCATAGATTCCTGTATAAAGGCCCTCTTTAAAATTGCATTCATCCCTCGTGATATCCGGCCTGGCGGCGTTTGCTCCTTTGCCTAGCAGCCGACGAACCCCCTCGTGTCGTGCAGCAGTTGCGCACTCAGAAAATTTGGTACGAAGAAAAGTTGCTAGTATCTGATATTAAAAAATCTCGAATTGGGATGCTTTGTAATGGTGGAGAAAATTTAACAAATGCAGTCGATGCCTCTTTTTGTGATCGCGTTAGGTTCAATTTAATCGATAATATTAAGTGGATGCTAAAACTTAGCTGCAGCCCCCTTGAAACTAGAATTCGTTTTTTAATTCAACGTTCGAATACGATAACTGGCTGTTTTCAATAAATGGTAATGTTAATAATCGGCGTCTACTCTATATTAATTTTAGCTTAAAATGCGCGAACACTACAGCTTTAACGAGGCCATCAATTATTTTACTTGGAAGATAACGGCCCTTTGCCGTAAATTGATAATTATTAGAGGCCGACATATACGAAATCAATAATACTAAAGAAAAATTAGAAAAAATAAAATGGGGTTCGCGGAAAATTCGCGCCGATTCTCAATCTCTAAAATTCACTTTTTAAACTCCAAAACCACATGTGGTCAACCAAGCTGTCATCGTCAGTTGGTTGTGAGTGAAAGGCAATCTTGGTGCGTTTTTTCGTATTTATCTTGCGTGTTTATTATTATGAATCAATTTATCGTGCTTGTATAAACTTAAGAGTAAGTTATACGTACAGATTAAGTAGCTGTTGCGTGTGTGTTTACTGGAAGCTTGGAAAATCCGAAACATCGGGACCGAACCAATTTCGGATTTCAGACTTTTTTCCAGTCACTCAAAATTAACAACAAAGTAATGTTTAAACTTAGCGAATTTCATCGCCTTTATTTTAGTTACTTGCAATGATTAAAATTCAGGAAAATCATAATATAAAGAAAAATTTCATACAATTTAAGCTAAATTAGAGGTTTTGTTATTGCAGTCCCTGTGAAACGATGCTTAATTTCGGCAGAATTTACAGAGGCAAGTGACTTATACAAATACTTAATATTAATATATGTATAATTTTTCAATAATATATGATTTTATAATAAATAATATTATTACTGGGGAACATTAAGGTGATATGACGATGTAGCGGGTACTTCATGAGCGGTTTCGGAAATCCGGATTTTTGACATAAGATACTCACAGAATGGGCCAAACGAAAGTTGGAGTGAGATAGTCTGTTTTTAGTTCCGACTTTTCAAGACCAGGAAGTCGAATTCATAATAGTAATATTTTTCCTCGCCAAATTTTGTGAAGTATCCGCCCTAAAAAACCGCCCGCGGTTTCACGGGGTGTTATTAGACGGAAACGGTTAAGTCCGCAATTTCCCCGCGTAATGGGATATACTTATAATGCGCAAGGCTATAAAGTAATAGCCATAAAGTTTCTGGAGCACGGCACACGTTCTCTGAAATTTGAGCTTAGTTTCAGGCCCTTTTCTAAACCGCAATGCTTGCTTATGTTTCCTTGCCGAAGAACTCTTATCATAACCTTCACATTCCCGGAATGTCTAAGCAATTCCTCTAATTTCTCAGGGAAATTTGTTCTCTGTCACTCCCATTACACGAGAAAAATTGTCAAACTTTCTTGGAGCCGTAGCATTTTTATAGAAAACGGAACAATTTTCCGCCATTATTTTTCTATATTATAATTAAGAAAATTACCGAATGACTCGTTCACGAAACACACGAGAGGTCAGGCATTTTACTAGTTTTATGAAGCTATCAATGGCTTAAGTGTGCTTAAACGGTCGAAGCAATCTCCAAATTAGTAGCGACCTCAGTATAAAGTGGAAAGTTTTTCGAATTACGTCTGACCAAAGCCCTATAAACTAGAGCCATTTCTTTATTAAAAGGTCATTCCCATCCCTCGGACCGAGTCTTATACTGGACAAATCGCTACTTCAGAAATTTTCGGTCCGCAATATCATCATCGGACATTCACGTGCGTGGTAGGAGGGCAAATGTGCCCCGTTGCTCCTCCCCTCCCGCTCTCGACGCTCGCCTGACGAAAATAGCGATCCATTCGACCAAAACATTGTGGTCGATCGTTGCGGTTTATCGCGTCTATTTTTCCCAACGTATTAATAAATATATCACCAGTTGACTATTGAACATTTTTCTAAGCGATCTTAAAACATGGTGTATTCCAAAAGCAGCATCGTCCAATCCAGCCGCAGGAACACGAATATGTACTTTGTCGATGGCGAGAAAATGGTCCACGATCGGTTTGAAAGTCCCTTCGCTAAATTATGGGAGAAATTTGGCAATGGAAGGAGTTCGTCTCTTTAGTCTGTACCCTTCGGTGGACGCTTGTTACGGACGAACGGACCATCACGCTGTTAAGCCGGGCACTTCAAGTTCCGGCGCTCGTTTCTTATCGAAAGTAGGCAGTTTTGACGCGTGAATCACTGGTCGGTTTTTATTCTTGGCCACCGATGCAGGTCACGGTATAGAGTACGTGTCCTTGGCCTCAGGATGTGCGCGGGCGACAAGGCCGTAACCCTCCCCTTCTCTTCTATTAAGAGGAGGGAGTTTATAAACGATCGCAATTTCCGGCTAATTTGCTTCGCTGGAGACTGCCTACTGCTCACGACTGGTTCGGATTTTCATCATCGCCTATTCGGGGAATACGCGCACGTTTTTTTAACGCTTTTGATTTAACTACTTCGAAATTGCTACCTGGGTGCTGCATTTGTTATCACGATGGAGGTAAACTTTTATATGCGCAGCGCTGCAGTGAATAAACTTAGCTATGGAAGAAACGTCTCCGAAGTATAATAGGTCATTCATTCGATAATTTTCCGTCCTATAAGGTACGTATGTCTGTTGTATCATCGAGGTATCACTCGCTTAATTAGATTTCGCCATAACGCCCCGCACTTATTCGCCAAAATTTCTCCTTTGCAGCTGATAATTAGGGCTGTCAAAATTAAAAATTTATATACTTGTATATTTATTGTAGAAATGCCATTTTCCGCGGGATTGTGAATCTGAGTAAAATCGGGCGTGGAGAGAACTCTCACAATGCGGGGACGGTGGGCAGAGGGTCCTATTATTTCCGCTGTCAATAAGTATAATCGTCTATCGATAGAAACCAGTATCCAAACGCATAACCGCTCCTGCATCGTATGTAAGATGGTAGTCAAATCAAACGGCCAGCCGAATTTACTTTTCTATAAAGGGTGAAGTGAACGGGACAAATCAATGACAAATTTAACCAAATGTATTACGGTTCACCCCATTTTGGATTTGTCTATATCATCATGGGATTAATAAGCCATTATGACGTCCTCTATAAGTGGACAGCTTCAATCGTCCAGTTAGGAAGTGAAGTAGTTTCCGTTATTATCGTCACATTTTGTGAAGCTGAATTCTAAAACCAAATCTATCTTAGGGGAGGCTGCCGTTTGTTGTAATCAGCCCATTAATGCCATCAGTTAAATTGAAACCAATGCGATCGCATTAGACGGCAACTACCGGAGTAGAGAAACAGTTCCACTGCGATCTATGGCTGAACTTGTCCTCCAACCACGCACGATTCCCGAGTGTCCAAGGGATCCCTTATTGGTCCAAATTTTACTCGTCGAGTAACGTGACCTCTCCGTGTTCCCTTCTCCGTTGCGGAAACATCGCCGTGACCTGCAGAGCTTGCGAATGAAAACATTCTAGACGCCTGATTCCAAAAATTGGTGAACAAAATGGCTTGGCTACGGAGGAACCGTCGTTTCTGCTGGAATCGACGATCGGTGGATGACCGCTAAAGAGGAGTGGTTGATGGTGGTGAATTGCGCGTCTCGTTTTTGCAACCGCTTTTTGATTGCTGAAGTTAATTAGAGAGATGCCGTGGAGGAGTATCGGTGGCTGTTGTCTCGATGCAAAACTGAGAACTGATAACATTTACTACGCACAAATCGAAAACTAGTTGAATGTGTGCGCGATTCACTGTAGACGTCGTAAGGAGACCCGAGTGGATGATGTGAGATATTTTGCGCAATGTCGTTGCATGTATAATATCGTGAGGCTTAGTAAGTACCTGAGTTTTGTATTACTAATAAAATTTTAAATCGAAGTAACTTAAAAAATCGAATCGAATAGCAAGAGTAATGGCGCATGTGGTATCGTGAAAGGGTAATCTTGAGCGATATCTCCGAGTATTCGTCGATATTGGCGCCAGCAGGTTTTCTTTTGCGAAACGGCTCGTTTTGTTTCGAGATGAGTAAGCCGCATACATAGAATGAGGATTCTTTGCTCCTAAATGTTTCTAATTTGCCATCGCTGTCTTTTGAAAGATAACCGAGTAAGGCGATGAACTCATTCATGAACGAGAGGCTTTAATTCTTTTTAGCGGCACTTTTAGCGGAACAACTTGGCGGCTTAACCGGTATTGGCGATTTAATAAATATCCTTTCTAAAGACGAATCCTTTGTAGCTGTTCTCGTGGACAAGTGGAAACCTTCGAATCGCTTCCTTGTTCTCATAAAAAAAATCCTCCTTTGTTAAATCTCGCCACGTAATTTCAGTTTAATCCTATTACTGTGTAAAGCGTTCCTCGACGCTATAAATTTATTCCGGCAAAAGAATCGAAACCTTGCAAAGCGGACCGATTCCACGGATGCGTCCTCGCTGCTCTCATGCACCAAGTGAGGTGCGAAGACATCGCATTCCGATCGCCTTCTAAGCATTCCCCCTGCCCTTCGAATCGGGAGTCGAACACGGTCACCAGCACACCTCCCCTTCTCCTCCACCCTTCCCCCTCCGCCCTCCCCCTTCACCATCCCCTTTCACCCTCCCCCTTCACCCTCCCCCCTTCACCCCCCCCTTCGCCCTCCCCCCTTCGCCCTCCCCCCTTCGCCCTCCCCCCTTCGCCCTCCCCCCTTCGCCCTCCCCCCTTCGCCCTCCCCCCCTTCGCCCTCCCCCCTTCGCCCTCCCCCCTTCGCCCTCCCCCCTTCGCCCTCCCCCCTTCGCCCTCCCCCCTTCGCCCTCCCCCCTTCGCCCTCCCCCCTTCGCCCTCCCCCCTTCGCCCTCCCCCCTTCGCCCTCCCCCCTTCGCCCTCCCCCCTTCGCCCTCCCCCCTTCGCCCTCCCCCCTTCGCCCTCCCCCCTCCGCCCTCCCCCCCTCCGCCCTCCCCCTCCGCCCTCCCCCTCCGCCCTCCCCCTCCGCCCTCCCCCTCCGCCCTCCCCCCCTCCGCCCTCCCCCCCTTCGCCCTCCCCCCCTTCGCCCTCCCCCCCTTCGCCCTCCCCCCATCCGCCCTCCCCCCATCCGCCCTTCCCCCCATCCGCCCTCCCCCCCATCCGCCTGCAAGTATCAGGTTTGCTTTACCTGATTATCCAATAACATTAACCAAAAATGTTGCTTATCATGATGCTTTGATTTAAAAAATATTTCCAATAAATAAAATAATTATGTACTAACCAATGTCAATCACCAACTATATTTTTTTAAACTCAAACAGCCTACTATATATTTATTAAAAACGTACATAAGCGTAGCTGTGTCCCGAGCTCCTAGTAAATCTACTTGGGGTCGCAGATGGTTGGCGATATTTACTAATAGTATTGCGGTGGAGGTTTGAGCCCTTGAATCTTCTCCCTTCGTTGGGAATATTTTAGAAACGAGAAAAAAGTCTGCTATAACCGGGAATCGAAAATATTCCCAACATTACAGCTTATGCCTATCTGCGTAGGATCTTCAGTTCACTATATTCCAACAATTTCTGTCTTCGTGGCAACCACCTCATAAAGGTCGAGCTGCTGCTCATGCGAGGCAAAAAACTGTACTCTTATGTTATGGGGCAGCCGATGGGTCGTGTTTACCTATTTGATAGACCTATATGATATCCGATGCATATCTTTTAAAACCCGCGGAAAGTGAATGCTCCATTTCCGGGTCCGAGGTAAAAGAGAGACCATTCACTTGGAATGCGCCGCAGTCGGCAAAAGTGCTTACGAGTGAGCGCGATCGGGGTGGAGGGTGCCCTTTGGAGTCGGATCAAGTGTTGTTGATGCCGATAATTTAATGTCCCCAGACCCTCCGATTGGCCAGATACTTTGAAACCCATTACTTGAAAGACAAATGTTTTGGTGAGGCCCACCGAAACCTGTACAAGTGATGGATACAAGTTCTGATTCGTGTCTTAAAGAAATTGAGTCGACTTGGAAAAGGAATTTATAAAAAAGAAACTTGAGCGGCAAAAATATCAAACTCTAATTCCTGATTTTTTTACAGAAAGATAAATAATAATTTTGTAGAATAATTCTTGTGCTGTTTGAGCAGTATCTATCCGACGGATAGTGTAAATATTATTATTAACGGGAGCAGGTTTATTTTCAAGTTAAATGACCTCACAGTCGTCATTATTATGCTAATTACCGCGTTGTATGTGCGAAATAGTGCGTTGTCGTGTCCGTCATTCTTCCATCTTTTACGGTGTATGACATTGCCTCTCTCTCCTCGTCCGCTTTCCACATCCCCCTTCTCCCCCACCTTTCCCTCCCCCACCTCCCCTCCTCCTCCCCTCCCCCTCCTCCCCTCCCCCTCCTCCCCTCCCCCTCCTCCCCTCCCCCTCATCCCCTCCCCCTCCTCCCCTCCCCTCCTCCTCCCCTCCCCATCCTCCCCTCCCCTCCTCCCCCCCTCTCCATCCTCCCCTCCCCTCCTCCTCCCCTCTCCATCCTCCCCTCCCCTCCTCCTCCCCTCTCCCTCCTCCCCTCTCCTCCTCCTCCCCTCTCCCCCTCCCCTCCTCCCCTTTCCTCCTCCCCTTTCCTCCTCCCCTTTCCTCCTCCCCTTTCCTCCTCCCCTTTCCTCCTCCCCTTTCCTCCTCCCCTTTCCTCCTCCCCTTTCCTCCTCCCCTTTCCTCCTCCCCTTTCCTCCTCCCCTTTCCTCCTCCCCTTTTCTCCTCCCCTTTCCTCCTCCCCTTTTCTCCTCCCCTTTCCTCCTCCCTTTCCCTCCAACCCGCTCACTGATCAATAACTCTCCGCCCCCGCAACCCTCCTCTCCCCCTTTCCAGCCTCTCTCCCTCTTTTCCACTTCCCTTATCTCCTTTCTTCCTCTACGCATCTCTCGTTTTTTTTCTTCCTTTTCAGACCTTGAATCATTCATGCGATGCTCCTTCCTCCTCTCTCTTTTCCCAAGGACTCACTCTTCCTTCTTTATCCTCGCGAAAGGGCGGAGAAGCTTTTTTTAATGTAAACAGTGCAATCCCTGCTTGCACTGCTTCCACGGTTACTTTCGTTAACCTTACTGCGCGCACGGTGCTTTAAAGCGAGAGGAATTTGTCCCAAGAGTCGTTTTTAATTGTTTTTTTTTCGAGAAAACTCTCGAACTTGCCGGTCCGAGTCGAATTTTTCCCGAGTTTCGTCTCTGTACGAAAGAATTAGATTAGCGAGGCTTTCGGCAAGCTGCTTTAGTTTTTGCGGTTTGAAGAGCTTCGGGTCGATTATATCGAACGGAATGTTCTCCAAAGCATTGCGCATAATCAGTTTGTAGAATCGCGCGAGTTCATTCGATGACACATGCGGGAAATGCTCCGCTGTGTGACTCGCTCTTAAGTTTCTATCGAATTCCCTCGCGTTTTCATCTGAATAACCAAACGTTTGGCAAACGTCCTTGCATTTTAAACCATAATATGTCGGTGGTCGATGAGCCGTGGGCCCCTTGGCAAATGGATCTCGATTCCTTCTTCCCCTTAGTCGCCTTTTGTTTCCATGTCATAGAATCGCGCGGCGATTCTTTTTCTAGAGCAGTGTTTCTCAACCAGTGGTACGCGTACCCTGAGGGCTACGCGAGATACACTCGGGGGCTACTTCAGTGCTCATTTGAACATAACACTAAGCCTTTTAATGTCATGATTGCTTGAAAAACTTTTAAAATTCAGTAAAAAAGAATTAATCACTAATTCTGGATCGCTGTAACGCTTCTTTTAATTTAATCTAGCAAAAACTTCTTTCTGTATATGTAAATATGTAATTAGAAGAACTGTATATTAAGTCGGGATACTTCTTCAAAATTATGGGGCACTTGGTAAGGAAAGGTTGAGAAAACCTGCTCTAGAGGGGCAATTAGGTCCACGCTGTCCTTCGTCGATTGCTACGCTGCCGTAGGAAGCGGTTAACAAGTATGTATCGGGAAGTAACGGTGAAAAATGAGAAATTATCGAGAAAACCATGTGCGAGTTTCCGATTTTTTTTCTCACTTGGTCGTTCATCGTCGAAAGCGCTGACGGGAACGTGTGCAATGTGAAATATAGCGTCCAGTTGAAAACCTCAGCACTTGAAATTTTCACTTTGAACATTTTGCGGCATATTTACATTGTGTGTTCTCGTCATTGCAGCCGATATAATTAACTGTTTTTTCAATTTCTTTTATTAATCGCGACTCCTAAAATGTGTTGCAATTATCTCGAATATGAACTTATACTGCATGCGATCGCGCTCAAAATTTCAAATTCGCTATTTTAGTCCTCCGCAATTGAATGACGATTCCTCTAGCGATTGCTTACCCTCGGGAAAGGTCGTGGTAATGCCCTTTGAACCCTAAAGCCCATATTCGCCAAATGTTATTGTCGCGGCAATTTCCCGACAACGCGTGTAGTCGACAGTGTCACTTGCCGCTTCCATCATATAGATTCCATCGGAGGCTGACCTCGGAAGAAATGAAATCAGGCGGCGTCTTGGCGCTCTTCGCCTCATTAGGCGTTCCCGTGATTCGATAGCGATAGCAAAGAGGCGTCTGTTGGTTGGAAGTTGACATTTTCCCTTATATTGGCGTGGAAGTCAACGTTGCTGCCGAGGAGAAAATTGGAGATGCATGCGCCCTTTTAGGTCCCTCTCGTGGCGGTAAGAAAGGGGCCCTTCTTTTGGAGCATCCTTCCTTCCTCCTCAACCCTTCGCTCGCCCTCCAATCATTCCCTCCTCGCCGCCCTCCTTTTCCCACTCTTTTTCCACTTCACCTTCCTCTTTATTTCCTTCCTATCGTCCTACCTATCGAAGAGCGCTAGCGGAGTATTAGAGAAGTAATCGGCCATTGAGCACCCTCGTATGCCGCCACTCTCCCGATCATCCACCCCTATTCTTTCCCCTTCCCTTCTCCAATCATCCTTCCCCCTATCTCCTCCCATTATCCCTATTCTTTTTCTTTCACCTTTCTCCTCTTTTACCACTATCCTCTCCCTTACCACTATCCTCTCCCTTACCACTATCCTCTCCCTTACCACTATCCTCTCCCTTACCACTATCCTCTCCCTGTTATAAATGGGAATGACCAATAAACTGCAATTTTTTCAAAAGTGCAGCCACACACCCTTGCGGTGACTTGCAGGGTAAACTGTAGATGTAGAAATACATTTCATAGAATCTTTTTCAAAGATTTACGTGAATATTGTATAAGAAATAGATTTGAGTTTTGGCCATGTGGTATAAAGTAACTTACTTCGCGGGTCGCATAAATGAACCAGGCGGCGCGAGTTTGAGACCCCTGATGTAATTTTTGACGTTGATAGATAGCTCCAATAAAAAGAAAAAGTTAGGAAAAACCAGGCGCTCATTTCGGACACATAGAATCCGTCCCAAGTGGCGATTGTCTCTTCCGAGAAAGAAGCGAAGTTCGATTCTTTGGTCCGAGATCTGCAGCGGACGAGCTCTATGAGAGGCTCTCTGCATTTCGTTCTCGCCGACAAGTGCACTTTAATAACGAGTTCGGCGTCGTCCCCCTCCCCCCCCACCCTTGCCGTCTCCCCTCGCGAGTGCTCTTCCCCCGCCACACGCTTCTCTCCTCTCTCGTCTCTGAAGGAGCCGTAGCTGCTTCCTGCGAATTATTTTATTAGAACGCCATCGTGGGCAAACGAACTGGACGGTATGGTAAATCGACTCAGTTTAAATTGAGAATTAATACGCTGGATACTTCACGGTGCGGTCGTTCCGTCATTTTCTGTTCTCCTCTTTCAATGTCATCTAAATTACCCAAGTTCGAAACAGGTTTTGCTAATTAAGAGTTTAGAAAAAACTGTTATGTTGATAACCTATAAAATCGACTTGTTTACCGGAGCTCCTAATAAATTACCAAAAACCTTAGGTTAAAAAGCGCTTCTTCTCTTTCTGATTTTAATGTTTATGTTACTTTATAGGTAGTAATTTTATCGGGAAGTGCAGCTGAAATGACCCTGCTGTTGGACAAAATTATGTGCAGGCTATAATTATCCTTAAAATGTATCAAACAATGTTTTTTGAAAAATTTCAATGTATTGTTCCTTGTATTTACGCCAATTCATAAGCTGTCATGATAGTAAAAGTACGAAAGTATATCGTTGTACTAGGTCTTTATATGAGACTGACTATAGTATCGGAATGGCGTTCATTGCGGATGTTTTCTGAATGTTTTATTCCGAGGACAGTGGCATAGTTGTCCGATGAAGATGGTGTCTCGGCTCAACAGCTCCTTATACATTGCAGTTCGGTCGATCCGATTTCCGGGTATTAGGAACCGCTCTGAGAATCCCTTCCAGGGAATTTCAGGGGCCCTCCATTTGATGAGTACTCCAAGATAGATGGAGGATCGGAATATCGGAATTTAATCGCCTCGTGACCCGATCGGTTCCTTACATCGCGTGGTCAGCGGGACAAGAGCAGCCGTGTGTGTGTATATATATATATATCTATACTGATATATATATATATATATATATATATATATATATATATATATATATATATATATATATATCAGTTCTCTCTCTGTAGCTGAAGGAGTAGTAGTTCCGAAAGCTTTACGTTTGTGATGTTTCTGTGTTTTTGTGTTATTTTACGTGTGTCGCTTCGACATCCCCGGGGCCTCGCCAACCTGAAGTCGTCTGATTGGTGAGTGCTCACTGGGTTTCCTCATCCCAACACCTTGTTGACATCCATATATATATATATATATATATATATATATATATATATATTTTCTCTCTCTCCAAATAAGCCTTCAGGAGCCATTGTGCCCGAGCGCGCTCTCCCTCGTCTCCATGGTAAATGCCTCGCTCCGATGCTCTTTTTCCGAGAGTCATCTACATTCTTCAAACGGCTCCAATCGAACTTTGTATCGGTTAAATGAAATCAATTCCCGGCATTCCAGAGGAGGCGTCTCATTTCGAGCAGCGTTGGAGCTATAGTCCTCGCAGCAGGACACTCGAAGTGCCCTAGTCATTCCGCAGATAGTGAACAAATGATAGGAAAGTGTAATTTTACGATTTTCAACTTTCTTCTTTCGATTTTAGTTTTTCTCTTGGGTCATGACACTGTGTGTTCCAATGGAAGAATCTAGTTCGTTTAGAATTCGTTTTAATGGTGTCTTCTCAGTAAAGGAGAGCAACGCATACGCTCTGTCACTATATCTCTATATTTGGCCAATCATGTCCATTCATACATACAAACACGAACATCCATGCCCTAGGCGGAAATCGACCATAGTATTCGTCGGCAGATACTCGTAACTACCCGTCTATTCGCCGTCTCTCTCTCTCTCTCTCTCTCTCTCTATATATATATATATATATATATATATATATATATATATATATATATATATATATAGATATACACACACACACACTTTCAGTTACTCTATCTCCATCGCTGAGGAAGGGCATAGGCCCGATAAGCTTTCGTTTATTCTGTGTGTGTGTTTATTTACGTGTGTCTCTTTGACGCCCCCAGCAGCCTACCAACTTGGTAAGTGTCCGCTGGGCTTCCTTCAACACCTTGTTGCCACCCTCATCACTAACTTTTCTTTTCCTTAAGTTTATATATATTATATATATATTATATATATATATATATATATATATATATATATATATATATATATATATATATATATATAAAACAGCTTTCGGAAAAGGAAAGGTAAAATAGATATATGGATGTCAACAAGGTTTTGGGATGAGGAAACCCAGTGAACACTCACCAAGCAGACGACTTCAGGTTGGCGAGGCCCCGGGGATGTCGAAGCGACACACGTAAAAGAACACTAAAACACAGAATCATCACAAACGTAGAAGCTTTCGGAACTACTCCTTCATCAGCTACAGGGAGAGAACTGTTTTTTAGTGTTCTTTTACGTGTGTCGCTTCGACATCCCCGGGGCCTCGCCAACCTGAAGTCGTCTGATTGGTGAGTGTTCACTGGGTTTCCTCATCCCAACACCTTGTTGACATATATATATATATATATATATATATATATATATATATATATATATATATATATCACACCTCTCGGGTTTCCATCAGAGGGCGGCATTTCTGGAAACGAATCCCGACGGCTTAATCCCCTGCCTGATAGACTCGGAGAAATGAAGGCGAATAAATTCCTACTTCTCCCCATCGAAGTGTCCTCCTCCGTCTTCCGACTTAGTGATTTCGCTCGCTATTAGTATCTGAAAGAGATTAATAACGATGATTTTTTATCCATTTTAGCATTCATTTTGCATGGTCTTATTTTTGTATATTCTTAGCGGCGGATTTCGTATCCAGACAATCAGATAACGAAATCAAACTTTACATAGAATATTTGTGCCGATATAAAGAAAACGTTTTTTTTTATCCGGTAGATTTTCGTATAGTCGCTTTATTCGTGGTAACCGTAAGTGCATCTCGAACGTTTCACTGGTCGGCGTAGAATCGTGCATAAATATTATCGGTAAAAATTGATCTTCGGCTTAAGATGAGAGCAAAATAGGAAACGAATTAGATATTTGCCGTAGTTTCGCAAATTAAAAAATTCCAATCCAATAAATGAATAATATCAACGCTTTCGCTAGCGTCTTTCTATTCAAAATGATTCAGCGTTGCAAGGGAAATCATTTTGATGCTGGGTGCAGGTGATATTTACGGACAATGAAATAATCACCGCTGAATAACTTAATCGTATTGGTATGTATCGTTATATGCGAGCGTATTTGTTTGCGCGTGCACGTGCATGCGCCTAAGGTCGTTAGCCTCGAAACCGCGAAGCACGGATGAAAATCGACTCTAGTGGTCGATAACCTTTGGAGATCTCAGCCAGCGCAAGACTGGGCAATTTTTCTAAAACCTTTCGAGGAAGGCGAGAGAAAAATGAACAATTTGGTTTATATTTAAAAGCAAGAGAGAGAGCGAGCTCGCATCTGCATCGAATGCCAGAGGCATTAACCTTACTGTGGTTTTACTCTCTCGTACATAATATCCTCCAGTCTCCTCTAATTTTTCTCTCTCTTTTGCGCTCCACCCGCCCCTTCCTTTTGTTTTTCCTTGTCTTTCGCTCAGAACTCCTTTTTATTTTCCTGCTTTCTCCGAATGAAACGTTTCCTTCCCTCCTCACCATTCTCTTCCCTTTCATAACTTTCTTCGTCTCCCTTCTCATTCCCTGCATTCACCTTCCCTCCTCTCTCCCTCTTCCCCTCTCTCCCCCTCTCTCCCTCTTCCCCTCTCTCCCCCTCTCTCCCCCTCTCTCCCCCTCTCTCCCCCTCTCTCCCCCCTCTCTCCCCCTCTCTCCCCCTCTCTCTCCCTCTCTCTCCCTCTTCCCCTCTCCCCCTCCCCCCTCTCCCCCTCTCCCCCCTCCCCCTCTCTCCCCCCTCCCCCTCTCTCCCCCCTCTCCCTCTTCTCCTCTCTCCCTCTTCTCCTCTCTCCCTCTCTCCCTCTTCCCCTCTCTCCCTCTTCCCCTCTCTCCCTCTTCCCCTCTCTCCCTCTTCCCCTCTCTCCCTCTTCCCCTCTCTCCCTCTTCTCCTCTCTCCCTATTTCTCTCCCTCCTCTTCCTCCATTTCTCTCCCTCTCCCTCCATTTCTCTCCCTCTCCCTCCATATCTCTCCCTCTCCCTCCATATCTCTCCCTCCATATCTCTCCCTCCCTTTCTCCCCCTTTTCTTCTTCCCTTTCCCTCCTCTCCCTCATCCTCAACTCTATCCTTCCCTCTCCCAACGTCTTCCCTCTTCCTCTCCTATGTATATCTATCAAAATATAAGGAAGGATTAAATGTAAGAAGGGACTATTTAGTCTCTTTTCGCCTTTAATTAAGTCGTTTGTTTGTCTCTCCTCTCTTTTTCTCCCTCTTCTCCTCTCTCCCTCTTTCTCTCCCTCCTCTCCCTCTATTTCTCTCCCTCTCCCTCTATTTCTCTCCCTATCCCTCCTTTTCTCTCTCTTCCTTTCTCCCCCTTTTCTTCTCCCTTCCCCTCCTCTCCCTCATCCTCAACTCTCTATCCTTCCCTCTCCCAACGTCTTCCCTCTTCCTCTCCTATCTATATCTATCAAAATGTAAGGAAGGATTAAATGCAAGAAGGGACTATTTATTCTCATTTTCGCCTTTAATTAAGTCGTTTGTTTGTCTCCCCTCTCTCTTTCTCCCTCACTCCCGCCTCTCTCCATCCTCTCTCCCTCTTCTCTCCATCCTCTCTCCCGCTTCTCTCCATCCTCTCTCCCGCCTCTCTCCATCCCCTCACCCGCCTCTCTCCATCCCCTCACCCGCCTCTCTCCATCCCCTCTCCCGCCTATCTCCATCCCCTCTCCCGCCTCTCTCCATCCTCTCTCCCGCCTCTCTCCATCCTCTCTCCCCTCGCCTTTCCTCTCTCCCCCGCCTTTCCTCTCTCCCTCTCACTACTTTCTCCGATATTTCCGTAGTTCCATTCGAAGGAGTCGCGCTTTGTCACGCGGCCGTGTAGGTGAGTGGGTGTTGGCGGGAGAATGATTTTACCGTCATGAGCAATATTATAATTTAAAAATCGAGAAGATCGATGAAATGGCGAAGTAGCTTTCAAAACTAGCTAATAAATTAATGGAACAACGTGATCGGCTGTGGGAATCACGCTCTTCACCTTCTAAAGTTGCGCTTACTATATTCAGAAGTAGCAGATTTGAGTAACGAGGAACATAAAATAATAATGGTATAAGTGGACTTAGGAGAGACTGATTGTGTGGTGTGTTGGCGTATATCCCGTAAATATCTCGTGTATTGAATGCAGGTAGGTTTTTGCTCTAAAATTCTAGAAAAATCCAATATACCAGTGTATAGGACGCATATGTATTTAGACGACCTAGGACGAGCGCAGGCAGGCAGGAAATTCATCACTCGCTAGGTGCAAAATGCGTTCGCAATCAATGAATTTCACGGATTTCGTTCGTTATTTTGAAACGTACTAACGCTATATAAATACCGAGTATTCGCGTTAAAATTTCATTACTCCTTTCATTAAAAATCTACAATTCGTTTCGCATATAATTTTGGGTGTTTTTGTTGAGCGATTTTATTGGTTTTAGTGATATTACAATACATTTCTTGTAATTTATACGTTTAGATTTTAGATTTTCATTTCGGGAAGAATTTTATGCTATTGTATAGGACACATTCCATTTTTGAGCCCGAAATTTTTGGAAAAAATGCGTCCTGGGCTCTGGTATTTTCGGTATATGTACATATTTATCATCATCAGCCCTTTTCTGTCGGTCTTCCTTTCGGTCTCTTGATGTTTCTTGGGATCCATTCGATGACGCTAGGTGTCCAACGCTGATTATTTCTTCTGGCAATATGACCCGCCCACTAGCACTTAAGCCACTTAAATGTATGTATATAAATATATGTATAAGAGAGAGCAACTAAATAATGGGACAAGAACAACTGTAATTATTACGAATTATTTGGTAAGAAATTTTCTAAAGAAGACTCATTATCGGAGTACATTATATCAGAAATGCAGGAAATCATTTGTGTGACAATTTACAGGAACTAACGGTGAAAAGAGCAAGCCTTGTAGTAGAGAGATTATAAAAATGTTTGGCGGCTGGATTATGGATAAGATTAAATCGATTGGGGTTGGGTGATGAGATGGCGGGTGACCTGGAGCGCAGGGGAAAGAGAGGGTTGGAGTTGCGATAAGAAATTCGAAGCGAGAGATCGAAGGAGTCGTGAGACGCAGAGGTCACCTTGAATTTGCCGAAAAGGAGACTCTAAATGTCCTCCCTTGAAACGAGATTAAGAGGGTCGAGTTGTCTACGTCGCGTTCGCCATCTCGCGGAAGGAATTCGAATGTTACCGAGGGTCGGTGTAGCATACGATGCTTGCGTTACTGTCTTCGTCATACTCGCAGAGATGTCGAAAACAATACCGATTGCCTAATTCACTCTCGAGGGTTTTTTTTTAAGGCGCGTTTCTTTAAATAAAAGGCGTCTATTTTATTTCTCCCCCGAATATCCCGAGATAAACGCCACTCATTTATGCTACGCTTCTGGCGTACATTAGTCCTACTTGTCTCTCCAATCGGCGATGAACAGATGTTATGTTCTGTCACGCCTCCGCCCTTTCTTTCCAAATTTAAACCCGCCGATGTCTTCCTTCGGCGCTCGCTTTAATCTTTAGATTTGTCACCGCCGTTCATTCCGTCTGCTCTTCTCTCCGTCCGCGTTGTTTCCCACGAAACGCCTCTCGCCGCCCTCTCTTTCTCTACAACTTTATACTTCCACCGACTCGTGCGCCTCCGCTACATCTGTCTCTCCCCCCCTCCGCCCATCCCTTCCCCCTCATCCTTTCCTTCTTCTCCTCCCATCCCTTCCTCACCACTCATCTCCCTCACTCCTCCTCATCTCCCCCTCTCCCGCCCCCGTCCACTCATTCGGTCATCTTTCGCTTATCTTTCGCTTCCTTTCTGTTTCTCATCGATACCTCTGCCCTCTGTAATGCGAACGTTGATTGATTATCTCATTTTCCACCTGTTCCGGTCTTTCTATATCGATTGTTTGTGATATGTTATCGTGTTCTCATTTAGGATGCTTTCATTCTCTGATAAGCACTTGATCGAAAGCAGTTTTTCAGTGTAATGTTGCTATTTTTTTAATAGTTCGCTGAAGAGGACGATACCTTGTGTAACTCCATGATAGGTATGGGAACACGTACTCTTTAGTGAATGAAAGTTGCAAAAAGTACGTGTCTTTGTTACCCATAAATATACGCATTTCCACACCGAGGATAATTGTTTATTGCTATAATTATCCCAAGTATTTATCGATTTCGCAATGAGAACATCTTTTCTTATTGCCACTCCTATGGAGTGTAGATATACAGCGTCGACTTCGTTACTTGCGTTGGCGTTTAAACTGTAGTTCGCAGCGAGAGCTCCCTTCAAATTTTTTCACACCAATAATAAAGGCTTCTACTCTGAAGCCCACATCCTCCATCACTTCTCCTATCTCTCCGGAGTGACCTCCCGTGACCCGGCGCGACCTCCGCGTGCCCAAGGCCCAAAGGGGTTCACGAACTGACGAGAGAGAGGTCCAGGGGTGGTGGTGGCGGTGCGTTGTACTGGCTAAGTGGCTGTCGCGTATATTCCAACGCTCTCCCCTCTCTCATCCACATGCGCACCCTCCTCTAACCCTCCCTCCCTTTCTCTTCTCTAATTCCTCCTCCCTTTCTCTTCTATAATTCTCCCTCGCTTTCTCTTCTATAACTCTCCCTTTTTTCCTCTTCTCTAATTCTCCCTCCTTTTCTCTTCTCTAATTTCCTCCTTTTCTCCTAATTCTCCCTCCTTTTCTCTCCTCTAATTCTCCCTCCTTTTCTCTCTAATTCTCCCTTCCTTTCTTGTCTCTAATTCTCCCTCCCTTGCTCTTCTCTAATTCTTCCTCCCTTTCTCTTCTATAATTCTCCCTTTTTCCTCTTCTCTAATTCTCCCTCCTTTTCTCTTCTCTAATTTCCTCCTTTTCTCTTCTCTAATTTCCTCATTTTCTCCTACTTCTCCCTTCTTTTCTCTCCTCTAATTCTCCCTCCTTTTCTCTCCTCTAATTCTCCCTCCTTTTCTCTCTAATTCTCCCTCCTTTTCTCTTCTCTAATTCTCCCTCCTTTTCTCTTCTCTAATTCTCCCTCCTTTTCTCTGCTCTAATTCTCCCTCCTTTTCTCTTCTCTATTCTCCCTCCTTTTCTCTTCTCTAATTCTTCCTTCCTTTATCTTCTCCAGTTCTCCCTCCCTTCATCTTCTCCAATTCTCCCTCCATTTCTCTACTCTAATTCTCCCTCCATTTCTCTTCTCTAATTCTCCCTCCGTTTCTCTTCTCCACTAATCCTTCATCCTTTTCTCCTCCGTCGGCCGTTACAGATTTCTTGAGTGCAATTGTAATCGGGTCCGTGATTTTCTTTAGTTCTCTTAATGTATTTCTGCAAACGCGACGCAAGTTGGAGTTCGATTGCTAGGGCGTTTATGATTCTAATGAGGTATTTTTTCCGCCTCCATTGATACCGGTCTAGATGAAGTTCTATGAATGGCCTAATCCTACTTATTGCGTCTTGAACAATTAGAGAATAATCGGATAATATTCGCTCAAGTCGAAGCACGTTTTTGGCAAGAATAATTTCTCGCCATGAAAACGTTTATATGCGATTGGTGGGTGAGCCGAAGCTGGACTCAAGACGGAGGTCGTTTGAAAAGTATGATTTCAGCGGGTTCCAATTATCTGCCTCACCTCGAGCAGTGTTGATTTCACTCGGTTTATCAGGATATTTATTATTTTGGGGCTGTCCAGTCCATCAAATTCCATATTTATTAACAAGCAGTTGTATTATTTTAGCCAGAAAATCATGTGGCATGCGCAGAAGGAGCCCTAGGAATGTTCACAGTTGGTAGGAAGTTGTGAACTATTTGAGTAAATTATGGAAGAGCTGAGGATTTTTGGTAGTTTGAAAGACGGGAGGAAATGCGAGCCAGTAACCTACATAAATACTGAATTTAACAAGTTTTATAAGCTGTAATCTTTGTTTTTTAGCACTAAAAATTAATAAAGATAATATCTGAGTATATATCGCCGTATAGATTTTAATAAAATCTGCCTTTTCAGAGAAAATGAAAATTTACTTCCATGTTTTAAAAAATTGATCATAAATTTAAAAACGGAAAAATGCTACGGAATGCTTCCGCTCGATGCAAGACTATTATCTCGCCTCGCTCCTGTTCCTTTGTCTCTGACTCTGTCGATAATAATTTTAAATTGCCCGCTGAAACTATTAGCCATAGTCAGTGAAGCTCTTGCTGTAGTTATCTTCGTATTTTTAGTAATTCACACAATCCCAAAGAGCAAAGCGTGATGTTTATAGCAGATAGATGCGTCGTTATCCTTATAAATTAGCAACGACTATAATTTCTCGAATCTGTACTGTTGTTCATGCACCATGTAATACATACTATATCGTGATGCCGTCCATTTGCATTTACAAAACCGTTGTTGGATGTCAATCAGATTTGAGTCCGAGTTTTGAATCGCAGGAAAAAATACGGTAGTCGCTTCAACTGCAGCACGATGCATCTCTTATAATTCTATAACGGTGGGAAGTAGAAAATATTAGTTATTCCCTCTGTCGGTTCGAACACTATCTGTCCAAATTGCTTCCTCGCCACGGTAACTTTTCTGGAAGCTACTCGTCAATCAGAGGCATGTCGCGGACAACTCTCGCGAAGCTCTCTTGCGGGATCTAGAAGACACGGAAGAGCGAGGTGAGGGGATTCCCTATTGCAGGGCCCCGCTACCTATGGCCCGAGGGCCGCGGCCGTTTCTTCAGATCATTTTGTTCTGCCCGCGAAGTTTTATATATTTAATAATACCGGTCTTTCGCAATGAACATAATAACAATAGCATAGATAATTACATAAATTCATAGGTTTCGAAACCACGACCCTCGCAATAGGAGTCAAACATGTGAACCACCCCTCCACCATCTCTTGACGAAATTAAGGTAAAACCTCCGATGCGGCCCGCCGCAAATAAAAATGGTCGCATAACCCTACCCCATAGAGCCAGTGGTTCCCAAACGTTTTTGTCTGTGACCCAAATTTTGAAATCACATTCATCTTGCGACCCAGATGGTACCGGTACCTACTCAGTACTCCAGCAAATCGCCGTATATTTATTAGCAGGTAAGATAAAGCAAAGCTTAGAAGCGAAGTATCGCTATGCAACCTTTTTCATAATTTTTGTGTCTTGGTAGTCTTTCTTGACATTTATTCTTACTAGTATCGAAAATTTCCAGTTTTTCACTTTGGGACTGGGGGTCATCCGCGACCCATCGTAAGACCTTCGCGACTTCGGGTCGCGACCCAGGGCTTGGGAACCTCTACCATAGAGACTCGCCTTCGTTCCCATTTATCACTCCTAGAAATGGCGCCCCAGTCGTGCAGAATCCTCCCCTCGGCCGCCATTCGCCTCTTCTTCTCCCTCCTTCCCACATGATGTCGAGATCACCCGAATTGTCGCCCGATCGAGGGAATTCATTTCGGGGTTGGCGTCTTTCCGACCTCTCGTGTTCGAAGGGAATTAGGGTGGAGAGGAACGGGGGGGGGGGGGTTGACGGAGGGCTATGCCAGTGACGCTCCCGGTGGGAGGTCACCAACTGTCCACGTTCGTCTTAAGACACGTACACACCATGACGAGCAGCCGCGAGCGAGCGTTCGTTTATGCTTGTGGGTTCTTAGTTCGAGTTCGTGTGCTCCTTCGTTGCCTCATCCGCACTTCTTGCGAACGTTGATGATCGCTGGTATTCTAGTTTTGCATCCGAACCTCGTTTCGAAGAGTTTTCTTAATTTTTAACGACTGCTTGGCGAAACACATGACTGCGCGAGCTCTCGTCTCGATGAAGCAGACATGTCAAACTGGCGGCATTTTCTACGCCTTACTGCGGAGCGAATGCTAATTTTTGTCTAAATTATGTCGCGCGAAATCTTGTATAAATACTTCATTTTGTAAAAAGGAGACGAGTATTTTTCATAGTTACCGAGATACAGTAGAACACGTTTTCTAAATTACTATATTTCATTAACGGTAACTCAACTCTGGCCCTCATTAACCAACTGGAATCATAATGCGGCCCTTCTATAACATCCATCGCTTTAGTGCGGCTCCCATAACTCTTTGAGTTGGACATTCCTGCAATACATTCGTGGATTTTTCACATTGTGAGCGAGCGCGTTCGCATTTTCTCTTTCGTGTTCGTCGAACATTGCTCGTTCACTGCTTCTCGAATGCAATACAAGTACCGATGTTAAGGCTCAAAGCAAAATACGCGGTTGCATTTTCTATGCCTTTTCAATGGCCATAAAAAGATTGTGAAAACCATATGTGAATTCCGATTACACAGCTGCCCCGATCAGTTGTGTCGATGAATTCCCTCCGATGACGGTTGCTTTGTTTCCCAAATACGCATCTTTCCCAACCTTTGTATAGCAATTGAAAAGGCGTTGAAAAGACAACCTCGTATGTATTTTGCTTTGAGACTCATCACCGCATCTTTTGTTGTGTTCGTTTACAAGTGGGCCAGTCATATAGGAACAGAACGTGTAAATTTTTATTATGCTCAGCGTTCAGAAACGAAAAATTAATAAATGAACTTTCAAACTCACCTTGAAGGTTGAATACGATAGATGAGGTTTTTTTAAGCGCGGTAGGCCGCGGACCATTCTATGCGGAGACACTGCAAGCGCTTTACCATTCATATTAAGATGTTTTCCGGAAATTAAATGCTACGAAATTGGATTTAAACAGCAAATCCATTATTAACAAATTTTGAATGTGATGCAACACACAGTAAATTGTTTATTTAATATCTTAATTCTGGCGAACCGCAAGTTAGCTTTCATTGCAGAGAAAAATGATCGAAAAATCCTGCGACAGAGCATCGCTGTCCCTTCTGCGTCCATAAAACGGTCGAGATGATCTGCAAAGTGGGCGGTATCAACGGTAATTCGCCGACCCTTAATGGAATCTTATGGCTTAATGTTCATTCGACCTTTCAGGAGTCTCCTATGTGGTCCGTTGTATAATGTGGTGCTTAACCTTTCATCGTCTCCCGTTAGTCCTAGCGTTGGTCTGTACCCTTACTTAGTACCGTCTTCGTTTTGCGTCACCATCGGCCGGAAGCATCCAATGCGAGTCGTTCTCGCCGGAAGGCCTCCAGTTAATTAGGATCCTAATGTCATACGTGGTTTACATCGCAGTGAAGCAACGCCCTATTTGCGTAAGGTTCCCTCGTCCCCACTTGAAGGCGCGCGGAGACCGTCGGATCGACGGCGTGGTCGAAAAGGCCTGCCTTTCGATCTTTGGATTACTCGCGATCACCGCGCGCCTTTTATTCTCTCTTGCGCCACCACCTCCTCCTTGCCCCTCCCTCCCCCATACGTCCTTTCTGTCTCCCCCTTACATGGGAGTCGTAGAGAGTTTGCGCCTTCCTATTGCCTTCCCCCTCCCTCCCCCACATGGCTCGCTCTCTCCCGCAGGTACGCTACGGGTAAGGATTGGGCGGCCGCCTCGCGCCCCACGTGTTGCGTCCCTCTCTTTAGGCGATAGGCCACGTTCAGATGAGTGGGCGCCCGCGTATCGTGGCAACGATCGAGTGTCGCTCCGTCTTGGAGGGGGCGATGGCGAGGTGAAGAGGGGTCGCCGCAAGGTGATGCCTTTGTCGCGGCTCCCGCTTTCGTCGTCCCTCTCGAGTATGCGGCGGTCGCTTTGTCCTTTCCGGTGTTGCGTGACATAGTGCCCGCTGATTACATTAGAAATTGCCGGTAGCCTATCTTCGGTTTGTGTTTCTACGCCCGTCTGTGGCTTTTAGTACAAGTCTGTGGAACATGTTTGGTCTAAATCAGAGATTCCCGAGTGATTTCGCCCGGCCGGTCTCACCTCAACAATTTCTTTAAGGCGTGCAAATTCGTATATTTGCCAACTAAAAGTGTCTGAAAACCGTTCCAAGATTGCTGTGACCACTCTCGTGCCAAAAATTCGGGAGTATAACATTCCAACTACCTTCTCTCCCCCCTTTGGTAATTTTCAATCGATGAGGATCTTTCCGCTCTCCGTCTACGCTAGCTGGCCCTTTGATGATCCGCCCTCGGCGTCGCCCTGTGTTGTTTTCGTAGGCCGCTCGTTGGAGGGGCCCTCGTGGTGGAAGGGCGAAGGAGGGGCCTTCGTGGTCGATTCTCGGAGAATTTTCAAGGGGATGGCTTGTTCGGAGGCGCGCGTCAGACACTCCCTCGTAATATCCTCTCTCTTTCACTTCATCTCTTTTTTATTCTTTCTCTCTCTCTGTATGCATATGTGCATATACGCACACGCAAAAAAATCCTTCGCACATCGAAGACCTTCCATTCGAGAGATGGCGAAGCTATCACTTGCAGAGTAAAACGAGATGGGGACGAGAGCTTATTTCTGTCGAATTTAACCTATCCTGTGGTCGTCTTATCCTGTTTGTTAGCCCACCTCGTGGTTATTTGTTTGCCGCCCTTTCTAGTTGGGTGGTTAGCGTAGGTAGGGTCGTTCGCTGCACGTGTTTATTATCATTCATAATGTCCATTGCAAACCGTGATTCGTTGGTTTTTACGAAATAAGTAATAATAAAGAATGATAACTATTGTTTTGGAGTCTCCTGTTCCACACAATGTTTGGTGAATATTTTAACTACGATTTGTTTTAATTTCCCATTGCCGTTTAAATTCATCTGGTGTTGTGGACGCTTACAAAACCCCCGTTGTTTGTATTTTAAATTCTGCTTGCTAAAAATAAAACAGTGTGTATGACGTTTTTTATTACCTTTTTCGTTGCGTGTGTAAATGAATTCTTCGCTTGCAAAAGAAGTGGAACAAAGCATTCTTTATGTTCGAAAATGGATCTTGATATAGTGTTACCGAATATGTTTAATCGTTATCATTGATGTGCATACCTGCTTGAAGTTTTTGGTTCGTAATTGTTTAATTAGAAGATTCAGATGTATGTTTTTTGCCCATTCCCTCGTCCTCGATCGCTTGCTGCATTGCAGACAGAGAGAGCGCTCGAGTAGTGAATCTCTCGCCAAGTGTTCCCCGACAGATTCGGTGTCGGTGTTGTCCGAAGGCAAATTCGACCCGAGTGTGGCTCGGGTATTGTTTTTCATTTGTTCTTAATTGCGTGTCTTCGGTCTACTGTAGTTATATATATTACTCCTCTTGCGCTGAATTTTCGATAGAAAATTTTTGTGCTTTGTTTCTCAAATGCAGTTGTGCCAAACCTACGGCCGGATGCGGCCCGCGAAGGGTTTTTGTACGGCCCGCGAAGCTACCATGAAAAAGCTATCCGAAAAATTTAACTTACAAATTCATACATTTCTATGAAAATATTTATAATAAAACTTTTAATGTTGAAATGTTAACCATAAAAACCTTATTTAGAATTGAGTTTCGCTTGTATGGAACCTCAGAATATATAGATAACTTCCAATTTAAACTCGAATCCGACCCGCCGAAGAATTGTCAACTTAGAATGCGGCACGCCAAAGTATCCGCAACCACCGATGTGGCCCGCAATGTAAAAAGGTTGGCACCACTGCTCTAATGGATAAGCATTGGGAACGCTATCTCATTAGTTATTACAGTAAATAGCTTTTCAGTAGAAGTGCCGATCTTTGATTTATTCTGAAGTTAGATTTCATATTGCGAAAGGATTTTAATTCTGATGGACTAGTGTTTTAAGCCATGATAAAACAGTTACGGTGTGGGCAGAGACTCGTAGGAGGACCGGTCTTTTGTTTTTAGAGATTTACGGAAGCTTCTTTTAATTAATGGCGTCGGCAATGATCTGCTTTTGCTCATGATGTTTTATTAAACGCGTCATCAGCCCTTCCTTTAGCGAAGGCTATGTTAATGTTTCTTCATCGGCACGTTTCCAAAGCTCTCACCCTCGAAACTCTCTGCGGCGTAAGTAATGCTCCACGAAATCGATAAAAGCGTTTTGTATCGTTGGCCCTATCGATGCGGCGTACATCGTTTGTCGGCGGCGTGTCCCTCAAACGGGGTCATCCTTTCGATTTCTGCGGCAACGACATTTTTGGCAATAGATGCTTCGCTCATAGATGGCCGTCCGAGAGGAAACGGTCGCGTGCGATAGCTTCGAAGGAAACGCCCAACGTCTTGCATCGAACGCGCGTTGGGTTTTCCTTCGTGACTCGCCCTCCTCTTTCGACGGTGGTGACGTCCACGTGCGTCGTCTTCCCTGCTCCATCGTCTGCGACGGGAGAGAAGCTGTGGCCGCCACTCGTTCCGCCCCTCCCTTTCCTCCCTCTCTCCCCCCGCGTGGGGGTATCCCGCCTACCCCATGCGCCTCCTGTTTTCCGAAGACGAATGGCGTCGAGGGCCGATCGTCGAGCGATCCCTCGAGTCGCCCGATGCGCCCGCGCCCTATATATTACGTCAGTGGTTCCCAAACGTTTTGTTGGCGCGGCACCCTTTCAAAGAAGAACAGAATTTCGCGGCACATCAGTGTTGAAATTATGTTTCGCTACCGTTCCAGGTGGCATCTTCAGGTGTGTCGTTTGCAGGCTTCCGGCAGTTATAATATACCCACATCGGTCAGATGAGGGGCGCCGTGCGAAACAGTCGTCGCAAAAGAAAACATCACGCGGTAGAAACCCGGATAACATGGACCAAGTGCGGAAATACCGCGGAAGCCCTCGCAATAGGTTTATATATATTTACACGCGGGTATTAAAACCTTTGGACGAATCCATTTCTTGGCAACACCATAATCAATTAAATCAAGGAAAAATTGTCAACACTTCCAAATAGTTAATTTATTTTGTGAACAAAATTTTTTCGCGGCATCCTTAAGCATCAGCTGCGGCACCCCAGTGTGACACGGCACCCAGTTTGGGAACCATTACCATGCGTTACTTCGAAGAATGCCGAGAGATCGCTGTTAACCGCCCGTGTTCTCTCCGTAGAGAGTGTGAGACGGAGACGTTTATTGTAACGCATTGCATCTGGTTCAGGGGTATCCAAAGTATGGCCCGCGAAGGGATTTTGTACGGCCCGCGAGGGTACTATGAAAAACCTATTCGAAAAATTTAACACAAATTCATACATTTAATAAAAATGTTGATAATAAAACTTTTAATACTGAAAACTCTTATTTAGACTTGATTTTCACTTATATGGTTCCTTAGAACATACAGATAACTTCCACTTTAATCTCTTATCCGGCTCGCCGAAGAATTGGCCAAAGGATTTGCAACCACCTATGTGGCCCGCCAGTAAAAAAACGTTTGGGCACCATTGATCCAGCCCAATGTTTCTCAGACGGTGGGTCGCCACCCCTTAAGAAGGTCGCGATTGGAATTTAGGGGAATCGTGAGCATTCTTCACTGAGGCAAGGGATTTTATTCTGGTTTTGAGAGTTCTGCAGATTTTAATTTATCGACATGTTTTGTTAAAAAAAGAAAATTCTGTAGCTTATTAACGTCCAAAAGTTTTCTAACAAATGTGTTACTTTTATGTAATGAAAACAAACAAGAAATTATATCTCAGTACAGATTAGTACTTAAAAACACATATTGTCTGAATGATTATAGCACACAGACGTAGTTTTAAATAAAATAATTTATAGTGCTAACCTTATAAACTAAATTAATAATTAATTAATTAATAAAATAAAGAGCACACAATAAAAAACTCGTTATTAATTTTCTTATCATCGGCATCTCCCCTCTCCCCCTTATGGAGAAAACGAGATTTTTTTGCTTCTCGAATAATCTAGGGGGGTCGCGGCGACCAAAAATCCTGCATGAGGAGTCGCCTGTCTAATCTGCCTGAGAACCATTGATCTAGCGGATTACTGGATTTGTTGGATTTTGTCTCGACTGATAAGTTGTTCGTACGCTCTTTTCCCCAAATGTTCGTCGACGTTCTTAAACGCGAGTTGCCCTTCTCGGTTTATTTAGCTTTCCGCTCGATTTCATCGTTGCATCGGAAATGCGTGGCAACCATATTCTCTGAGAAACTTAAGCCTTTTTCATTGCAGCAACGGTCGCTATGACTCGGTGCAATAAAGTGTAGTCTTACACCCTTGTTTTAGATTTTCAGTAGGATGAAACCCTTATTGTTTGATTCAGCCATTTTCTCGAGTTCGTGTTTTCGCCTATTATGTGGAGGTCCCAAACGTCTAATATGGAACTCCCCATATTAGGAAATCAGTTATCCAATGACTGATTTATTGTTGGTTATTGGCGATTACAGATGTCTCCAAGGAAAAACGGGAGCTTGAAAGGATGAAGGCAGCTGTTGGGGATATGAAGAAGAAAGAAATGGGCAGCTACAAGGTATCAAGGGTTATCAAAGTACTACAAACAACACTGGAACGTTATGTAAAAGACCTGCAGAAAATCCCAAGTGAAGCCATAAATACAAAACTGGGTAGAAAATAAAATCTTCCTCCTAAAGTAGAAAATGATCTGGCTGAACATTGTCTTTTGATGGAAAGAGTTTTACGGTATGTCATTAGCAGACGTCAGGTGTCTGGCTTACCAACTTGTTGCAATAAATGGGATTAAAAACCAGTTTTCCAAGAAAAAAAACCGGAACCAAATGGTTGAATAATTTGAATAATCAGCCATCATGCAGCCCTGCACATTTTCCGTCATCCACTTCTGAGCTAAATCCTCGTGCTGGATCAGCAAAGAATATAACGAGTTTTCCTTACTAAAAATTGTTGAGAAAACTCAGAAGAAGAAGCAACAACATGCTACTAAATCCAAAAATAAACTTATTTCATCGAATATTCTTGTGGGTCCTTCAGAAAGAACACGGGAGAGAAGGGCTCCAACACCATCTGATTCTTCATCAGATTCTGGCAGTGAACTAGCTGTTCCTCTCGCTGGTGATTCGATTGAAGAGGATGATGAAGACGATGCCGAGTGCCTGTACTGTAGTGGTCGTTTCTCCAAATACCACAATGGAGAAGACTGGGTGTGATGTGCGAAGTGTTTCAGATGGGCGCACACCCTATGTGCTGGTATGGAAGAAGCTTTTGTGTGTCAGCTTTGTCAGTGATAAACACTGCTTTCTTCTCCAATTTGTGTGTTATATGCGCATTTTATCTATTCTAAAACTCTTTGTTGTGTTCTCAGTTTAAATTACTTACCTCCCCATATTTGGACAATGGTAGCGCCTAATTTGGGGAGATGAAGCCTTTAAGTAAAAGAATTTTACGCGTTTTCCTTTGTCTAATGCATGATATTTACGTAACAAGACTATTTATTAATCATTTAAAATTATATTTGTTTCCGATTGGTTTCCATCTTTTTTCCTAAGTTTAACAATAGTTTTAAAAAAACCTCCCCATAATAGGCGACTTTTCCCTACTTTCTCAATATATTACGTATATGAGAAAATAAAAATACCAGCTGACGAACCTCAAGCGAAAGGAATCCACTTTAAGGATTGCATCTTCCCCGTCCCATTCTCTATCTCGTCATATTGCCCGTTCCTCTATATTTCTAATGATTCCGATTTTTTACTTTCTCCATACGTAGTATAGGGAAAATTATCGTGAACAATCGATTTCGAGATTTCAACGTAAATACACGTTTTGAGGTCTGAACACGTTTTGACAATTTTTTCGGTGTCTGTGTGTATGTGATGGGAATTTTGTGGACACGCAAACTCACAAACTATTAATCAGATAACGCGAAATTTTATATTTGACATTTATGGGAGAGACAAGAGTTGATTAGTTTTTGGTTAAAATCGGTCAACCGGAAATGGATGTTTACTCCTGTCACTTATCCGTGTCTTTCAAATATTTGCTTTGATCATTGTAAAAATCACTGGATTAAAGGTTGTAGGAAATGTAATTTTCTACCACTTTTGTTCGAAATATTTCTTCCTAGAAGACAGATATTTAAAAATATATGCTTTAGCTATCATCACCTGGAGGCAACTTTTGTAATCACTTGACGCTTAGCTACGTCTTAGTAACGCTGCTTTTAATTTTCGTAATTTTTAGTGCTTAGTGGCTATATCCAATATCATGAGGCTACAGTATGAGTTTATTTCAGTTCTTATTCAAGTCTTTGAATTTTTCTCGCAGTTCCTTAAAAGATTTATTATCATTTAACCAATTTGGAATTTTTAGAAATATTACAGGTACGGAGAAAGTCATGTGGTGGCCACATCAGAGTTTTGTTTTTTTTTGTGGAGAGGGGGAGGGAGGTAGAGAACAATTGAGTATTTGTAGATAGAGAAAGGTAATGGGAAGTGTGAATGTGTATCGGGGTATTAGGTAGCGCGAGGGGGAGGGAGGGAGGGGCGGTCGTGGATATTGCGTGCGTGCGTAGAATTGCGGGGGTGGGTGGCGTGGTGGGGGGAGGTGAGAGGAGGGTTGGGACTGCGGCAGGCATATCGATCTGGGAGAAGGGCGGGAGATTTGGGAGGCGGAAGAGGGTGTGTTAGCAACGAGGATGGGTAGAGGGAGCAAGAGAGGCGAATTGAAGATGTGGAGGAGGCCGGAAATGAGTTGCGTGGAGCAAAGATGGAAGAGCAGAGCGAGAGAGAGAGAGACTTAGGGGCGATTTACAGTAGCATTCACTAGAAGAATTTATATATACTAGTGGTACCCGCAAAAACTAATCCTGCGAAAGTAGGATTTTTTCCAAGGTCGCCCGGCCCCCTGTTTGTGTGGTTTGAGGAGACCGCTTTTGCTAAGTCAGTCAGAAATATGCATTACTTTGGGAGTAATAATAGCCCGTTTCTCCTTATAAAATTAGACCACTGACATTTTGAATTTCGTGTTTGCTTTTATAATTTAAATGTGCAATTTTAATTGCTTAGCCCTTACGAAAAAGGTCACATTCCAGTATTGAAATAAAGAAAGAAGATTTTTTCATTTGGTCAGTCGTTAAAAATTCCCGCAGCCTACACGCAGTTTACTAAATAATAATAATCTTCAGTTATTAACATTGCAATCTATTAAGTTTGACATTGCTACAACTATAATTTCGATGGTTCATAAAAAGCGCGAAGCGAATGACGCAATTCGTTTGTCTATTTGAAGGCTTAATAGACGCTAATTGAATCGGAGGAAAAAATTCGGGTCACCTTGGAAACACCCGGAAAGAGTACGAAAAAGCCATAAAATTTTGAAAAGAAACGCGTGTCTCCGACAAATTCTTCCCTGTGACATCCAAACATTGCAAGAATGAGATATTTTATAGTTTTACCCGTCGAATAAAGCAAAAACGGAGAAATTCGGTCCATATTTAGGTACTTGAATGAATGAAGGAAATAAACCTTGCACCTTGAAAAATCGAAACTCCTGTGTAAACGTATGGGAAAATATAATCGTCTCCCGGAGTCGAATCCGGGATACTTCGGTAAACGAAATTAGCTTTCTCAGGGTCTCCTAGTTGGCAGAAACAAAATGGCGTTTACAGAATTTCTCTATGGCAAACTGTTCTAGTGATAAAAGGGGGGACGGACGGTCAGACACTGTAATTATATATAAAGATACGTGTTTTTTTCGGGCTTGACTTTTTTTCGATACCGATGCGAAAGTATGTGGCGAGCTGTTTTCCTGTCAACCTCGGGCGTCGCGTGGTTGGTCCGCTCCTATGGTTCCGTCGGCAGAATGGCATTAAAAGTCCCGATGAACTTTTGATCGCATCCTCCGCCGTCTCGGACGTTTTTTTCGAGTTCGATTCGGTTACTGAGAAGGTATGAATAAATTGTCTGCGGTTGCATAAGGTTGATTTGATGGGAAAAAGTAATTCGCTCGCTTGTATGATCTCGGCAAGCAGTTTTTGGGCCGTTTTATTTAGAGAACTAGATGAATTATCCCGTTTAAAACGGACTTTGTAATCAAACAATATAAAAAACAAATTAGGCCAAATTAGATGTTTTGGTAGCCTAGATGTTACCGTTATAGATGGTAGGTTTTAGGAAAATACAAATTCCAAAATTCATGCGGCATATAAAAATATGTATGTTTAGTCATTTCCCATGGATCTATAAATAAACGATTTCCTAATTCGTCATTAAAATTAATTTTGTTTAAGGTGGACCGCTATTAATACTCCCGGTTACAATTGCATTGCGTTAGCCGCTATCGTCAGACAATTTGCATATTTATAACAAATATGACGATGTTTGATCGAATTAAAGTTGATTTATTTTGTTCTTATATTCCACCTAAAGAAAAATCGTCTCTTTCTCATGTTACACTCCATTTCTCCTTCTCAGCGTCACTTCTTCATTTACTGTTGAAAAATAAAAATGCTACTTCCTAAACATCGAGAAAATGAAATGGCAGATTTTCAACGTGGGGTACACTGACTTAAAATCTGTTAAAACTGCTAAAAGGGTCCAATTTTTACTGCCTGTAAGTTACGTTACCGTTGAATGCAATTTTACATGCACCACTTTATTTTATGTTTTTGTGCGAGTACTATAATGATAATAATAATAATAATTATTATCACGATTTATTATAATAACGATACTTCACTTTGCTTATTTTCATTGAAAGGAAGCTAGCGCATTAAATATAAATAATTTTATTTTCTCTCTCTATCTGAAGTGGAATAAACGAATTTGAAGTACGGACACTGTTAATTTTATCAATTATTATTGTTTAAATGCGTTGGATTTTCCATGTTTTTATTTCATTTTTCGCGTATTAAATTTTGTTTAAGACTTGAAATTTAAATTTTATAACCTCTTTTAGGTAATTATGAAAAGAATTTCATTTTTATTTTCTCTTTATAACTACACATTTTTAGAATCTGCAGTAACACTTGACATTTTTTAACTTTTACATAATGGCCAATACTGCTACTATTACTAAATTATAGGATTTTTCTTCGTGTCTGTGTAGCCGTCTCCATTTTCCGGCTTCCTTTTCATTTTCTCTTATCGCATGCGTCCTGTCTTTTTCTTAAACGCGGAGATTAAGTTCTTGGAAACGGCCGCGTTGGGCAAAACCGCGCTGCACAAATTCAACACCTGATGGAAAAATCACGTGTTCTCATAGGCTGCAAGCTTTCTCACGTGACATGCATAGGTAAAACGTGGCGCGCGCCCAATCCAGGGCCGCGTATAGTTAAATTTTATGCGTGTTGAGTAAATATACATGGCATTTACTTCAACGCGTATAGTCAAGTCCGCGTAAGGGAAACCAGCGTTGGACAAGGGTTTACTGTATAGACAACATATCGTAATCTTGGTGTCTCTCTAACTTCCGACTTATTCCTCTTCAATCTTTCCTCTCATAATTCTGGAAAGAATTGATCCGAAGATCTTTATATTTGACAGGCATAAGCTGTTCGATTGGAAATAATTTGGAAACTGGAAGAAATTCTGCCGTGTCCGGAGATCAAACCCGGGTCTTCCTCTTGCCGGGCGGATATTCTACCAATAAAATCCCCGTTCTTAAACGGAAGAATTAATCTGCTACGGTAGTTCAGTGGTAGAATATCCGCTCGGCAAGTGGAATACCCGGTGTTCGATTTCCGGCCATGGCAGAATTTTTCTCCTGTTTCCAAATTATTCCGTCTCAATTCTGACAAAAGCACTGCCTCATAACTTGTCCAATCGATGTTCCTCTTCTTTTTCTATATTCTCCTCCAGATTTCCTGTCTCTCCTACTTTTATCATCGCGCCTTACTGGTTGTCAACAGTTGTAAATGTTTCCTTAGCAACCAATGCCCATTTGACTCAACTTTGCTTGTCATCGCGGTTGCAATGGCAGCTCTTCTCAATTTATTAATTTATTAATAATTAATTAATCGCTGGTCTCAGTCGGAGAGGTCAATAATCGGCATTTTGAATTTACCATTTCGATTTTAAGATTTCTGTATCAAATTAATTATAAGCCTTAAAAACTACTCCACGTCGGGATTCGTCTGTGTTCTTAACGGTTGGCAAAAATGGAGATGCCTCTGAATTTCGGCGCAGTAACCAATGCGAGCGCGGCCCTAATTAGAGGTTAAATATTCATGGCGCACGCGGCCCAATGGGGGTTCCAGGTGTCGTCGGGGATGTGGTATATGCAAGCGCATGCGCTCTCGCACGCCCTTCCTCCTTAACGACCGTTCTCAGTTCGTGCCCAGTGCTTCATTTCTCGGTTTCCCTTTTCATGGGACGGTGGTAGATTCGCTTCACAATCCCTTTAATGCGTTAAATGAAGGTTTCTGAATGAGAGAACGAGACGTGGAAGAGATTGAGAGATATGGAAAATGAGCTAAAAGAAGTGTTTCGACGAAGCCATCGAAGGCGTTTCTGAGGAACTATTTGGGAGAGGTTTTGGACAGTGTTGCCGCTTTTTTTTAGCATTTGGGAGCTAGATTTAATCTTCTTGGTAGCTAGAATATATGATTACCAATGTTATTCATGTCTGCGTAAGGAAACTAACCAAAAGATGTCTCCATAGAATGAGTATTATTTTTGTGTGCACCACATATAGCTACACTATTTTTAAGCTGTCATTGTCTTTTATACACTAACAAGAAGACGGAACCTTCGTCTGAGCCAATTTCAACGGGTAATTTAAAAAACTGTATTTTTAAAGTCTTTTTCCAACACTACTACACTATCCCGATAAAAATTACATGGAAGGTATCTAGCAGGGCATACTCCAATTTTTAACTCGTAAAACAATGTCGTAATTATCTGCTATCGCAGACTATTTTGGTGATATCGTATGTCCGAATAAATCTTTTTATCTATACCTACAATGCATGTAATTGGTAAGAGCAAAATCTAAATTTCCTATTGTTGTTACCAAATCATTATATGAGACAAATACGTAAAACACATAGTTATTCATGTACCTATCTTCCAAGTTGATAGTGTACATAATACTACAACGAGACGCTTTCTTAGGGTCGTCTATAAGAAATGGATGCATTTTGACCATTAAATCTAAGAAAAATTTGTCTGAGATTACATATTTCCAGCTTAAACATGATTTTTTTGGTAGTCTCTAGAAATAGCTGGATTATTTTATCGATTCACTCTATTTGTAAGAAGTTGCTAGTCTTTTTTTAGGAGCAGTGTGAATGTAAAGTAACTAGATCTAGCTACCAATTCGCTAGATTGGCAACACTGGTTTTTGTGGGAGTTGAAGTGGAAGTGAAGGACGCGTTCGCGGGGAATGAATTCTGTGCCCGAACATGGAAGAGCTTTCGTTTTATTATCAGTTCGCGAATTCATAGTTTGTTTTTCTCCGCACTACTCTTTATTATAAACCATTACCCTTTTCCCGAGACGTCATTTATCTCACCGTCCAAGTAAGGTGAATTACCAATGATGACGGCTGTTTCGTAACCGAGGTGCGAATGTTTCTCCCTACATTTTAAAGCTACTAGAGAGCCGATTCGGTTCAGTTTTTAAGACGAGCTCGATAACTCTTTTGGCTCTAATCGAGAGTGGATTCTTGTGCCTCTCCCTTCCCCCTTCCCTTCCCCCTTCCCTTCCCCCTTCCCTTCCCCCTTCCCATCCTCCCTTCCCTTCCCCCTTCCCTTCCTCCCTCCCCTTCATCCCTCCCCTTCCTCCCTCCCCTTCCTCCCTCCCCTTCCTCCCTCCCCTTCTCCCGCAAAATGGGGACTTGGGATCGAAAGATGAGACGACCGAACGCGAGTTCCGGCGACCGATGCATCACCTCGCATTCCGCCCCACGCCGTTTCTTTGACGCCCCGCCGCGGCACGGGATTGATTTGCCGCAAGATGTGATTCCATATCACACGACCCCATTCTTCCTGCATCCTCGCTGCTTTTCCCTCCCCCTGTCCATTTCTCCCTCCCCCTCTCCATTTCTCCCTCCCCCTCTCCATTTCTCCCTCCCCTCGCCTCTCCATTTCTCCCTCCCCTCTCTCCATTTCTCCCTCCCCTCTCTCCATTCCTTCCTCCCTTCTCTCCATTTCTCCCTCCCCTCTCACCATTTCTCCCTCCCCTCTCACCATTTCTCCCTCCCCTACCCCTCCATTTCTCTTCTCATCCTTCTCCATTTCTCTCCTCACCCCTCTCCATTTCTCCCCTCACCCCTCTCCATTTCTCCCCTCACCCCTCTCCATTTCTCCCCTCACCCCTCTCCATTTCTCCCCTCACCCCTCTCCATTTCTCCCCTCACCCCTCTCCATTTCTCCCCTCACCCCTCTCCATTTCTCCCCTCACCTCTCTCCATTTACACACGAGTAAATACGGTAATATTTCTCACGTTAATGATGGGTCATCCCATAGAATCGTCTCCAGTGAGTGCGTGTAGCTATGGTGGCAGAATGTCTGGTTCGAGTTGGCCCTCATTCGGTGTCCCAGCATCCCATGCGATGCGCTCTTCCTTTCCATTTGATGTCTTTGATAGAGCTCGTTTCGGAGTCTCCACGATTGGGTGCGAGGGATTTGGGAGAGAGAGAGAGAGTGCGAATCTGGGAATTTTCGGCTCTCTGCGAAGTAGTGCATATCGTCTTCGCGTGTCGGGAACCTCCGATGCGACTTGGTCGCCTCTTTCTCGATAGATCGATCGGTTGGATTCGAATGCCGTCGATTGTATTTCTAAAAGGGAGGATTTGTAGGTTTGCCGCCTTTTATTAGTAAACAAGGAAGCCGGCGGGGGAAACGCCCCGGAGTCTTGGAATCGGTCCAATGGCGTCACGGTCGCATTAAAATTTCCATCCTGTGGGCGATAGTTTTATCGTCAGACGGCGTCAGGAGGGCGCGAGGTGCCTTTCCCTCCGCGGAGGTTTGGCTTTCGAGTCCAGCGAGTGACCGTTCGATTTACGGGGGCGTTTCTGCCCTTTGGTGGCGCAAGCGGCCGTTCCGTTTCTCCATCGCCGAATATTTCGAGACTGCTTTTTATCGATTGCGCTTCTCGTAACTTTAATCAGCTGATGTTCTGGGGATATTTTTCATCCGGGAAATGCGAATCGTTTGGGCCGATTTATCGTCGGCCGTCTTGTCTCGCGATCCTTCGCCGCGCATTCCTTTCGGACGTCGAGATATTCGTGACGTAACGTCAGCGAGCGTTGCCCCTGCTTCCGGGTCTTCCGTCTCTTCCGTCTCTTCCTGCGGAGACCGTCTCCCGCACATTCGAAGTGAATCGATCACGCAGAGTATTGAACTTGGGTACGCGAAAATCGCCTGCCAATGCAGAAAAAACTTCAATTCTTATTGTTGTGAAATCTGGCTTTTTGTACTCGCGGTTTAACTTCAAACTTTCGATTTTGTCTCGATGTTGTATTTGAACATTCGTTTACCAATCCTTGCTAAAGGTTGGAAATTTTCGGTAAAAGTTCGACTAGTGCCTATTGTTCTTTTAATAGCTATTGTGCTCGATTAGGGTATAGACTTGCTTTCTCGTTCATTAGATTGTTAGACGTTCTTTACAAAAAGTAAACAAAGAAAACCTTATGGTTAGGTCGTGTCCGTCCGTCCGCATGTTTCATCTGCGAAACTACTGGGCGGATGTTCATGAAATTTGGTTTTTAGGACACAAGGGCAAAGAATATAAGAAAAATGTATAAATGGTTCACGTAGCCTAATCGGGAGTGCTACTTGACTGGTGACAAAAAATGACCTTTTCTTTATATCTCGTAAAATATCACTTATAACCAAAAAACTTCAAATTAAATTGGTAGAACTAATCGCATAGCATGTTTTGTTTGGTACACATTTTTATCGAAGGAGTAGCCGATTTCAAGAAAATCAAACGAGAAAGTCGTAATTCACTTTGAACTTAGAAATTTTCCCATGTTTTTTAATTGTTGCTAACGAAAACAATCTTTGTGGTAACTGAAGTAAACAGTATCTGGTGTAAATAACTAATTAATTTAATTTTCTTTCGTGTGCACGAAACATTTGGTAAATGAAGGGAAATGGATCATCTACGACGAAGAAATGAACGTAAATACGTTTATTTTCTTTACGTGTACACAGCGTTTGTTATTGAAAAGAAATGGGTAATTTACGACGAAGGAATGAACGTGAACATAACGGTTATTACTACTATTTGAGTGAGATAAGTTTTAAATAAATATCGATTGTCTTATTAACTACAACTGCTTAGGAAATAAATCGGTGAATAAAAAATTCGATATTTCTTTGGCATCACTCGCATAAATCGTAAAGAACGCCTCTCTCGCATGTATGCACGTATCTTTCCTCTCTTGTTTTTAGTGCCTTTCGTCATTGCTTGCAAGAAAGAGTCAATATTCGTTTTACTTGTAAAATGTAGAATAGCGGAAAGTAGCGGAGTAATTTGACACTATAACTTAGGCCGCACCTCAGTGGTTCAAGGTTGTCGAAAAAGACGTTTTTTATTTCTATGTTGCCTCTAACCGGTAAAATTTATTATTTAGCTCGTTAAACTAAATCCCGCGAAACCTGTTCGTGTGATCTCCGAGAGATGGCCAACGGAAGAGAGGGCCTGTTATCCATCTTCCTTCTCCTATTTCTGTACTCCCTTGTGTTCTTCCATGAAGAAGGGGAGGAAGGGGGAAACGCGGCAGGATCAGCTGCGGAGCGGGAAGAGATTTGCGTGCACGTGGCCCTCCGATGGGCCCCTCGAGAGGGCCCGTCGCGTGGGGTCCCTTTAGCTTCCTTCTCTATCGCGCCTCCGAAGTCCCGTGGATGGTGGTTCGGCGTGAAACGTGGGAAGTCTCGGTGGCCGAGATGTCGTAATGCGAACCAAATTAACTCCTCGTTTCCCATCCCCCTCCACTCGCCTGGATTTTTCCCACTCGGTAATTCTGCCCGAGTTATTTGTGCGTCTTCTCCTTTGGGTCTACCCGATGGCTCTTTCTTTCGACGTGAACTTACGTCTAATTGGAAGTGCAAAGGGGGCGTTTTGGGGGCTTTAGCGCGCTCTCTTCGGCGCAACTGACGTCGCCCCCTCGTATGCGCAGGACGCTCCAATATAAAATGGACTAGGGAGATTCCCGTTGAAATTCAAAGGGAAAGTTTTTTATGAAATAAAAAATGAACAAAAATATACCTCAACTTTCTTTGGATGGCAGGAAAACAATCTTTCGTTCTTTTAGGACTTCGTTGTTTCAAGTCTCGAACTCCTACGATGATTCCAAGTAATTTTAACATGCATATCTCAAAAACAATAAAAGTCTGCACGTCGAAAAGTCGTTTTAAGCGTTGTTTTATGGGAAATGGAAATGTTTTCCTTGGAGTCGAACCCAGGACTTTTTCGAGAGTTTTTTCATCGCCACCTTAGAATATGTGAATCGAGCATTCCTGCAAAGTTTCAAAAATGTATCTTGATCCTTTATTGAGTTATTCATATAACGGCTTATTATGCGCTAAATACAAACTTAAAACAATTAATACTAAATTATACTCGCCAATAAAAGGAAGCAGACGAGCACAAGTGTCGCCTGATGTGAGTGACATAATAGAGGTGGTTTAAAGTGCTGGAGGTTGTCTTGGTCCAACGAAAGTTCCGCGGGCAAGGAGACAAAACTTCTCAAGTGTGCTCAAACAGTATCACACGAAATCTCCGTCTCATCTCCACTCTACAACATCGTCTCCACTCTCACCTCTTTTACTGTAGTACTAATACGCACAGTATAAGATACACTGATAGACTGAATGGTCGCCTTATGATGTAGTGGAAAACTTTCTTGCATTTGTATTGCATTGGCCGCGTAACCACATAAGAGCGAATCAAAGATGCATAAAAAGAAATTCCGGTAGCAATGATTTTGTCGCATAATAGCGAATTCGCATAAAGCGAACCCGCGTAAAGAGAGGGAAACCTGTATTATTGACCTTCCCGATACTGTTTTACCGATCCCTGCTCATTGACAATCGAAATGACGTCACTTGCGTGTCCACTTATCGTTCATTCCATTCTAATTTTTATTCGCGTAATTATTGTCGATTGATGTTCCATGTTGCATTAGGGTTCAGTTCGTTTCATTTGGCTAGCGTTCAGTAGCAAACGAAGCAGGCATCCATCTAGCCGACGTCCGAGGTGAGCGATATGGGGCCGTCCATTTAGTATGTACGCAAAAAATCGGCCATTTTTGACCCCTCCCCTCTTGTTGCATGGTGTTCCTCTTTTTTTACCCCCTCCCCCGTGCGTACGTACTTGAGTGCTTAGTCCCCTCCCCCTCCTCTCACCAGCTGCACAATTTCGTCGCAAAAATCATTTGTTGTAATTAAAATGTGAAAACTGTCTTTATATTATGTATTTATAATATTACATAATTATTATTTATAATATTAAAGTTCGTAGAACTTTGTATTTATAAATTTTGTATTTATACTACAGTGTGCTCTATGAATTTTAATATCAGAGAAAAGAATTTGATGTGTAAGTTTCAAACACTTACAGACTAAAAATCAACAACAATCTTCTCTATATAGTTTGTTTTATTTTACGTGCGTACGTACTACTTGGTGTTACTCCCCTTCCCCCCTCCATACGCAGGGTATACACAAACCCCACCCCTCTCCCTCTGTGCGTACGTACTAAATGGGCGGCCCCTAATGGGCCCACGGCGCCGCGCTCCTCTGGGAAGAGTCGATCCGCTCTCTTCGCGTCGCCTCGGCTCTTCGAAATTCCCCTCCTCGCAGTTGCCTGCATCGCGTCATTTCTTTCTTTCCGCGACTCCTCTCGGCCCCTCCCTCCCTTGGCGCTTCCCCCCTCTCCTCCGAATATCCTATGACGTGTCTCTCTCTCTCTCCGTCTTTCTCGTCTCAGAATAGCGGGCTTTTCCCCGGTGGCGATTGCGCGCGCCTTCCGCCTCCTCGACCTTCGGTGCTTGCCTCCGCGCCCAGCGCCAAATAACCACCCATCGATCAGATACTGCTTTTCGACGTTTTCCTTTCTCTTGTTAGCGCTTTTTTTCTAAAAATAAACTGATGTGGGCAACGCATGACTTTCTCCATATTTATATGGCAAATTACATGTTGTTAGCTCTGGGATCGTTGTCAATATTTACTTCCGGTTGACAATTAAGAAAAGAAAAAGGAGCGTTATTAAGACGTAACTAAGCGTCAATTGTTAACAATAGTCATCAGTAGGCAGCATGGTGGTGGCGGCTAAAAACAAGATATCTCTTAAACAATGCATTATATGGAAAAATGTATCAAACAAAGGTTGTAGAAAATGAAATTTCCTACAACTTTTATTCCGATACATTTTTACATTTATCAAATATTAAAGGAAATATTTCAAAATAACGGATAAGTGACAAGAGTAAACACCCACTTCCGGTCGACCGATTTTTACCAAAAACTAATCAGATCTTATAACTTTTATAAAAATATCAAATATAAAATTTTGCGTTGACCTGATGAATAGTTTTTGAGTTAGAGCGCCCACAAAAATCGATCACGTACAGACAGACACACAGACATCGTCGAGAAAATAGTCAAAATGTGTTCAGGGGACCTTAAAACATGTATTTCCGTTGAAATCTCGAATTCGATTTTTTTCATGAAAACAATACTTTCTCTATACTTCGTATATGGGGAAAGTAAAAATCACTTATGTACACCAAAATCCCGTTTTACGAAGTGGATTGGGACCGAGTTCGTTATGTATAAAAGGATTTTCCGTAAAACTGTTATTTAGTAATGAACCCGTAGAATTATTGTGAAATACACGAAAATATGAATAAATTTCGAAAATAACGATTGTTTAATTGAGATGATAGATTTAAAAATCGACAACGCATACGGAAGTTCTTCCCTTTTTGAAGCGATCTATCCACTCGTAAATTTTACAGCGAAAATAAACAATTATCACCGTATTGAACCTGCATTCGACGTATAATTTCCACAGGTTTAACAGCTTCCATAAACAAGAATCGAATAACTCCCCGCATTTCTTCTTTTGTGCAAATCGACAATGGTGCTTCCATCTTTAACGGTTAACTACGGCACACAGAATAATAATCCGCTTACGTAGCATTACGACAATAACTAACGCTACACTAAACCAGCGGTATGAGTACAAGCAGTGTTACCACGCAACCGAGCGAGAAATTAAAAAAATCCCTTTTCCTTTTGACTTACCCTTGTGCTAACGTAGTTGCATTCCTGGCGCCGCTACGACGCTAGTACGTAAGCTATATTATTAATAATTAAAATAAATATTTTTATGTAGATTGTTTATTATTATGCAGTATTCAATAAATACACGAAAGATAGATTTTTACAATTTACTTTAGCCTTTATAGTACGGATTACATTAATATTAGTGCATGCAAGGAAAACTAATTTCTAAGTCGTGTTATCTCGAAATAACGCGGGCTTCCCTATAACGCGGGGTAACATTCTTCCCCGATACCCGCTCTATATCGAGGCTGCACTGTATAGGGAGCAAAAATTAAATTGTACCACCTAGTTTTTTCATTCTGTAAATCCGGCATTTACGGTAAAACGGTACTACATACAAAAAAAGAAGTCCAAAACAGGATTAATGCAGGCTGGTTTCCCAAAGTTGACGTCCCGAATTGATTATTTATGTATATTGACAGGAAATGCTTCAGTGTGTGTTAGTCATTCCAAGGAATTCTCATACCATAAATACCACTTGTAGTTCATAGTTGATCAATGATAGAGAAAAATTGGAAAACAAATTAATAGAGCGTTTTCAGGTTTAAAATACTAAATGAATAATGATAAATAAAAACTTACTATCAATAATAATCACGATAAATAAAAACCTACAATTATTAGCAGAAATAACCATTCGAAAAACGTAGGAATGATAGTATCAATACAAATTGAAATTAAAATAAAGTTCTCTTACACCATCAACAATCACAATAGTTTGTTTAATTTCGTTGCTATGATTGACGCTTGTCTATCTTCCCAAGCGAATTCAATTACACAATTATCGCAGCCGCAGCCCAAGGATCTGGTGGCCGAGCTGACTTAATCACTCGTAATTATATTTCCATACCGGACACACACACAGAAGGGAGGAGGAAAACCCGGTGCCGGCATTTGCCTGCTCTTACGAAGAACACCAGGGGGGTCAACGGCTTAACGTCCTTTCCGAAGGACGGAACAGCTGATGGGTTTCCTCATCCCAACACCTTGTTGACATCCATATATATATATGTTGGTAATAACCCATTGGTTCACTCGTCTATGCTCAAGCTGAGTTCGGTAATAATCGTCTCCATGGCAATAATACAATAAAATGCGATTTAAAACGCAAAAACGGTATGTTTTCATAGAAATTCACGAAAATACCATCAGTTATCAAAATTCGGTGATAAGCATTAAAATCTACATTCTTTGCCCTTTAGAACAGTACAAACCTCGCTCCTATACCACAATTTTAGTGTATTAAAGAAAACATCTCTGCACGATGGATTTGAGATTTCCTATGTAAAACGAATAGGGAAAAACATTCCTGGAATCGAACCCGGGACTTCAATCTTCGCCAAATAAAATATAGCCCGGAGGTGGGCCCTGGCAGCACGAACCTCATAACAGGTTTCATGAAAATCAGTCCATTGGTGCAAAAGTTGTTAGTAGGGGACACACACACAGGACCATTTCTAAGGCTGTTTTTCCTTTGGAAACCAGCCTAAAAACGGGATTTTGGTGTCTTAAGTTTGCCCGTCCGTAATGGACAATATCTCTGTAATCCTGCAACCTCGAGTATCTAGGTCATCTAGGATCAGTTTCTGGGAGGTAATCGAAAAAAATCGCTATACAGTGTATGTGCTGCTACAGATGTAATCAACCGGCAATACATCGCATCTGCGATTCTTGACTCCGACGGAAAGAGCAGTCGGTGAAAAAAGCGCCCTATATAATTTTCCCCGCAATTCATCCCTCATTTGTTTATCTATCGTTTTCTACTTTTGACCGCCGTTTCGAAAGATTTAACTCGAATCTCTTATTAAGGAAATTGACTTAGACGCATCGGATTGGTCGTTTAAATATGGCCTAGATCAGGAATGGCAAATACGTGGCACGCGTGCCCGAGGTGACACGAGTGCGATTTTAATTGGAACGCGTAATCTTTTATTTTCTCATAAAATACGAAGTTTCTTAGTTAAGGAATAAACTTGTGGCGCGCGCGAAGAAAAATTCGGGCGATTCACATTACTTTCTCGGCACGCGACACAAAAATCATTTGCCATCCCTGGCCTAGATTCTCTAACATTTAATAACTGGCGCCCGTTTGGATCGAAACGTCTTTTCGCCGCGGGTCTCGGCGTGGATCTTGTAAAGAATGCACGCACGTCTCCGACTTTCTTCCCCCGCACCTGTTGCAGGAGGTTGTTTCGTGTCATTTTCCACTTCGTGATCAGATCTATCACGGATGACATTCATGCCCTCCGGCCTGACTGGGGGGGTTCGCGAGAAGTCAACCCGCTGCGAAGACGAGGTTGGATGTTGTTGGAGTCTCGTGTTGAGAATAAAACAATTTTAAGTCTCGATTCACGGCTTCATTTTCAGTCTCATTCGTCATTTCGACTCCCAGAAATAATGCTTCCAAAGAAATCGTAAAGATGACGAGTGCTTGCGCTCCATAGAGGAAACCTAAAATGAATAACCGGTAACACCTTGAGTGTTACCTGGGAATAAATACACTTTCCTCTTTCCCGCATTACTTCGAAGTCTCTCGCAAATTTCGATAACACTGTGCAGTGCAACCGGTGAACGTCGACGTCCTTGCGACCAAGAAATTGCCTTTTTAATAATAAATGACCCCTTAACCGGAAATCGCAGCCGATCGCGCAGCCTCGCCTTGCGTAGTTCCCCGCTAACTTCCAAAACGAAACGCATACGGGCGCGCGTGTATGTTGGCGGCAGCCGCTGTCTTTTTGAAGAAGTCTCCGTCCTTTCTCAAATATGTGCTCCGATCCCAGATATTATAGCAGATTAAAATGATGGGTCGGCGAGACGACAATGTTTAAGTGCCATTTTCGGATCAATCGTTTTTGGAGCGCGCGTCGTTGTGTTTTGTCCTCCTGAATCGACGACCGGAGAGCGAGCGTCCTAGGCGGCCAGCGGGAGGAGGTGATCGTGCCAGAGGAAGAAGAGGGGGAGGGTGGTGGTGAGAGTAGTGCTGCCACCTTGTGAGGATTCCAAAACCGGAGATATGAGCAAAATAAATTATATTATTTATACGAAAAATATATTTAAACTAGTGTTAGGACAAAGAAAGACAATGAATAGTTTTTTAAATGTAAAAAATTGATGAAATAAAGTGATCCGAAGATCATATGCAGATACGCATAAGCTGTAAAGTTGGGAATGATTTTTAAACGAGAAAAAAGTTTGCTATGGCCGGGAATCGAACGATAGTTCAGTGTTAGAATATCCGCCCGGCAAGTGGAAGACCCGGGTTCGATTCCCGGTCATAGCAGACTTTTTTCTTGTTGAAAAATTCCCAGTTTTTTAAATGATAAATATTGTGCGTAGGTGTAATAAAGTGAATATGTGCTCAAATATTTTTATTAAATAAAATAATTAAACAGAAAATACATTAAGTACATATATGTAAATTATTATGTATCAAATTTAAAATTCTATTTAAAATTTTCTTGGCAGCTCTTCAACAACGGTTCTTGCCCGGGTTTTGGATGAATTGTAAAAATTTTCACATCATATTATAATTAATTTTCGTGCACAATTCAGGTTTTACCGTGGGCACACTGATGGGTATCCGATGATGGGATACGGAAGATTTGAGGAAAAATTGATCGAAAGACGAGACGTCCCGTAACCAGAGACTGGTTATTGAAACTGGAGACCGGAGGGAGATAAACTGCGAAATCCGGAGTCTCCGGCAGCCCTGGGTGAGGGGGGGGGGGCGCAGTGGCGCGAGGGGCGCAAGGGGCAGACGGAGAGAACCGGGGATTCGCGCCAAATGGCGTGTCTCCTCCGCAGGAGGGAGCGAGCCTTCGCCTTCAGAGGGAGAGCGATGAATGTGGCGCTCGGGACGAGCAGAGAAATTCAAATGAAAGGGATCAATATACGCTCGTGAATAGAACCGATTTCCAGGAAGTTCTCTCTAACAGGAAGGATCCGAAGCGTGCTTTTTAGCCTACTTTATAGAATAGAAATAGGCTTATAGTTTCGTCGTTGTGTCTGTCTGTCCCCCTCTATTAGACCGAATTTCATGACACTTGATGGAAATCTCTTGCTACCGGGGCCGAGCCCCCGAGGATGGTTTTTGTTGCGAAAATTGAAAGTCCGGGTTCGATTCCAGAAACTATCCTTCCCATTTGATTTACATGGGAAATCTGAAATCCATCGTGCAGGGTAATTTTCTCTTGCACATTAAAATATCTTAGAATAGTAATATCGGAGCGAGTTTTGTACGGTTCTCTGAGGAAAGGAGATTCTAATTTTTATCGTATGATTTTGCTCATCGATCGTATTGTTGGACTCGGATTCGGTGGTCTAGTATAGTGGTCGGAAACATTTTTTGTCAAACATATTTGTCAATTTTTACAAAATATCCATTTACTAAAAAAAGGTTGTAACGATTTTGATTGTAAAATTCACCCCGTTAGAGAACCTGATGTCATTAAAAATACAGCATAATCCATGTGTATAAAAAATTAACCATATTGCGTCCGGCCGCCGCCAGGCTCTCCCGGATCGTCTGACGTCATGCGATGAGCCTCGTGCTCATCGTCTTCCTTACAATATAATATATTATACACTCTCACGTGCCATTGGGTGACCGCCTAGAAGCAACATTGTTGCTACGGGACAGACTTCGGGAAAACACTTTCCACGCGTAAATACGTATCAATGCAACCAGTGACGTTATTATATGGAAGGGGAGACCACGGCTATGAAACGTTTTGTTCACTATATGTTGTACCGTTTTTTGTTTTCTCATAAACTTGAAACTATTCGTAAGGATGCATCCTACGAATAATTGCCTATCGTTTAAATAACGATCTTGTTCTTCTCCGCAGGGCCGGCACACAAAGACTGGTCAGCTGGCTGCCATCAAGGTCATGGACGTGACAGAGGTGAGTAACTTCTCAATGAATGTCTCATTGTGTCTGCACGAAGCTGATTGCATGTCGCGCCAGCAAAATTCTGCTGTTGTTTGGTAATAATTATTTATATTACTAGAATCTTAGCCTGTCACTATGACGGGAACGAAAATTGTGTTATTATCCAATTTTACGAACCCAGTCTTATTTTTCGATTCGATTTTAAATGTTGCAATCGCTCATTTATTTTCCGAATGACAAAATACATCAGTCATGCGAAGAGGTTTATAGGGGTTGTTTATTTTCGTTGCTGCAGCAAGTAGCCTAAATGAACTAGCAGTTGCCCGTCGATAAATCGACTGGTTGGTTAGATTAAATATTGTCTTGGTAGTTAGCTTTCTGTCACATTACCATGAAGGACAGCGACTGTAAGGTTTATTTCCTTCTACTAATGTCCGCTAGGAGCACCATGTTATTTTATACAGCATCTAATGTCCGCTAGCAGCGCCACCTTAACATCAACCACTACAACTACGTCGAGCAGAGCTTAGCCGATCACAAAAAACCTTAATATCTCGCCAACGGTATAACCGATTTTTAACTATATAAATATTTTCAATCCATATAAATCAACATAGTTTTAACCAAATTTAAACTTAGCGGCGGATTGAAATAAAATTAGGATTTCTAGGTTAAACAATGTAATTGGTAGTCATGGCAACATCCCGTTAAATGGCAATATTTCTCCAAAATATGCGAATTAAACGTTTAACATGAGGAATTTCGAACTGTAGACGAAAAACAATGAACAGAATAAGAAACCTTATGATTTTTCCTTTGAAATGGTTTTGATCCGAAGATCGTAGGTTAGTCCGTTCTAATTTTAATCTCAATAAAATAAATAAACAAGTAGGGATGTGCACTGGTTTCCCGTGTACACAAGTGCTTTTCGTCAAATTCGCCTTAGTGTAATCATGTATTCATGTATTTGCTTTGATAACAGAAAATTATTTTTCCTTATATGTTGGTAGCCCGGCTTTATACGTAAGCTTGAAACATGTTCATTTCATTTTGCCATTCTATACTCGCCCTACAAGCGAAATTTCTTTTTGAAATCGGTTCAGCTAAAAACTTCCAAACTCGTAGTTACAGAAAAATTCTAACCTTGATATTGTGGTAGCCCTGTTTAGTCGACCCGGTTGAAATGTGCTGTTTTGGTTATTTATTTATATGAAGATTATATGTACCATACTGGATTAAAATTCATGCTGCCATTTCTCTATAAATACGTGTAAAAATATAATTTTACTTTTATTGTGGTAGCCCTGCTCTTTGTCTCCGCTTTAAACATATTTATTTCGTTATGGTATGTTGTACAAATCTTATGTACAAATTTATTGAAATCCGTTCTGGCAATTCCTTCCAAATCTGTAATTACTGAAAGAATTTAATTTGTAAGTGTGGCACCCCTGTTTGGTTGGTCCGGTCCAAATATGCTATTATGGTTTTGTATATATGTGTACATAACAAATTTTAAATTTGGTTGAAATCGATGTTAACAGTTCAACACAAATGCTTGTGATTGATGGAATAAAGCGATCCCAAGATCCCATGCAGACAGGCATAAGCTGTAATGTTGGGAATAATTTTGAAACGAGAAAAAAGTCTGCTATGACCGGGAGTCGAACCTGGGTCTTCCACTTGCCGCGTTCAGAAACGAGAAAGTCGATCTGCTACATTAGTTCAGTGGTAGAATATCCGCCCGGCAAGTGAAAGACCCTGGTTCGACTCCCGGTCATATCAGACTTTTTTCTCGTTTCAAAATTATTCCCACAAATACTTGTAAATAGAAATTGTTTTGTTAATTGAATTGTGGCAGCACCTGATTTCTATATCATCATTAAAAATATTGATTTTGTGTTTTAATGTTGCACGTTCTTCATACGAAATTTCGTTGAAATCGGTTAACCCAATTCCTTCCAAATTCATTATTATTGAAAAGTTTAATTTCGCAATTGTGGCACTCCTGCTGAGTCGATCTGGCCGAAATATGCCACTTGAGTCATATATTTATCTAAAGATTCTATACCAAATTTGGTTGAAATCGTTTCAGCCAGTTCTTTCCTGATATATGCGTACGGACGGAAGGACATCACGAAGATATAGTGCTTTTCAGCAATGACGAAAAGCACTAAAAACAGGCTTTTAAATAGCACGCACTTTTATGATGCACTCAAAAGTAGAAAATAAATTTTTTTTTTGCCTCGAAATTTTCATTTTGTAAATTTGGTGCGAAGAATAAGTGGGCGACCAAGAAGAAAATCATTCATGCAAACTACTATATGTAAAGCTTCGAAGAGAGAAATAAAAGAGGAAAAAGTATGTTTATTTCCTGTAATTGTCGGTATCTTTTACAATAATTAAGTCTGGAAAGTTTTTTACGCCACTTCTCAATCTGCGTGGTGACCGCGCTTCGATGTTCCTATTTCGGGGGGTTGCGTTTTCTCTTTAATATTCCGACCGTTTTCGACATAGATTCCCCTTCCCTTCGTAAACGACACGCCTTCGCTGGTTGTGAAATAGACGAGTTCGTCAGCTCGAGAAGCCGGCCATCGCAGTCGAAACACGGAATCCGGTTCTCCGTCTTTCGGCCGAAGTATTAATTCTCCCGAGGACATCTTTTTGAATCGGCGCCACCGGCGTCGTCTTTTGTCGCGGGGCGGTCTCTCGTCGCGGATCAACCACGAGTCGTATGAAATGGGTCGTCGGCGCCAGATGTGGCTATCTGTCGAGCTGCGAAAGTGTTTTGACGCGCCGCAAAAATTGGAAGCTCTATATAGTCGATTTGAAGAGGGAGAGAGGATGCAGGGGAGGGGGGAGGCAGGGAAGGGGAGATAGAGATGGAAGGGAGGAGAAAGGGGGAGAGAAGAGGCGAACATGTTATTCGCATCTGGATAGCACGAGTCGATTAAATGGGTTAAGAGAAGTTTTCAAGACTCCGTCGTAGGCCAGTGGTTCTTAAACTGGGTAGCGCCCCTCCCCTCCTTTCCCCTAGGGGGCCGTATGAGGATTCTAGGGGTGGCGCGAAGTATTTGGTACCAAATTTGTATCAAATTTCCATCTTTCATAATTTTCTAATGCTGTCTAATTTACCTGCTTTAATATTTTTTCATTTATTTTACGACTGTTTAGTTTATACAAGTCTTTTACTGATCTATCCAAATGCTCTGTCAACTTATCTCCTCCATTACAGATGTAGTGCAGACGGATAGATTTATTATACGTAGAAATAATATGTGAAGAACTACACGTATTCTTTTAGGGAATGACAACTTATGGCCGACTGTCAAAAAAATGACGCTAGCTTGTTAGATGTAAATTGTGCGTGCAAACAAAAATTAAACAGTAGAATTCACTATATAAACTCGCACAGTAGAACTCAGCTCACTTAGAAACGCTTAGGAGCCTATGTTATTAAAAATTGGTTTTACTATTACTAATAATTTTATGATAAAAACCCTTAAGAACATAAGAGGAAGAGGAGATTTTAGATCATCTGAAAGGGGACGCGAGGATCTAATAAGATCCAGAAAGCGTGGCGTGAGATTAAAAAGGTTAAAAACCACTTTCGTAGGCAAACCGTGCCCGTTAATGAGTGGGGTGAGGCGATACTCACTTATCTCGAGAGAGAGATAAATTGATTGAGAGCGTCATAGCAAGGGCGCGAACACAGCAACGAGACTAGCGAAAGGAGTTGGATCAGGGTGAAGAGACGAAGTTCTTTGGATACTCATACTGTGATAAGGATGCTATCGTAATTGCCTGTCAAATATGACGGGTATGCGAATTTAGGCACTTCCCATTCTTCCTCCTTTTCTCTCTTCCTCTCTCCAGGGGATGTAGCGGTTAGGACGCTGGCCGCCACTCGCCTGCTGCTCGAAAGGGCAGCGGACACGAATCCTGCGAAAGTAGGCTTTTTTCCAAGTTCGCCCGGCCCCGTTTGTGTGGTTTGAGGAGATCGCGCAAATTCAGCGTTCCGTCCTTCGGAAGGGACGTTAAGCCGTTGGCCCCCTTGGGGCTCTTCGTTAAGAGCAGGCTAAAAGCAGTCACCATGTTTCTCTTCTCCCTTGCTATCCGGCTATTCATTGCACTACCTCTTAGACACCCATTGAGCGTAAGCAAGAGGTGAATCAACTGGGAATATAACATACATATAAAAGTTCAAGAACCACCCAAACTTTCCATACCGTTTTGTACGTATTTCCCATAAAGAACTCCTTTGAAATATCTTTTTTTCCATTTATGGAGTACACTTTTCCATCTTGTAAGGCTTTACCAGCAAAACGAGAGTAGCAGAATGCCTTATGGACACGATTCGTCCGTCCGTCTGTCGTAACTTTCATCTCCTAAACTAAAAAATCTGATGTGGCTACTACATGAGTTTCTGCATACCTGTTATATTTCTAAAAAATTCAAATAGGTTGATAATAAATATTTAAGGAACTGCGACAGAAATTCAGACTTCACAACGAACAGAAATAAACCCATACCGTATCCTTCTTATATTGGATATAGCCAAGAAGCTCCAACAATTAATTAAATAAAAAGGAGCGTTACTAAGATGTAACTAAGCGTAAAGTGTTTACAATAGTCGGCGGTAGGTTCTGTGCTGGTCGCAGCTAAAAAATATAGTTTTAAAAATCTCTTAAATAATGCATTTTATGGGAAAATGTTTCAAACAAAGGTTGTAGGAAATTAAATCTCCTACATATTTTATTCCAATGCTTTCTTACATTCACCAAATATTAAAGCAAATATTAAAAAAAAAATTGGATGACAGGAGTAAAATCCCACTTTCGGTTGACCGACTTTTGCCAAAAACTAATCAACTCTTGCCCCTTTAACAAAAATGTCAGGTATAAAATTTCGCGATGATTCGAGTACTAGCTTTTGAGGTACACACAAAGTTTTTATCACATACACACGCACACTCTGAGATCATCGAGAAAATGATCAAAACGTATTCAGGAAACCTCAAAACGTGTATTTCCGTTGAAAACACGAAGTCGATTTTTTTCATGAAAACAATACTTTCTCTATACCTACTTCGTATATGGAGAAAACAATTTTTACATGCAATTTTTTTTACAAAAATGAGGTGACGAACAAATATAATTTACCTAAATGGGAGATGTTGCACCGTTTTTCTCTCGCTGTTCCATTTATATCCGGGGTAATGCTGGTAGATGCTGCTCTTGGAATGTCTCTTAAACTCTGATCTGTCAGTGCTGATTATAATGGAGCTTTGTTTAATTCCATAAGAGAATGGTGAATTTTTCTCGGGTTTCCAACCGGGTTGTCTCGGAGATTTCTTCCGACGTTTCGACGACTAGCTCTGTCGCCATCTTCAGGGATCCTGAGTGACTCAGGATCCCTGAAGATGGCGACAGAGCTAGTCGTCGAAACGTCGGAAGAAATCTCCGAGACAACCCGGTTGGAAACCCGAGAAAAATTCACCATGATGATTCGCCGGGAAAGCTTCAAATCTTTCTCCATAAGAGAATGTTTGTTCACACGCGATAAATATCCATAACAAACTTTACTTATATCTTTTACGGAAAAGGAAAGCACCAGCTGAGTTAAATCCTGCCGGGCCACACAAAATGTGTCGGCGGGCCGAATTTGACCCGCGGACCGTATGTTGTGCACCCCTCGGTTAGAGCGTTGGCCTTCCACGCAGTGGTCCCAGGTTCGAATCCGGCGGAGGTCGGATTTTTCAACCTAGGATCGTCCCGTCCCCTACTTGTGTGCTTTGAGGAGACCGCGCAGGTCAGCGCTCCGTCCTTCGGAAGGGACGTTAAGCAGTTTGCCCTCTTGGTGCTTTTCGTAAAGAGTAGGCTAATGCAGGCACCAAGTTTCCCTCCTCCCTTGTGTGTGCTCGTAAATAACGCAACGAATGTTGTTTACATTGGTTGCTATGAAAAGAATTTCTTTCTTCTCTCTCTCGTACTAATTGTATGATCATTCAAAGCACGATTTCACCCATAAGGATTGAAATAACAATAGGATTTCGAGATTTAACAGTGTAATGGGTTGGCATGGCAACATCCCGTTAAAATGGCAAGATTTCCTCAAAATATGTGAATTAAACGTTTAACATGAGGAATTTCGAACTGTAGGCGGGACAAGATGAACAGAATAAGAAACTTCCTAGTTTTTTCGCTAAAATGGGCTAAATCCGATTATCATAGATGAATTCTTTCTAATTTAGATCTCAAAAAGAATAAAAGCCTGCAAGTCAAAAAGTCGATTTTTACGTGTGATCATATGGGAAATGGAATTGCCTACCTTGTAGTCGAAACTAGGACTTTTTTCGAGATTTTTTTTCGTCATCATCTTACAGTATGTGAATCGATCATTCCTGCCAAATATAAAAAATGAATCTCGTTCCATTATCGAATTATTCGCCTTTTTATAGCGTGACAGAGGGAGCCACAAAGGAACCAAGGGACAGAAGTAGACTTTTATTATTGTTAGATGATGATCGAAGAATAAGGCAATAGAAAGGATTGCAATCGGGCGATAAACGGCGGTTTCTTTCTCTATCCAGGTGGAGAGCGCTATGTTGGTGCGAGGCTGATGGGGTCAACATCTCGCCGCGCGCCCCTTTATGTCATTTGGTCGATTGGCGTCGTGGGACGATCCAATTGCTAACCTGTTAACCACGAGTGCGCTTTTTATGTGGACCAGAAGACCGAATCTCCAAGATCGAGAGGCCGCCGCGTTGCGGATGCGTTTCCATCGGAGGGAATCGACGCCGCGAATAAGAGTCGTCGCTTCGAGCGGCGAAGAAAGATTTTCCCGGTTCCCGCCGATTAAAACCTCGCTGCAAAGTTTTTTTCGTGCTTCTCATGATTAGCGGTTCGTAGAGTATCTTGAGCTGTGAAAGAACAGACAGTCGCGGCAGGATACGAACTCGGAACATGAAGTGGAAGACAGACACGTTCTACGTTTTACATTTGAATTTCCTACCTTTATTGTGTTGTACCTTTTACAAAGAAACGCTTCATTTACGGTAGGGTTTCAGTTATCCCCGACCTATTCTAAGAATTCGGACGGTCGATCCCGGCACAATCGGTTAGGGAAAGGGGTGGATTAGAGCGTTGGCCTTACACGCAGCGGTCCGAGGTTCGAATCCGGCGGAGGTCGAATTTTTCAACCCGGTATCGTCCCGTCCCCTGTTTGTGCGCTTTGAGGAGACCGCGCTAGTCGGCGCTCCGTCCTTCGGAAGGGACGTTAAGCAGTTTGCCCTCTTGGTGCTTTTCGCAAAGAGTAGGCTAATGCGGGCACCAGGTTTCCCTCCTCCCTTGTGTGTGTGTTCAATGTGGAAGGAGTAATGACTGTAATAATCCAAGAGGTTGATTAGCCAGAAATTCCATGCAAGCGGATCAACAAACAGTCGGTTAGGGAAATTGGAATCGGTGAGATATTTATTAATTGCATCGCATTTATAGTTTTACGGCAAACGTTTCCAGAGCTCCTCTTGTTGGGAGATTATCGCCTTTGCCCAATTGCCGTGTAATTGGAATTATTCGGAATAAGCTTTTTTCCGACAGCGAGAAGTTTGAGTGAGCCACGATTGTAAAGAAGCCATTTTATTTTTAAATTAATTTATCCCGTTTCTCTGGTTTCTACTCTATATTGGCCCTAAAATTAATTTGTTGAAAAAGAATTAAGATGTTGTTTCTTGCCATGATTTGAACTCGGATCCTTGGCATGCTCCTGGGAGACAAAATGTTGGAATTCTTTGGAATCGGTAAAATAAAATTTCCGTTAAACATCTGAAAACTAAAATGTTTGAGAATAGTTTTCGTTATCAATTTTTTGTTTATAATTACTAGTAGTTTTTGGATGCTTATCATCTAAAATGGCACATCTGATTTCGAAGGCCGCAATCTATCGTCAGTTTCCTTTTTCGTTTTGACGGGAATGTCGCAGAAGAGCGGTGCGTCCGTGGCTCCTCTTTTGTTTGTTTATAGAAACGATTCCTAAACATGCTTGCAGGGTAAATACGCTCCGGAAGATTAGATTTGCCTTGCCTCATTCTTGGTATCTATTTCACGGGAGTTAGATAGCGTATGGGTCTGCTCACTCCTTCGAACCATGTCCGAGTCTATGGAAAGAGTTCTCCTTTGCGTCCAGAGCGTTTCTCTCTCTCTCTCTCTCTTGGAAACATCTCTCTAATCATCTGTTCGCCGACTCTAAAGGTCAAAGATTACCCAGTGATGGCTATCTCTCGTGCGTCACATTTAATTTGGAAAATTTTAATCTCAGGTTAACGGCCTCATTCGGATTCGCGGCCTATTTGATGTTAATGGTTTTCGACAAATGGTTCTTAATATTCAACTTTCGATTAAGAAATGTTTGTTGGCATTTAAAGAAATGGCTTAAAATAACAATATATATCGAAAAACCTGTTTTTATGTTAATCGCTAATTTTGAAGGAATATATAATTTTTAGGAATACAGTGCTTAGTCATGCGTTGCATAAACTGAAAATGCAATTATTGAAAATGTTTTGCTCTACAAGCTTGAAAAAAAAATTTAAAAACATTTTCTTATAGAATTTGAAATAACAAAATTGTAATTTTCCACTATTGGTTATGATATCATGACCTAGGTTTCAACACTTATCGTCATCATCAGGTGATACAGAATATATTGACAGAGTATATGTATATAGGAGAGAAAGATGGGTCGGAAGGCGGTGAGGAGGAGGGGGAGAACTGCTAGGTGATTGGTTTATAACACAGTGGAGGGAAAACTGGGATGGGACAACTCGCCACCGCAGATTCGCCACTACTGATTAGCCGCAAGAACAATTCGCCACTGGACGTTTCGAGGCTAAACCAAACTTGAATATGCAATTATTTTGTAAAATTGTTGAATAAAAACTAAAACTGCAGGTAGCTTGAATAAATAAAAATATGGTGACTTATGCAGTAAAATAAAAATCAACAAAATTTGTAATTAAAGATGTATTTATACACAATATATTTAAAAATGCAAACATGTTACTGTAGTCAATATAATATGATAATATTACTGAATCAAATTACAAAATATATTTGATCATTAATAAACAGAAATACATAAAAAATACATATAATTGAAGTAATCACAAACTAAATTCACACACACACACACACACACACACTAAATAACAAGGATACGCATTATCAATTTAATCCATATTTAAATTGTGTAATTCCTCTTAAATATTCAATCTTGGTCCGGTGCTGATAATCACTTACTATATTCTTAATTTGCTCATCGGCTTCTCGATATTTTCTTAATTAGTAGATGGGCGATGACTGGCAACAAGTTGCTCATAGAAGACATCTCTTCCTTTCTGCACTGTCCGCAATCCATCTATAAATTTCCAAATTGACGGATGGCTTACACCCAACTCTATTTGCACGCATCTTTGAGCTGCTTCAGTGTAATTATTTGTTCTTACATCATCAGACAAAGTACACCTGTAAACATTCCAAATTGTCGGTCTAAAAAGAGGGGCACGTTTTACTTGGCCTCGTCAATTAATTCTTCCAACATATGTGTCTTCGAACCAATCCAATAATGGTGTCAATTCTTCTGGCAAATCTCCAGCTAATGCATCCAGGGCTTCATCCAAATCATCATCAGGTACAAATGCTAATGCTGTTATCATTTTAGCGTGTAAATCAGGGGTCGGCAACCTTTACTGTATGGCGGGCCACATTTGCAGTTGTGAATGTTTAGGAGGGCCGCATTGGAAGTCAAGAAAGCCTTGGCAGGCCAGATGAGTGAATAAATCAAAAGTTTTCTAGAGATTCTGTGATTTCATATGAACAAAATCAAGTCTACATAATTTACTAGCATTCATAATTTTACTCAAAAAATATAAAATTGCCCATGAGAAATTTTCCTGATCACTTTTTCACTACAGCTTTGCAGGCCGCATAAAGCGTTCTCGAGGGCCTCACGTGGCCCGTGGGCCATTGATTGCCGACCCCTGGTGTAAATGAATGTTACTATCGGTATTGTACCTCATTGTTAAACCTCGTGTACCAATATTTTTTTTCATGTTATGGTTTAAATGAAAAAAGCAACCACGAATATCAACATGAGGAAATACTTCCTCGATACTTCGAATTGCTGCCAATTCAAAATCACAGGATATGAATGTCGGTTTTACATTATTTTCGATGCGTTTTATAATGTCAAAAAATTTAACGTATGTCATCTGCTGCTTATTCGGAAGCAAACTGTAGAGTATAGGATGAACTCCTCCATATTTTTCTACCATCACAACATAAACTTGAGAAAATATATCAGGTGCTATCTTGAAAGTACCGTCTACAAACCATATAGTTGACTCTCGTAAATATATTGTGTATAAGTATGTACATCCATATTACATATTTTGTTGATTTTTATTTTACTGCATAAGTCACCATATATTAATTTATTCAAGTTACCTGCAGTTTTAGTTTTTATTCGACAATTTTACAAAATAATTGTATATTCAAGTTTGGTTTAGTGTCAAATCGGCGAATCTGCGGCAGAGAGTTGTCGTATGCCCAAGCAAAATGAACCCCTTCTCAGAGTCGCTACTCATTTCCAAACCTACTGTGTAATATTCTCCACAATGGAACGACCTGTCAACAAAGTGGTGGTTTCCAAACTACCATCTGCATTTGAAAACTATTTGAATGTTCTAGAAGAAGAAAGTTGGAATTTGGAATGGATGTCTTTATAAATCCTGCCACATTTTCATAAATGCCTGGGATGAAAAAATAATGCTCGACTTTTTCCAGCAATTTGATATTATTCTTTCACTAACATTTCACCAGCCACTGGCGAACTTTTAGATTGGTACTTAATTTATGATTAATATCAATCAGTATTTTCTCGATGAGCTAGTGACGAAAATTAATTTTTGCATATTTAATAATGCCCTGGTTTAATGGCTGTAAATGTGATGTATGATTATGATATTATACTAATTTTCATTTCAGAAAATCAAGGAATTTGAAACTTGTAGTAGTTCGGCAGATCTTGTGAGAAAGACAAAAGAGGATTCTGAGATACTTGCCTTTTTCATTAGTTCATTGTGGTGATTTTCTTACCGCAAAGACTATCTTAGGTAGGTAGATACAATGAATCAATGGGTAGAGTTAGGATTCAGTAAACATCATATTTTCTTATTCTCTTTCTGTTTCTTAAAATTGTGGCAGCAATGTATTTGTCCATAAGACAATGACATGAGAACTCAGAATGATAATTTTAGGAAATTCAGAATGAAGCCTATCAAATGGGTAATACTGCTTGTCCCTACCATTTTCATAATTAGGTGCTATGGTACCTTAGGAATGAACATAGATTGACTCTCCCCAAGTCATTGTTTTTCAACCTTTTTTGAGTGATGGAACACTTTGAATCGAGAAAAAATTGGTGGAACTCCTATATACATACGCATATATACATATTTACCATGGCTGTGGGAACACGCATGTGTACTGCAGCAGATTAGAAGTTGTAACCTGCTACTTACTGCTTCCCCAATAGATGGACTTAGGGTATGAGAGCAAAATTAAATACTTTATATTTTTAAATTCGTTAAGAAATCTGAATCTATAAAGAAAAATTATTTTCGGGGGAATATTTCGCAGAACATTTAGGCAATGCCAGCAGAACACCAGTGTTCCACAGAACACCGGTTGGAAAACACTGCTCTGAGTCATTTACTAATGAAAAAATACATTATAGCAAAAGAAATATTCTTTTGGGCCTCATAAATTTGTAGGTAATACTGAAAATTATGTTGCAATGAAGTACGTTGAAGTGAAATACTTTTTGCATTGCTTCATTTTTAATAATTAATGTACATTTTAACAGGTTGTTTGTTTTCTTTTGTCTAGTTATTTATTTTGTCTGGCTCATAAACAGCTGTTAAAAGCCTTTTAAAATTATAATTTAAAAATTACAATTACAGTCACATACACGCATTTCCTTGGCAGGATTCAAACCCATGACCATTGCATTAAACCAGACACACTAACCACCCCTACCATGACTGGTAATGTAGTGTTACATTAGTTACTTCATGTAATTATTTTCCATACATATTTCTTAATACTCTTGGTAGGACTGCTTAAATTGTAAATTATATACAGTAAAACCTCGATTATCCGACTTTCAGTTTAACCGACTAATAAATAGATATGTCTAACCATAGTCGGAAAGAATATGTCAGTTGCATCTACCAAAAGTCGGTTCACACTGAAGATCCTCAGGAGTCGGTTTATGCGAGAGATCGCCTGACAGATGATTCACGCAGGAGATCATTACCGCTAATTATTTAATCTAGTAAAATAAAATTATGATTAAATATTAATTAAATGCCTTCTAATCAATAAATAAAACAAGTCTCATACATCTTTCCCTCTCTTTATGCAGAGGCTGTGTTCCAGGAAAGTGACACATAAGGCGAATTTGCATAGACAGAGCCCATATTTAAAAGATACGGATACAAGCAATCCTAACTCCCCTCCATGATGCTCTTCTTTCACTCCATAACGACTTCTTATGTGATAAATACAAAATTAAAACAATTAACACTAAATTATACTCTCCAATAAAAGGAAGCAGACAAGTACAAGTGGTGGCTGTTGTGAGTGACATAATATTGGAGGTTTAAAGTGCTGGAGGGTTGTCTTGGCCTAATGCAAAGAGACAATACTTCTCAAGTATGCTCAAAGGATATCACACGAAATCTCCGTCTCATCTCCACTCTACAATATCCTCTTTACCTTCATCTGTTTTACTGTAGTACAAATACGCACTGCATAAGAGACAATGAGAGACTGAATGGTCGCCTTGTGGTGTAGTGGAGAACTTTCTTTCATTTGTATGCACTGGCTGCGTGACCGCATAAGAGCGAATCAAAGATGCATAAAAAGAAATTCTGGTAGCAATAATTTTGTCGCATAGTAGCAAATTCGCATAAAGTGAACCCGCATAAAGAGAGAAAAACCTGTATTATCTTCCTATGAGGTGGCAGCCCTACTGACAGTTGATTCACTCGGGAGACAACTGATAATTTAATTTTAATATTTTTGTTAATAATATTTTACTATATTATTTTTTATTTTAAATTTCACTGTATGTGAAATACTTAAATAAATACATAATGAAATGAGCAATTTCCAGTATTTAAGAATTATCCAACGGTCCTTCCCCCCATATAGGTCAGATAATTCTCAAAAATTCAATTAGAGCTTGTTTAATAATGTAAAAATTTTATTTATTTGAAATTGATGATTCATTTCCTGCTTTTGTAGGATGAAGAGGAGGAAATAAAGCTGGAGATAAACGTATTGAAAAAGGTAAATTTTTAGTCAAACCATAATTAAATTGGTATTACTTTGTTTAATAGCAAATGTATGACATTACCTTTTTAGTAGTTTTTGTCATGAATAATTTGCAAAATTTATAATCCTTCAAAATTATTTCTTGTAGTATTCCAATCATAGAAACATTGCCACATATTATGGAGCTTTCATTAAGAAGAGTCCTCCAGGAAAAGATGACCAGCTATGGGTGAGTAAATTAATAGATGTTTTATCTATAGAAGCAATCCAATAATGGCGCACATTTTCCACAAGTATTTACTTAAATAAAACTAAGATTGAGATGTGTCAGCTGATGAAATAAGGAGACATCAGTTCGTTTTATTTTATTTATCTTCTCACTTTTGATTTACTCATATAGATCACAAATGAACTAAAAATACAATTTTTTTTAGTTGGTGATGGAGTATTGCGGAGCAGGATCAGTCACAGATTTAGTCAAGTGTAAGATATTTTATTTTCTTTTGTTTATTATTAATATTTTCTCTAGATTTTATTTCGAAAAGAATAAACAAGTGATAGTTTTTACTTAGTATTAGTCTCCTATCTAACATGTTTTTATAACTTAATCCTTAATTGCAATATATCATGTAATTCTTTCTTTGGGATGGTACGTATTCACTAAAATCTGGCATTACTTTTACAGCTACAAAGGGTCAAAGTTTAAAAGAAGAATGGATAGCATACATCTGTCGAGAAATTTTGCGTGGCCTCAGCTATCTTCACACCAATAAAGTTATTCACAGAGACATAAAAGGCCAGAATGTACTTCTTACAGACAATGCCGAGGTCAAATTAGGTACGTGTTTGCTCTCAGTGCTATTATCTGATTGTCATAAGTTAGCAAAGTTTGTTGCAGTTTTCTTTCTTCAGTATTACTAATAGTTTTTATATATGTCACTCATGTGTTCTTTGTTCCAATTGTCCATTTAATCTCTCTTTTCCTCCATACCTTAATTCTTTTAATCATAGATAAAAAATGCAACGTTTCTTTTAATCATAGTGTAAAAAATGTAACTATGCTAAAAATTCAGTTTTCAATAATATTCTTATCGTTTAAGAGGAATTCTTTTATAAAAATACCTTAAAGAAACATTTGATTTAATTTGTAGTGGATTTTGGTGTCAGTGCACAGCTGGACCGCACAATAGGTAGACGAAACACATTCATTGGTACGCCGTATTGGATGGCACCAGAAGTAATAGCCTGTGATGAGAACCCCGATGCCACTTATGACAACCGCAGCGATCTATGGTCTCTGGGAATCACTGCACTCGAGATGGCCGAGTCCCAGCCTCCTCTCTGTGACCTCCACCCCATGAGAGCGCTCTTTCTCATTCCGAGGAATCCTCCCCCAAGGCTCAAATCTAAGAAGTGGGCCAAGAAGTTCCATGGTTTTGTTGAGACAGTTCTTGTTAAGGTGGAGTTTAATTTTTTTGTTAAGCTTACATGACCAGGGATATTCTGCAGTTCGTTATCATATCTCTCTTTCTTATGTAATTGTTCGAGATTGTCAATTTACTAATTCTTGCAATGTTGAGCAGCACTCCTTGGCTCAATGTTTTATTGTTTATGCACATGAGCAATTTTTTGTGAAAACTGATTAGGTGAGAAATATTATGTGATGTGACCTAACTCTCTTCTCGGTTGTTGCAGGACTACCATCAGAGACCTTACACGGAGCAATTGCTCAAGCATCCTTTTATTCGGGACCAACCGACCGAGCGGCAGGTGCGGATTCAGCTCAAAGATCACATTGATAGGTGCAAGAAGCGCAAGCAAGAAAAAGGTGAGAAAATTGTGACAATATCTACAATGAAAAATATTTTGGCATTACAAAATATTTCTTTTAAGTTTTAGGTGAGACATTTTTAATATGTAAATCATTAATCATATATTGATTTTAAAAGTAATAATTTGCTTGTGCTCCATATTTTAACATTTTTATTCTGTCCCAATAGCAGGACAAAACAGTCATAGCAGGTTATGCCTTGGAATAAATTTCTTTTGTTTTTAACTAGCCCATAAACAGCACTTGATGACCTTTTACAATGAGCTCATCATTGATAACAAAGATGAGAACATACAACCATGGCCTCTGCAGAAATCTAACCTATGCATTGGGAGCAGGACACACCGACCACTCCTCTACCAAGGCTGGCGATGCATCACAAAACTTCCTTCGGTCACAGACATGTTAAAGTGAATTTCATCTAATTGAGATTTTCTCAAATATCATGAATGTACACAATTTTGGTCTTGGAATGTATAGGAAAACTAGTTAAAGACTATTATCCTAATAGCCTCGTGGGGCCAGGCGACTGTCAGAAATTTGGATTAGAAACCCTGCAGAGTTGTGATCCTATTGCGGGTGACCCTGAGATGCAGCACTACTGTTTACTTGTTTGGGGAATTGTCGTCCGTATGGCTACCTAATACTGTTTCCATTGGATTCCTTGCCTGCGTTTTTTTCCATATGAACTCAGACTCAGTTTATCAACTATCTAGTGCCAACATTAAGGGACTACTACAATCAGTTATGCCAAACTGTCCTGAATGTCTGCACACATCCCTCCCATTTCCATTGATTCTTATTGGAAAAATTGCTTCGATTTACATCGCACTTTTCAGGAATGCATCCTCAACATAAACCAGGGTATATCTGTACCCTATTCTCACTTAGTGCTCATAAAATTTTGCTATAACATTTACATCGGAGTACACTAGCATCAGTTGTTTGCGGCCTTACTGGGCAATTTGGCACGAGATTGTTCATGAAAAATTTACCTGAAAGCTCTCTTAGTGAGCTTTGTTATGGCAAGTAAGTGGTGGTTTGTAAGATTTAAGAAGCATAATATATCTGTTCAGGAGAGATTGCAAGTGCTGACCCCAAATCTGCTTCCTATTTAAAAAATGAATATGTTGTAATCCTTGGGAAGGAGAAGTACATGCCAGTCTTACTCACTGTCGATGGAATGGACCTGTTATGGAAGAGAATGCCTTCTAGACCTGTCATTTATGGTTTATGTTAGATTTCAAGTTGTACAAGGATCAACTTAATTTATTACATGGTATTAATGTTGCAAGGTATTTTTAAATTACAGTTTCTGGTAAATCACTCAAAAATCCCAGAATCTCAGGAATATTTGCAATCCAGATTGCATGTCATTCGAATGACTCACAAGGTGGTCTGGGTGACAGTGCCAATCGTAAGATTTGGTTCAGGAATTATTTTTTTCCTGCAGTTGAAAAATATTGTCGAGAACAGTCTCAAAATAAGGCACTTTTTTTAATACCACTTGACGATCTCAGCAATTGTATAAAAGTTGTCTTCCTGCCTGCCTATGTCATTGTAATCAATGGGAAGTCATTATTTACTTTTGGCTTATAACATAAGGAAAACATTCACCCAGGCACTCAGGTTACAAAAGAAGAGGATGCTCTGAGAGTTGAAGAATTTCCGAAGAGCTATAGTTATTTGACAGTGCTAGTGCCAACAATTATGAATGGTTCCTGATAAAAGTTTTGGAAGATTGTCCTAGATTTCCGAGGGTTTAAGATGTAATTGGTGGCAATTTAGGACATTATCATTGAGCTTGGTAGGATAATCATGTGTTTGATGTTCTGAAGTTGATTGATTTTAAAAGGATGGACTTGAGATACATGGAACTTATCCAAACAGAAAAGCAGAGAAGGTATGAAGAGGAGAAACATGATAAGAAAATATTTGAAGAATGAGGTACTTGATAAGCGAATGCATGGTTGCCACGTTCAGAGATCTTCTTTTCTACTTTGATTAGCATTATTCCAACATGCAGTGCATTGTTGCAGTTGCAAGAGGAGTTAAGAATGAAGTCGACTGTTAAAGGCTACTTTACAATGAAAAGAAGCCTAAAGTTCTGCATTCATTGGATTCCTTTATCATTCTTCAACCTCTGCAGCCACCCCAGAAATAATCCTCAGCCAAGCACTTCATAAATTTCTTAAACTTTCTTTAACTTTGAGTTGATGAAATCTCTTGTACATAAATAGGTTAAGAATTAATTTTGACGTAATTCCTACTGTATTTTTTGTTTGTTTTCAATGTGCAGCCTTTCTGTGCAGTTTAGCATAATTTTATTTGTGTTGCCATCATGATTCATACTTAACATTTTACATTACATACTTTATTTCAATGTTCAGAGTGTTACAGACATATATGTATCAGGGCAAGTGATTTAATAATACCAGTTGAGGATAACATGATCAAAATATATTTATTTACATTAATTCTTATAGAAAAATTGGTTTTGCTTAGTGATATTCTGCTTAAATCTCAGTTTTTGAGAACCAGTTAATTGTGCTGAGGGTTGCCTGCATTTGGTTACATGTACAGACAGCCAACTCCATATTTGGTGTTTTCTTAATTGTCTTTTGTTTCTTCAGAGAGAGAAGACTACCGGTATAGTGGCTCAGAGAATGAGGAGGAGGAGCCTGCGGTTGCAGGGGAACCGTCTTCCATAGTCCAAGCTCCTGGAGATAACACTCTACGTAGAAATTTCCAGCAAATACAAGTGAGTGTTGTATGCAACAAATTAATTCAGAAAGAGCCAATTTGATTCATCTAATTTTTAAGTATTTATTCATCTGTATTAGATAAATCAGGCTTCATCTTATTTTCTACGAGTGGTTTATGGTTCCCTGAACTGAAAACTAAAGAGTTGTTTTCCCTAGCCATATGTTCTCTATTAGCATCGCTTAATATATGCATTATGGAAACTTTTGTTGACATGTTTACAATTCTAGAACCACTGCTTTTTTAAGTATAATTTAAATTTGTTAACAAATTTAGCTAATATGCTATTTTGTCATTTTTTAGAGAATGCATTTTTATGAAAATATTTATTGAAGAAGAATTCATTTCTGTCAAGGATTCTTGGTAATGGATTGGGCAGTTTCTTCATTTTCTAATTGTTATTAATCTAGTGATAGGGTACTGCAATGTTTGCATATAATATAAATCACAACTGAAATGGCAACACATTTTTACAATGCTGAAGGACCATTTCTCACACATTTTCTTATTCCACTGCAGGAGGGCAGAACCTTGAGCCAAAATGAACCTCAAAAAGAATCTGGCAGAGGAAGAAAAGGTGAGAGAGAGGAAATACCAGAGCCTGGTCCACCAGCGAGGCCGCCCATTCCACAGCGCCTCATTGGTTAGTCCATTATGCCTGCTAAAATCATTGGCATTCTTCTGCAGAATTGCTGGCGACATTAACTTAGCCTATAAATTTTTTCGAGCGTTAAACATAACTCAAAAGCGTGCACACATCATCATGTTTGCTTTTTTAACTCTTGTAACTAAATAAACAAAAATGGTGATTTTTTCCGTATAAGCAGGTGAATGTTAAATGTTTTTATATTTAGCTTTATTAAAATAAAATTTACTTATAGTAATGCTTAATTCTACATTTACCTTTCCTTGAATATCAAAGAGACATGAATCAAGATTTGGATTTTGTATAGAGATAGCTTGAGATTAGTTTCAGATGCTGTTGCTAGAATTCTTAAAGGAAATAAAACTGTAGCCTTATATCTTTATAGTATCAATATGGATGAATTTTAATGTTATTATCAATTGAAAAATTTGGAGAGAACATTTTTTCAGCTGTATAGTACTTTGATTAATCACTCGCACAATCTGAATTTTGATAAATCATCAGATGTGGTTAGAATGATCCATAACTATTAATTTTTACCAATTGGAGAGTGACCTGTTTCAAATATATATTTTTTTAATGATAACACTTGTGAGTAGCAGTACAAAATGAAATGCTTTGGTAAGGGTTAAGCTCACTCCAAGTTATTCAATCAATAATCGATTATAAAGTTTCGCATTCATTGATATTCAATGCTTTCAAAATTAATATAGCCTTCTTGGATGAAATTTAAATTCTTAATTACAGCTGAAATTAATCATCATCATCATAGTCATTCTATCTTTTAGTAGGTTTTTTGGCTTATCCAACCCAATCCGTACTATCCAAGGCCTTTCTCTTCATCTTCTAGTTAAAATTGCACTTCCAATAATGTTGGTTCCATTCTCCATTGTTTCCATTTCTCTTTTATTGTTGGTGCATTTTTGGTGCAGTGGTTCCCGATCCTCTTCCTCCATCTCGCCCCCTCCCGCCCCCACCTCGGGAGGACCTCCGTCAGAAGCCTGCAACACCTCCAAGTGGAGGAAGTGGGGGTGCTAATGGCTCGAGCAGCAGCAGTAATATAAATAACAACAACAACAACAATGCACCACTTTCTCACCATCATAGCAATCAACAACAGCAGCAGCGCAACTCTCAAATTTTCAAACCTATGGTACGCAAGCCACCAGATGTGAGTGCAAATTTGCATGGCTTCCGCCTTGCTTTTTATTTTATTTTATTTTTATTTTTAAGAACACATTTGATTTCTCTTTGCTCTTGAGATTTGTGTGGCTAAATCAGTCGCACTAGATGGATGAAATTAAAAATAGAATCGTTAGACCTAACATGCTGCTATAAATAATCAAAATAGGATACGCAAAACTTATATCACTTGAACATATTAGAGGTTATTATTTATTGGTGGGATTATTCAGAATTCTTGTAGATACGAAAGATAGTTGATCATTCCCTTTTGTACAGAAAAGAGCTTAAATGAAGAGAAAGTCAGTGCTTGGGCAAAATCGGTTGAGAAGGCAAGAGATAATGAAGTTAATCTTAATTAATGGCCAGTTTAATTCTTATAGCCATAAAGTGAGCACAGTATTTTACTTTTGGAATAATCATTTTCCATTATGCAGTTTAAATTTAACCTTAAGATTAATGTAGTTACCAAAATATAAGCAAACTCCTTTTTTGCATTTTACAGTTAGGGCCAATCAAAAATCACTGTAAAAGTAAAAATACATGTAAACTAAGCCTGTAAATGGGGATTAAATTGAAGGAAGTTGTAATAGAATGATGTTTTATACTTAAAACGCCAGATTTATTTTTCAGTATTTTTGTTTGTTTTATGACAAAATCGTGCATCTCATGAACTATTGGTAATAAAATGTTAAAATAAAAAGCATTTTATAGTAAAAATAATGAAGAATTGTGTGATTCTGTTTTTTAGCAGAAAGAAACGTCGAAAGAATATTATGTAAAATATACGTCCGTGAGCAATCTCATTTTGTGTGCCCGTATGGGCACATTCAGCATTCAAAGGTTAATGAAAATTACCACCGCATTGTTTAATATACAAGGGTGGTTCAAATGAAAACAGCAAAAGTGAAAAGAAAGTGGGAAAAAGTATGAAATCCCATTATTATTGTAGTTGCTATTTTTGTTGCTATTGTTGTTAATTATTTTTGTTGTTGTTATTATTATTTTGGTGGGATATTTTGTGGTATTTGGTACCCCTTGTCATATAAGTATGGCATCTCGTATAGAACATTGCACAAAGTTGCAGTTGAGATCAGTGATATGATTTTTGAATGCAGAAGTAGTGAAACCATTTGAAATATACACGAGGATGGTTAATGTTTATGGAGATAACTGTTTACCACAGAGGAGAGGGTATAAATAGGTTGAAATGTTTAAAAATGGTGTACAAGATGTGGAAGACGCTGCTCGGCCAGGCCAGGCTGATCGTGTAGTCACACCTGAGAACATTTCTGCCGTTGATAGGCTCATTCGCGAAAATTGTCGCATTAAAGTGAAAGAAATCAGCAAGAAATTGAGCATCAGCATTGGATCTGTTGACAATATTGTCCACAAAGAGCTTGGATTCAATAAAATTTGTTCGAGGTGGGTGCCACGGTAACTCACTGAAGACCTGAAGCAACAACGTGTTGACACCTGCTCTGTGCTACTCTCTTGGTATGAAGCTAAAGGGGAAGATTTCTTGAACCGCATAGTGACCTAGGATGAGACATGGGTCAATCACTTTCAGCCTGAGAGTAAGCGAGCAAGTAAAGAATGGCGGCATCCAAGCTCGCCGAAGCCAAAAAAATTCAAAGCAACACCATCCGCAGGAAAAGTGATACTGCATTTTGGGAAAAAAATGGAGTAATTTTGGAGAGTTATATGGAAAAAGGGACAAATGTCAATAGTGATTCCTACCGCGATCTTCTTAAGAACGGACTGAAGCCTGCAATCCTGTCCAAACGTCAGGGACTGATCCAAAAAGGAGTTTGTTTGCAACAAGACAATGCCCATCCTCATAGTGCCCGTGCGACTCTTGAAACCATTCTGGATCTGCATTTTGAAGTGATACCCCATCCTCCTCCTTCCCCAGACTTGTCTCCGAGTGATTTTCATCTATTTGGCCCATTACGAGGAAAACACTTGCGTTCTGACTGCGATCTTAAAAATGCAGTGCATGATTGACTGAGCAAGCAACCAAAAAAGTTCTTCTCTGACAGAATCCATGTGCTGGTTTCGCAATGGTAAACGTGCATTGCAAGAGGAGGTGACTAAGTTGAAAAGTAAATGAGTATTTTGTCAAAGGTTTTAATAAAAAAATTTTTCTTTTCACTTTTGCTGTTTTCATTTGAACCACCCTCATAGAAGTTTGCACATTTATCCATGTCCTCCGAATTCTCTGATCTACTCCTTTCTTTGGTGCTCTCTTCAACCTCATTGGGAATTACTCAGCCTTATTCATTATGATTATTTTTTTTTAAAGTCGCAGAATGGGATGAACACATCATTCTACATTGATAATAACTGCATTCAATTCATAGTCAGGTAATTGCTATATATGTAGGTGACTTTTGATCAGATTTGAGTAAGTCTCAATGCTTAAGATATTAGCTTTTAATTTTATCTCAATCTATATTTGGAGAATAACTGCTATTATTTATCTTGCTATCAATGTGCTATAATCTATGATCAATTCTAATTAGTTTCTGAGCAAAGTTAATCAAATATTTTTACAGACTATAGATATAGTTTTCACATGGCTGAATCTAGCATTGCATGATAAAAAAATCCCTTTCGTTTTTGTACTTTTGCTTTTTAAATATTGAGTGTAAGTCATTGCATTAAATTTTATTCTTGAATAACTTTAAAGTCGGTCTTGAAACAAATAATTCAAAAAATTGTTGTTTCATCTCTTACTCTGTGTCACTATTCTTAAAAAGCAATATGCTGATAATGCATGCCAGGTCAAATTGCTTATAAAAAATTTGTAAATATTGTGAATTGACTGCTTGATACTTATTTTAAATTTATGTATTGTCTGTTATGATTTTTAACTGTTTGCTTTATATTCAAAGAAATTAATATTTTTATATAAGCTTTGCTTCTTTTTCTGTTATTTAGTACCACTCAGTACATTGCAAAAATTAGTCGCCATTAATTTATTGAGATTGAAATTGTTTTGGAGACATTTAAAATGCAATTATAGGTTTATCAATGCAATGCAATATATTTCTCATTGTTTTAAATGGATGCAAATTTCTGTAGTGAATGTTATAGTTGTTATATGTTCTCCTAATTTAAATGCTCATTATTATTATGTGGTATGTTTTTGTTAATTTTATTTGGTTGGCTTTGTTTGTGCTTAACCTAATTCCTTTTCCCATTTTGTTTATTTAAGCTTCCACCACGACGACCTGAGGTAGGCATTGCTTCTTTGTTATTCATTTTTGGGTGTGATTTTCCTCTAAGGTATGACAATACAGTTTAAGTACAGATTTAACAGAAATATATTGCATGAATGGTTTCAGGCTAAAGTGAATATTATGTCATTGGGAAGCATCTTACAAGTGATGTTGTGAACCTTTTTCTGGTAAGTTATAAACTATTTGTCATTATTTTGTGTACTAGAATAACTATGAGTATGTTATGCTGAAAATCATCTCAACCAACTTCTGAAAACTACTTGCTAAATTCTGATTGGTAGTGTGAGAAATAATTTTTTTTATTTAAATAAATTATTTTTTAAAGTTGGCTGTATTATTTTATTAATCATGTTTTAATTGTGCAATGCAAAGATAGTGGTCAATTTTAGAGAATGATCTGTTTAGTAGACTTGAAGGAAAATGAAATAACTGTTTTAAGAATTCTTGTCCTTAAAAAAACTAAGTAAATTAACCCATAAATACCCAACAGTGAAAATAGCTAGTTGTAATAATTTTTCTATAAATTGTAAAAATAATAATCTATTTCTGTTACTCTAGATGAACTTCTTAATAACTGAACACATTATTTTAGAGTACATAGTAACATAAGAAATAAATTATTAATTTAACAATTTAAAGAAAACCCATTAAAAATGTTGCAATTTTGCAATGTTAGGCATTAATAGGTTAATACCCATGTTTGTTGGGATGAAAAACTTTATTTTAAATTAATGTACTGCTTTCATGTGTTGAGTGTAACACGGCACTATTTCTATTAATTGTAGCTTATATTCTGTATTTTAAAAAAATGTCGGGTGAAGACTTAAACAACCATTTGACGCATATTTATCTAAGTTGAGTGCTATTGCTTGTTATATCTGTTGTGTTCCTCACCTACTTTGTCTTTAATTTTTAGAAAAGTACTCTCAGAAAGGTTTATCTATGAACTGTGAACCTAGACTATTTAAAGGATGTGGTAGTAATTAAGCTTACCTTTGTTTGTTCATGGATATCTTCATCCTTATGTTCTGTTGAATTTGTGGCAGTGCATTGCTAATTATTAAGAGATATACACAGTTGAAGAATATTGTGTGAAAGTCAAGTACTGTGTAAGTGAACAATTGCAGAAAGTTTCAGATGAGAGTATATCATAGCTAAAACCTTTTTGCTGGCATAATCCAGTAAAATCTCATTAGTTCAAAGCTAAAAGGGCCAATAAACAATAGCAAAATTTTCATGTTCAAAACGAATCTGTGGACCGATTCAACACTTTTTAAAAAGTGATGGTAGGAAACTGAATTTTCATTTTTTAGGCATTGGTTCAAATCCCATATTTGTACGACAACTCGTAAGTAATTTTAAAATGTGATTGAAAGTTATGCGATGTGGCATCTCAAAATCTCACACAGAAGCATCATTACATTTTTATGGTATAGGCAGCATTACACATGATGATGATCACCATTACATTTTTATGATATGTCGAGATATATACCCTATTTACTCGCATATAAGCCGCACCCCGAGTTTTTCGACATCGAAAATGGAACAAGTTTTTAGAAAGTCAATTATCCTTTCTCAGCTGACTTTGCCTGGGTCCAACTCAAGAAATCCATAATTGTACTCCTCTTCTTCCCACCTACTTTTAATAAGTAAGCAAGCAAAGAAAAATAAAGCAGAAAAAAATACTGTACTGCATTGTCCCAAATATAACGTGTTTTTTTTTCTGAAAAATAAAATTTTAAACGTAGCCCCCACGTTATATTCGAGTACTAGTGATTTTAAATGATCGTAAAATCGTGTTTTGTAAAATCGCCATACATTCCGCATGTCTGTTTACGAGATGCAAGATTTTTGTTACATTATAGACACGTTAGTCGTGTTACATTCGAGGTGAGAATAGATTGAGTCCAGTCAGCAGCTGAACTCCCGGTAATTTATACTGTATTACCGTAAAAAATACTGGATTTACTTGGCAACAAAGTAATTTGTGAGCACTGGTGTTTGTGCTGAAGTTGCGCTGAGTTGGATCTAACCAATCAAATATATCGAGACTACATTGTAAGCTCTGCTTCTAACCAAAAATAACATAAAAGTGGAAATCGAAATATTATTTTCAGAATATCCTATTTTGAATTTTTTTTTTCTTCATATTTGCGTATAAGCCACACTTTCATTTTTCGAATGAAAATTTTGGAAAAAAAAGTGCGGCTTATACGTGAGTAAATACGGTATTTATTTATCCCCTCATTGCATACCTTTTCTTCAATAAACGGTGTTGGCACTCAGATTCAATGGATTCCTAGGGTGTGAGGGAACATTTCAAATCAGTGTTATTATTATTATTATCAGTGTTGCTCATAGTGACACTCTAGTTTTCCATCACAAACTCTAATATATAGCCAATAGATGGCGCATGTTGCATGTTCAGTGGTCTGTAGAGAGTTTAAGCTACTCTTTTGCTGACTAACACTATTTCGATATATCGAACGTAAATAACATCTTTTCGTCACTTTTCTTTGCACTCAAAGGTTTAAGAAGATAACAGTAGAAAGGAGTGTAATGAAAATAAACACCACAGCTGTAAAGTTCACTAGAGATTCCAAATATTTTCATTTTTCTTTATTAGCAAAATGTTTTTCGAAATTGTAACTTTATGTGATATAAAATATTTTCATTTGGAGACACTGTCAAGAGGTTTTCACAAATTAAAATACTGTTTTCAATAAAAACAACTTTTATCTATTTGATATCTGATCTAAGAAAGCACTCTGCCAGGAAAGGATTTAAATGGTAAGGGGAGGTAGGGAGGGAAGGGGAGAGTAAGTGGGGGGGGGGGGGGTCCGGTGTTTCTTTTCTTGTGCGCTCCTCATAACAAATATTCGTTTTTTTGTGATCATTTTTCAAGAACACTGATAGTGATATTTTAATAAAAAGGTGCCTGTACTTGGTGCTTTTGTATGCCACCAGAAAATAAAGCCGTGTTTGTGTGTGTGTGTATTATCGTCATTGCTGCTTCTTTTTTGCATTCTGTTTGGTTAGAGATTTTGTAGAACATGGAATTCAAATCAGTAGATGTACTAAGTACAATTTTTCAGTGCTTACAGTATTGAATGGCAAAGGTTTGGTGGTAAAAACTAATATTTTCAAAGTAAATGCATTGTTCATGCTGTGATATTAGGTGGAGAATGTTTGTTGCTTCAAATTGCACTATACTTTGAATTATCCAATATCCTACTAACGAGATTTTACTGTACCTTATTGGTAACAGCAATTCCTTTTATGCTTTTTATCATTTTTTTTAGTTTTTAACATTTATATAAAAAATAAATTAACAATTATTTCATATTACATATAAAAAACATTGGTGCATATGACTTTTTTTTAAGTAGTAGGCAAAAATTTAATAGCTCAAGTAATATTTTGTGTATAAATTTAATTATCAGCTTGGTTCGTTTCATTTTTCCAGCCCTTTTAACATTGTGCAGTGTACAATAGTAGCTTCTCTTTTAGCCATTCTTTGGTGTAAGGTGTTACACTGCATTATTGGTGAAGTATTTTCTATTTGCTTTAGTATGTACAGGGAAATGTAAGCATTGAATCTTCATATTTTGCTTACTCATTGTTTTTGCCTCTTATCGTGAAACTAAAGATGCCATTCATGATCTACGTGCTCTCCATTTTACTTGCTCCATTTTACTTCTTTTCTAATTCCTTCGTGTTAACTTTAAAAAACTCGAGCACCTTCTTTTGCATAAATTGTCCTTGTTTTCTGGAATAGAGTAGAAACTTTTTTTGTTGACTTTTTAGGACTTGGATATGTTGGCTGCTCAGCTCAATGAATTGGGTGTGGGTCACGGTGGTGGCAGTGGAGGTGCTCATGAGAGGAGTGCAGTGCACCAGGAGAGATCATCGAGAGCCAACGGGAAAGGGGCAGAGGTGCCGGTGGCTGGCAATTTAGTGGTTCCCTCGTCCTCCGGTGCGGGGTTGGTTGGGGGTGCAGGAGGCGCAGTTCCTGCTGTCATTGACGGTGATAGCGACAGTGATGAGGAGGAGGAGGTGGGGCGGGGAGCACGCAACGATGGCACTCTCCTTGCTAGCGATCCTCCTAAGCCTCTGTAAGTTCCATTTGCACTTTTTTGCAACAGAAAATGTTAATTTAACCAAGTTATTTTTCGATGAAAGCAATTTTAAAACAGAAACTGTTTCTTCAACTTGATGGGTCAAGGGAAAAGGGGACATAAACATGAAAGATGCTTGGCAAATCACATGTTAATGTGATTTATTATTACTATGAAGTTGTTGCTATCAGGGCCGTGCCAAGGGTGCTTGGGTGCAAAATATTTCTGTGTCACCTCCTTTCCCCTACACAAGCACTAGCGATCTATTTGTTCTTTATCTGTGTTCTGGGATGATGTTTCCAATTAAATAGCAATTAACTAATAATGTTATTAGGTTGTTTCAAACAAATTGTTTAATTTTGCTACGTTCCTTAACTTCGAGTTTTCCATTACAGTGTCAATCGAGTGAATTGGTCAGCTTGACTATTTCTTCTTAAGAACACTTACAAAAATATTAGTTTATATTATTTATTTTTGTTTTTAAAAGTTTATAAGGGTTGATTAGTCGTTCTTGACATGCAGAGATATGTGACATCATTGGTCGCGTTCAGATTACCGGAAGCTCAAAATATTGTAAGATAGCTTCACTTGCTATTGTACCATCCGTGTGACCAGAGTGTTTTGTACTTGCGAGATTTATTGTCTTTGTTTATGTTTAGTGGGATTTATTTAGATTAACAAGCCAATATATTGACAGTTGAGAAACTCGTGTTTTTGCAAAACAATAGACGTATGTTTTATGACTTTTCTTCAGCTTGGCCATATTTAAAAAACAAAATCGATTCGACCTGATAAATCATATATGAATTAATTGTTTACAATGAATACCTTTTTTTTAACGTAACTGTCAGAGAGATTTACGCTTATTTGTATGGGCCTCAGTCCTGTGACGTCATGAATTATCAATTTTTCGATTATTTGCCTTTCCACGATTCAATATAAAATGCTAACTTTTACAATTTTTTTCTTGCAAAATAATGGTTGCGTTAGAATTCTGACTTCAGATTTGTAATCAGGTAAAAAAGCTGGATAAGATAAATTTTTTTTAAAATGTGAAACTACGTCATTCATGAAATGCAGTAAAACTCCATATTTACATTATTGGACTGCGTTTTCCTGCTATTTACAACATTTTGTATGGGTCCCATTAATTTTCCTATGATTCAAATGTAAGTAAAACCCTGTATTTACATTATTTCATTTGGAGTTTTCCCGTTATTTGTGTCATTTTACGGTTGAATTTCCAATTTTTTAAAACAATTTAGCATGCAATTCCCAACAGAAGATATTATCTGTTCAAATTATATCGTATAATCTATCACACAAAACTTACTTATTTGTGATACTGCATACTTTAAACTTGTTTTTCAACTGCATGGAAATGTTTTTTTCCTCCAAAAAAATTAAATGGATCATGAAGGCTTTCTAATAATTCAAATCTTTCCTGCAAGAATTGAACAGTTGCATCCTATATGACAAAATCAAAATTTATTCTGTAATTGTGCTTGTACTCATTTTTTTCTTTCAAGACCGAACCAATAAAATATCGGGATATTTCCTGTCGGCCTCGACATTTTCCATCCGAATGACACTTTTTAAAATATAGATCAATTTAAAATATTGAAGTGCCATCCTATAAAATTTTACTTTCTATATTTGATCAAAATGATATGTTGTACCAAATTACTATCGAGGAAATGAATTTAAATGATTTAATTTCAGTAGCCAAATTTTTACTTGAAGTTTTTTTCCATAATTGAATTTCATTTATTTTAAACAGCAACCAAAAATTACCATATTTTTCGGGCTATAAGATGCACTTTTTTCTGGAAAAATTACTCCCAAAATCAGTCTTCATCTTATAGACTGAAGGTAAGATTATTACTGTATTCAGTACATTCAGAATTCCCAGTTCGGGCAGAAAAAAAATTCAGGGAATGGATCCAGTGGAAATAAAACAAGGTGTCCACACAGACAAAAATTCCCCATCTGGGGAAACAGAAGTGGTGCGTTTCAGGATCACTTACAATAAAATCATGGTACGCCCCATTTTTAATCTGAATTTCGGACGTAGCTGTGGGATTCTCCTCCACCGAAGCTTCTCAAATATTGGTCTGTTTCTCATCTGTATCATGAGAACAAAATGTTCTTGGAATGGAGTCTGTTTCAAAAGTAAATTTCAACATTTCTGCACATTTCTTTTGCTTGATTGATCCCTCTAACTCAATTAGGGAAAAAGTTTCCCGCACCAACTTTTTCATGTCTCCAAAAAAAAATTTGCAGAAAGAATAATGTTATTCAACTTTTTAAAGGCATCTGATCAACATATATTTGTCATTTATATAATCATTATTAACTATCTTTCAAGAGGCATAACAAAAAAATTTGTCTCTATTGTATCAGTAGAACGTGATATATGACATTGTATGTTCGAAAAAAAAAACAAAAAGGTGTGCAAATTTTTAGTTGATCTAGTTTTTCGTAATTTTTCATTTTCGCACCCTCCGATATCTGAGCTATGGCCGGCACTGATGATGCATATCATTGATTCCCTGGACTGTTATTTGATTTACAGGCATCCCTTATATAATGACAGCCACTCAACGACTATGGCCAGGACACCACAATTCGTGGAGGCGATGCTGTTGCCAGTCATTATGCATATCTTTCATGACTTGTAGTTTCAGCCTTCCCACTTAGATTTTTGAAAAACCACACTTTTCTGTGCAATAAATCAACATCATTATATGAGAAATGTCTGAACCGCAATATTTACTCACGTATGCCATGCAGAAAGGTCGTTGATCTGACAGAATAAGTAGTCATTCGGTGATATTTTTTGGGGTTGGTACAAACGGGGGTCGGTTTATAATCTAGATCAGCTCACAATCATGTAAATACAGTGTGTGTGTATATATATATATATATATATATATATATATATATATATATATATATATATTATATATAATATATATAATATATTATAATTATTATGTGTGTATATATTATATATATATATATATATATATATATATATATATATATATATATATTATATATTATAATTATTATGTGTGTATATATTATATATATATTATATATAACGTAGTATTGACATAATCACAATTATAACAATACCATGGCTACGGTGGCAGTTAAGGGGCTCACTAAGTCTCCACCGTATTTTGCCCTGTTAAGCATTCCCCTCCTTCTTCCAACTCCACCATCTCTATTTTTAGATCGTCATATTTGCGTTATTAGTTATAAACACCTTACTTTTATTTTTTAATTTCTTTCAATGCTTGCAAGGTTAATTTCATTGATTAATATTGGTCCTGGATTCGCTAGAGAATTATTGAACCTGTCTTATGGCTGAAAAGAAAATCCAGAATAAGCACTTATTAAGAATTGAAAAATTAAGTGTAATCAATTTTTGATAGGTTCGGGGTTAGTTTATTGGCATGGCACATTTCCTAACAAGAGAAAAAATATTTTTTAAAATATACAGAGAGCTTGAAAATATATTTATTTGTTTTAATGTAACAACATTGTGTATTTTTAAGTTTCATGTTTAATTACAATAATTTTAAATAGAAATTAACTCCTTAACCATAAAATTTTACAGTTAAGGAGTTGATTTCTATTTAACATCAATTTCGCCGTAGTCTCCATCTTTACTTATTTACAATAATTTCTTTTTTTTTCAGTTTTCATTGACAGTTCATTTTAACATTAAAATTTTTTAAAATCTTTTTTCTTTCTATCAACAGGCCATTGGATAATAATCAGGGCCAGACTATGGTTATTCATGAAGGTAGGCAGTAGTCGTCTCATTTCTAATTACAAGTAGATTTAAGTTTTTTAATTTACTGTAAAACCTAGCTACTATATCAGTCATTCTCAATTATATATAAATGGCATACTAGGCTCATCTGAAAAAATTATAATTCAATAATTACAAAGCAAATAATGAGGGTATTCAGTTTCATATGATCATCAAATTTATTTTGCATTTGTTCCAAAATGTGATTTTATCATAATTGCATTAGCATTTCTATTAAATTTGGCTTGGAGTGCCACTCAATTTTATTTTACGCTATGCTGATTTTTATTTAATTTTTTATTATAACATCCCACATCAATTATTTGTGTAAATGGTTTGCTTATGTCTACATAGGCTATTTAGAATGTAAATTTTCTTGAACCCATTAACCGCATAATTAAATTTGGAAAGGTGCTTTCGGAATTGTCAATTCTCCACAAAAACATTGAAAGGTGTGACCTGAGTGCCAAGAGGGAATTGACATATTTTATGGTTTTTTGAGTTTTCCAGAATTCCACCATATAATTATATAAATATTTATTAATATATAATATATTTATAATGTAATATGCGTCTATTTATCGAATAAATAATGTTTAGTAATGTTAGAACACATTTGATGTTATATAAATAGAAAATGTTCCTGGTGAACCTATATGTAAAGTTAGAAATACATACATAAGTCGAGTCATCCATAAGTCCGGAACTGCCAGTATTTTGATTATATTGATTGCTACGATTCTATCGGCAAACAACAAGTATAAAACCTTATTTTTCTCTCCCAGGCTCGTATATGATATGCTAGGTATGGATTTGAAAATTTACTCAGATAGAGGACAACATTTACCACTAAAAGGGTCCTTGGATCCATATAATTATGATTTAGCTTCAGCGATAAACATTCAAGAGCAGCTGAATCTTTCAATATCATTTTATATGTATTTCCAATAAAGAATGCCTTTGAAATCTCTGTGTATTCCATTTATGGAGTATGCTTCGTTTTAGAATCAGCATTCCTGTTGACATAACCATTCATATTATTCATCGTAAAATAATATGAATGGTTTGTATGTGTTTATAAAATTTGCCAGTTTCTTTTTAATAATATACAACTTGCAAATATTCTTGGCTATTGTACTTATTTCCTAAGCAGAATGAACTGCTCAATTGATGTGCTCTTTACAAAGTTCAGTTTTCAGAGATTTTCGCCATGTTAGGCAGAGATGGTTTATACGTAGCATTCTCGCATGATCTCAGAAATTGTCACTTTGGAGAAAAAACTTAGTTTATAATATAGGTAACTAAAACTGCCTGCCTGCCTGATGTGGAGACATAAAAACCAGCCATCTGACTGAGCAGAAAATGATGCTGATGTCAATGTGTTAATGAAATGACTTCCGAGTCGTTTTATATTTTCATGTGCACTTCTTAAAAGAAGAATCTTCAAATATGGTGTGCTTCTCTGTATAGTGCTGTTGCATTATTTTGGAGGTATTTTAGTTAAGTTGATATTTAAAGCTTTTGTCAAAATGTAAATGGTAGGGATGGGACAGTTCCCCTTTTCTCGGTTCCGGTTATATGAATCTGATCCTGGTTCTCGGTTTCAGTTCTGTCAGGTTAGAATTGCTATTTGATATACCATGGGAAATTCTAGCTTTACAATCATTGCATATAGCGTATTTGTCATGTGTACTGTCAGTTCTGAAGTTGTTCCAAACGTCTGACATGGCTGTATTGTTAGGGTTCGCAATATTTCGGTTAAATTTAAAAATTATCTGCGGGGTATTTATTCAAAATTACTACACAACAAAATAAAACATTTCTGTTAATAAGTTATAGTAACACTTCAAACTGATGGATTTGACTCAAAATATTGCTTGAATTTTTACATTATAATATCATACAGCTGCGAACCAAATATTGAATACCAGAAGTTCGAAACCAATCATTCATTTTTTTGATAGAAATTTTTGCGGAACTATCGTTCGTTGGACTGTTTCGCCTTCCTGATTTATGTATGCACTACAAAGCTCTTTTCCCTCATGAAATAAAGGAAATTCAGACATGCTCATCCCATTTAAAACTGATAACACATCCAGCATAAAAATTTGTTTTACGTCGTAGTTAACAAACAACTTCCATCATCGATATATGTATCGAAAATGGAATGCCGTCACGGAAAAATATGGTGGAGTGAGGCAGCCATTTTTCGGTTAGACAATCATTTTTAGGATGTTCTTTACAATAAATAAAAAAATAACGCCTTATGTTCAGGTTGTCTGTCCACATGTTTCATCTCAGAAACTACTGGGTGAATGTTGATGAAGTTTGGTATTTAGGACATAGGGGCAAAGAATCAAAGAAAATTATATAAATAGTTCACGTGACCTAATCGGGAGTTCCACCTTACAGGTGACAAAAAATGATATTTTCTTTTATCTCATACAATATAACTTAAAACGAAAAAGTCTTTAAAGAACTTCGTAGAACTAATCAAATAACATGTGATGTTCACTACATTTTCATCAAAGGAGTAGCCAATTTCAAGAAAATCAAAAGAGAAAGTCCTAATTCACTTAGGACTCATATTTTATTCGTTGTCAACGAAAGCAATCTTCATGACGACTGATGCACACAATAACTGCTGTAAATACCTAATTAATATAACATTAGGAAAATGGATAATCTACGACGAAGAAATGAACGTAAATACGTCTATTTTTTTACCTTTAGACAGCGTTTGCAAGTGAAAAAAAATGGGTAATTTACGATGAAGGAATGAAGGTGAACATAAAGATTACATTACTACTATTCCAGTGAGGTAAATTTTAAATAATTGTCGATTGTTTTATTAATTACAATTAATCAGGAAATGAGCCGGTGAATCAAAAATTCGACATTTTCTTAGCATCGCTACTGGAATTTCAGTTCGTAGACATAATACCTAGCCATTAATATTTATCTTTTGTGACATGATTATATAAATCGTAAAGAACACCTCTGCCTTGCATGTATATACACATGATGTGCACATCTTTCCACACTTTTTATTAAAATAAGGATCAGAACCAAAGAACTGGATTATAAACAGTCGGTTCCAGTTATTTCGGTTCTTGAGAGAACTGGCAGAACCGAGGAACCAAAGAACCGATCGTCCCATCCCTAATAAATGGTGACGTGATTGGCTTATGTCCTTCAATCATAATTGTCACTTCCTTGAAAGCTAATAAAGGCTTTGCTGTAATTTTTAACCTCTTGTTTGCTAGGTTATTTCAAACAGGATAACAGTGGTATGCCGAGTTTTTGAATAAAAATTAATCCTTTTTTAATATCCGAAGTAATAATTTTACAAGCATTGATAATTGAACCGAATTGAATTAACATCGACTAAGTCTTTTGAATAAGTTAGAACAGGGGATTAGATAGGTTTTGTCATGGTAACATTTATGGTATTTCTTGCTGCATTAGCGAAATTGTAGGATATTTGAGATAGCAGAAATAACAAAAGTCTTCATACTTGGATGTTCAAGACCATTACTGAGTTCATAGAAAACATTTTATATGGTTCAGGAATGCTCATAAAATGTGTTAATGCGATAAATAAGGAGTGAAAATTGAAATCCATATGCTAAGGGCATAGAGAATTCTCACACCTAGCAGTCAAAGTGTTAAATATTCCCTCAAGATAACATCTTTGATGTAGAAAATGAAGAATGAAGTGAAAAATTAATATTTCCTGTCAGGTATATTTTCATATACATCTCCTGAGGAAAACAAAAAAAAATCGTATGTAATTAACCCAAGTTTTTATATACCCTTTCTCACTGTTGTTATATGCAAAAATTTCAACTTTTCAGAAAATAATTTTAAACTGATTTTACATATTTTATTCTTAGGGCTTTTTAATTTTCTTCTGCCGACTAGCATTTTAATTTTTCTATCATCCGAGTAAACATGTACAAAGTACATATTGTATTTTGTATTTCTTGAGCAGCTGTCCCACTATACCTCCTTGTCTCTGAGTCGCATTGATTGGTGTCCTCTTTGGTGTATAAATAGGTGCCTCATCTAGTAGCGCTCCAAATCGACCCCTACCACCTACACCAGATGAGGAAGAAAGTGGAGAGCGGACGCTTGTCATGAAGAGGGTAAGTGAAGAGATTTGCTCTTCAAAGGGCAGGAACATTTATTTATATATACAACTCCATCTTTACTGTCTCTCCACCTCATTTATAGTCCTATGCCCTGGCTCTTCATTCTTTCTTATCGTTTATTCATCCATTTGGTTTATTTCATTGAGTCACTTTCAAGTTTCTTTTTTTTTGAGGACCTGTGGCATGTTAATATATTTTTTAGCTATTCAGTTTATGAATGCTTTTAATTTTCTTTGTTGACAATTGGAATTTGTTTTATCATTTCCATGCTTACTGTGAGAAATAAGACTGGGTCAGTAATATATTTTTTGAGTTAATGAAGCTGTTTGTCACATTTATCAAAATAAAATTTGAAAATTGTTTTAAAAAATTCACTTTTCAGTTTAATTTCAGATGGGTGTCACACTGAAAATCTATTATTTAAAAAGTAAATATAATTGACTAATTTCTTTTGAGATTTTTAAGTAGTGTTAGTCCTACAAATCGGAATAGGTTTGCAATAATAGTCTCTTACCATTTATTGCATAGCATTTACATAGTGAAAACTCAATTAATACCTTTAGGTTAACTGAAATTTTTTGTTTAGTGTCATGTGCCAATTTAATTTATTTTAGTAAGCATTATGGCCTCTAATTCAGTATAGTTTTGTGTATGTGTAACTGCATATATTTATATACATACACAGAAACACACATGGACACATGCTCTCACTAATTTATCTTTATTTTTATGATTTCTTGGAGTGGGATTATTTAGAACTCTCTTTTTCTTTCCCATTAATTTGCACATTATCATTTTAAATTTTGCGCAGTTATTTGATAGAAGTGGTGGTGGGTGGATAATTATATGCCTTAATGTCTCGTGGTGCATAGCTGTTACATTACACATTTCAGTCGCCTTAGAAAGCTGGATGGATATTTATAGTGTGCTGCCATTGTGGATAAACCCAAAATCCCAATCAATCTTGTCCATACCTGAAACTCCTAATTACATTCGTAGTATTCTAACATCATATGTCACAGCTTCTGCCCACAGCAATTTGGCAAGGCTTGCTGTTATAGTGCTTCATTTGTTATCATTTTTTCATAATGCGTCATCCTAATTGCATCTTTTAGATGGCATCATTACATTTCACTGTAGAGAAAGGGCAAATGTAGCAACTCTCCAATAATTTTCTCAAATTGAAGAGCAACACAAATTGAGCTAAGAATTTGTGGAAATAGGGGCTGGGAGGTGATGATAGCATCTAAACTTTTAGTGCAAGAAGAAGAGGGTGAATTAATGAATTCGTCTTACTGACCTAATCTGATCCAGTATTGTGCAAACTGGGAAAAGAAAGAGAGAAAGAAAAGAATGTTGGAAATATTTTGCCAACAGAAGGAAGCAGAAGGGGCATCAAAGGGTCCTTCACAAAGCCAGCAGCAGAAACTCCAGCGGGCAAAGCAGAGGCACTCCGATGTGGATGAACATCTTCTCCGAGAGTGGGACTTTAATAGGTTTTTCCAGGGCCTCGGTGGAGACTTGGTCGGGGGTGTGGGAGGTAAGGAGAAGGATGCAGGAGGAGGGGGGGAAGCCAGTTTACGCAATGGCACGGGAAAAAGATTAGGAACCGGCAAGAGGAAGACAACCGCAGGCATTGTCGCAGAGGAGCCCTTGCCGGCACTGCGGAAAGATCAGACGGGACGCGGATCACAACGTTCCCAAAAGCGCCCAACATCCCATCGGCGCAATGACTCGGACTCTAGAGTACCTGGGTTCAGGAGAGAGTCGACAGATTTCTTTCCTCGTCGTTCGGCTGCCCTAGTGGATGGGGAGACAGGGAATTCGGCAGGGGAGACACGTGGTGGCCTCCTGTTTCGTTCGGGGAGGGGCAGTGGGAGAGGAGGAGAGCCTGTGCTCACCGGTTTTGTGAGGGGAGGCGAGGCATTAGGTGTGTCCCCCATTGCCCCACCCAGGGCAAACGAAGCGCCAGAACCTTGGCCCCGTCGGAGAGAGAAGACTGATGGAGAAATCTGGGTACCGAGACGGCGAGTGGAATCTGCTGCCCAAGCAACGTCGTCTCAGCCCGCCAACGCATCCTCCTTTTCCTACACTTCCCAGTCCTCCTCGTCCTCTTCCTCGACGAATACCGCCCCGAGGAGGGAGGGAGCACAGGTTAGTGGCTAGCCGTGGGTCGGCGAGATTTGTATTACGTTGAGGGACATTTCTATTGAAGGAATCTAAATTGTGTGACGCACCAGTAGAGCTTTGGATTTCATTTTTCTCTGGTCAATGAAAACTTGTAATTCCATAATTATACCATTTTTAACAGTTTAATTAAATAAAGCTATTAAGATTGATGGAGACATTTAATGACTATAATAGGTTAGAAATTTGTAAATTATTCCATTGAAAAATGACTTCATATGCTCTTCTATGCTCTAGTATGTTGTTTGTCGTTTGTTTTCTAAAGGAAATTTGGTTTAATACCTTCTATTATTGGTGTAAATCCATATTCAGCTCTTATGATATCCTCACTCGGGGAGATAAATCTGCTGGCTTAATGGGAATAATTACATTCATATCTTCCATTTGTGTAATTATATCTCTAATTACTCTTCTGCTATGTATCTTTTCTAATTTATGTCTGAGTTACTAACAAATGAACATATTTTTGCAGTCATGTTTTCTTTCCATTCAGAAAAAATATTTTGTGAATTAAAATTTTCTTCTTAATTGCTTTGTCATTCATGACTTTTCTGTTATTTTTTCTCTATACGTTACACTCCTATCCATGTATTTTAAAATTATTCTTCAATCTTTTAAGTTATCTAAGAGCCACTTCGGTAACATAATAAGCTTTATTTAATACATTTATGATTCAATCACCAAGGGTCAGCTCAACTTTGACAAATGGATTTGCCTAATTGCATTGCACATTTTGAGCATCAAATTTAATAATTGAAGATTGTTATACACAATTGATTATTTGGGCATGTTTGATAGCATGCTAACCAAACTGAGATCTCATTCTTTGCATCTATGATGGATTATAACACATTTCTATTATGTGACACTCATATCTTGTCCAGGGTAAATTGTATACTTTAATTTAACAAATCATTCTATTAATGAAACATTTCAAAAGTATTGTGCTTGTTCTTCTCAGTATCTCTTTTATTGAATACTTATAACTTGGCTTTCTGATCTTTGCTTCATTATCTCAGACTTGCTTTGTAGTTATTCCATGCAGCAAATTGTGTTTGCTAAATCATTGTAATTTCAATTATTAACTGCATCGAAATTGGTTAAAATAAAATATTTTAAGTAAACAATGGTATTGTCTTGGTGGTTATCCTGCTTGGGAATTCTTTGTGGGTGCATTGTGTCTAGAGTCAGTAACCTGTTTTGCCAAACTGTTGTTATATTAATAGCTAGGCAAGAGTGATTAGTACACCATAATGGTTTTCCTCCAAGTCACTATTGCCTTTAAAGCTTTGTGATCATTTTCAAACACTCTTTCTAACTCACTAACATTCTTTTCATATCCTTTTTTGTTGAAAGTGCTGAAGATTTCCCAAAAATGTAAATGTCAAATTGAATTTGAAGTATTCCAATTGTTCTGACCTTTAAAATGCCATTATTTCACATACTTGCTTGAGTATTTTAAAAATTTCTAGTGAAATTGTAGATAATGGATTGCATTATTAGTAAAAGCTCTATACCTTTTTCTGTTTTTATACCCAATTATTTGAGTCATTGCCATTCAGCTGTGCAGGGCTCTTTGTATGTAAAAATGACCTTGATTTTATTTTTGACAATTTAGTAGAGAATAAGTTTTAACCAAATATTTGTATTACTATCTCATGGAGTTGTTTTTTAGTAAAACTGCAAAATAATTCCAGTCTATCCTGCCCCTCCCTCCTGCGTTTCTCGCCTGCCTACTAACTCATGTGAACCCCACTGCCTCTGACTGCATGGAAGCTGTGTGAAACAATAGTGTGGCATACAGAGCAGGGCTCTCATTTGACATGCATTCACCCTACGGATAAGAGTGCATATAAAAATGTTTGGAGGCCACACCACGAAACGGTTGCTTCTAAGAAGAGGAGAAAATGATTCATCAAGATAGGCAAGGGAAATCTTCAACATGCTTGAAGAGGTGGTGAAGTTGTTAATAGGTGGGGGTGGGAATTTTCATTGATAATAGTAGTAGTACATATGGAGCACTTCACAGATATCCAGCTGGATTGGTACTGTTCTTCTGCAAGAAATTCATTCTTAATATTCTTCATTTCTTGTTTCGAAGCTGCACTATCTTTTGGATGACAGAATATTCATCCTTCAATTATGAGATTACTGGGTCTTAACTGCATTAGCCATGTATACATTTGTGCATTATGAATTCAGCCATCCGTAAATAATTACACAAAAATTCATATTTGTTTAAGAGAGATTTTTTTAAAACTCATATGTGATATGCTCAGTTCATTGTGAAAGTTTTTTTACAGTCATTTCGTATGACAAATATGTGAAGCTGCATTGTACCAATTCCTGTTTTCTGTTACATACCACTTATCTTGTAACTGCATGTATTTTATCAACAAGAACATAGTTTCTACATAAAAAATTTTAGGTGCCAAACAATGTGATTCTTCATTTGTATATAATAGATTTTGGCTCACATGTATGATCTACATCATTTTTCTCACTTTTTTCATACATTCATTGCAGCACAAGTTACATGCTTAAATTTATGTGAGAGGGAGCATTCTGTAAACAAATCTGTTTGTTGTAGGAGGTTTTAATGTTGATTGTAGAAATCAATAGAGGTTTTGTTTCTTGCTTTGTATGTATTATTCTTTTCAATAATCCAACAAAGTGTGTAGTTATTACCTTGCCATTTGTTACCTTCTACATATTTCTTTTTCTTGCTCTTCCAAGCACATAATTGAATATTTTTGTTCCATGTAAACATTTTGTGGACATTCTTTCTGTTGATATGCGGGTGTTGGTATTCCTCATAATTGTTCCCAGTTGCATGTTTATGTTGTTACTTTTTCTTTTTTATTTGTTTGTGACCAAAGTGTATTTTAGGGAATTTGTTAGAGGAAATTCAGATTCTTAACAGAATTTAAGTGCCAGTGTGGTTTAGGCTTGCTGATTTGGTAATGGTGTTGGAATGTTTAGGAATATTCCAGTTTTTGTTCCAACTAATTCTCACGAGTAAGTATACATTTTATTAGCCATTAATGTAGTTTGTTTTTTGGGTCTGTTTGTTGTTTAATGTTTTTGGTAACTGTGCATTTTGAGAGTACTTAAGGAAATGCTATAATTGCCTTAACAAAGCTAAATAACTAATACAAGATCTCACATGGAGCTAATACATTGCCATAATCATATCAAGGTTTTCGTCTGAAATTTTCTTTGTAAATTAATGAGTGGTGTACACATCAGTGACATTCACATACTGTTGGAGACATTTTTATTTACCTATCATTATATTTACACACAAAAGTCTTATCATCAGTAAAAAATTATTTCTTCCCATTATCACTTTATAACATTCTATTTATGATTCTATAATATTAATTAAGGGCTGCTGTTAAAAAAAAATTAAGGCGCAAAAACAACTTTCTTTTTTACCTTAGTTTATTGTAATTTTTAACCTTTCATTGTTTATTTTAAGGCTTAGAAGAAGTAATGTTTTCTAAGATGTCATATTAATTAAACTTGAACTAGTTATGAAAATGATGTATTAATTATGAAACCTTTTAAAGTCTTCATTAATTTTGCATAACTAAATAAATAATTTCTTAGCCTAAGGTTGAAGAAACCAAGAAATAATAAATAATTTGATCTAAAGTTTTGAAAATGAAAGTATTTTTCTCAAATGATATAATTAACATTATTTAGCACCAGTTACTATAAATATATCATTTAATTAAAATATTACCTAGACTCAGTTTAAGAATTTAAAAATCTATTTATCATCTTATGGCAAGGAATCAAAGAGTAACTGGGTTAATTCTAATTTCTCTCATATTCTTATTTTGTTAATATAAAACATTTCCAAAGTTACGTAAACTTGATAATAACTCTGTGAGTGAAGGTAGTAGGAATGATGGAATAAAAATTTGCCATTAATTACATTTGATGTCTGAGGAAATTTGTAATATGGATTTATATAAGTGCAGGTCATATATTAGTAAAAGTTTTCCTCTGCCAATTGTTTTCACTTAATATGAGAGCCTTCTTTTAATGTCCACACTAACGTGTTCTACCATCTGGCAACTGACGTCTATGATCTGCCCTCCAATGTAAATCCATATTGGTGCATTATAGTTTCTTTGTGCATATGAGTCATTTAATGAGATTTAAAACATTCTTGCTAAATGTATAAATCCCTATCAGGAGATCTTTATTGAAAAATTTAGTTTTGCCAAGTCATTTATAAAGGGCATTAATGTTTTACATATTTATCATAACCTTTTTAAGTGAACAAGTTAGATTTTTAATTAGGGTAACTTAAATAATGTACTTCACAAAATTATATTTAAAATATCCTTGCCTAAATATCTATTATAATTCTGAAGCTTTGCTAGCCCATCACAATGAATCAAATAACCACATTTTCTATGAATTGTAGATTTTGGTAACTGGGCAGTGTCTACATGATTTAAAGAAAGAACCTTAATTCCATATAATTGTCTTTGAGCTGGATAGAGTGATTATCACATTGAAAATATCCTTATATTATTGATTAAATAAGTCGGATATGAGTTTCCTTGTGCCTTGTGCTTGCTTGCTTCAGCTCTTTTGGAGTGATTTTTTTGCAAAACCTAACAATGATTGGAAAATCCATTTGTTATCCCTAACAAAGCAAATTATAGTGTATGTCAGTTGTTTAAATATATTTAATAGACATGAAAATCTGAAATGATCATTTTTAAGTGGGAGATATATATTTTGGATGATAAGTGTATGTTCGTCAGAGAAAGTATGGTGTGTATATTTTTTATTTATGGTGCCAAACAGTATTAATGTTAGATTATAAACCCTTGTGCAAGTTATTTTTTCGAAATGATATTTAAATGACTTGAAATATGTAATAAAGATTACAAAAATATTATTTTTTGCATTTTTAAGGATTAGTAGCCAATTAATAGTCAATTTTGTTGACTGGCAGGTAGCGAGTATTTTCATATTCTATTCATTTAGGCTGTAATTTGGTTGATGTAGTGACTCTTTTGGCTGCATATTAAGATCCTTTCATGATATGGCTTGGGGGAATTGTTATATGTATGCTTGATGGAAATGGTTGAGTGGTTCATATTGCCTCTTTGCGGGAGTCTTATTTTGAGATTCTGTGCATTGCTATGGGGATTTTGTGCACAAGGGAGTCTGTTCTCTCCCATGGAGGCTGTCTGAACCAAACACAACCATTGTCCCTCTCACTCTGGTAGAGCCGAGAAGAGAGGCGTGCCGGAGGGAGTGATTTCCACCGAATGGACTCGTCTTCGGGGCAACTTAGCACCCCAGGCTCCCGAACCAGCTCGGTACTGCCAGATCTCCTCACCCAGGTAATGTTTGTCTTCAAAGCTATTCAGGAGTCTTTATCATCTAATCTACACAAATCCCATTGTCTTGTTTAGTCATGAATGGTCTAAGTACATAATTCATTTGTGCGAGTATGTTGAGCAAGCCATAAAAACAGCATCAGCGATTTGCTTCTTATCTGACTACATCAGGATCTGGCTTTGGTCAAGTAATCATGTCAGTCAATTGAAAAATAGATGATAGCTTAATCCTTTGAATACCAAGAAAAATGACAAAAAGATGTTATTTGCATTCGAGGTATTGGAATAGTGTGTTAGTCGGCGAAAAGGTAGCTTGAACTCTCTACAGACCACTGAACACACATGCGCCATCTATCATCTATATATTAGAGTTTTTGGTGAAAAACTAGGAGTCACTGTGAGTGATGCTGGCAATTTTAGTTGATTTTTCGTGAGTCACTCAGGGCGATGTTGGCACTCGAAGGGTTAAACCATCACTTAGTGGTATGGTATTCCACCTGAATCTTACAACAATTTTCACGTTAAACTTTCTAAGATATTGAAGAGCTTTGTAAGTGTATCTTAGTAAAACGGTTGAACAAAAGGTGATTCATATGATGGGAGCTGCACAGATGCGATGAATCTGGATGGAGGATGGCCAACTTTTTGCCAAACTGCTGACTTTCCCTCTCCATCCTCTTTTCCCACATTATTGCAACCTCCCTTATGTGTGGTAGATACCTATATGACCTGTTTCATGTAGGCCACTTTTGAGCAACTTACGGTATTTATCAGAATCCAAGCCTCCCCTTTAGCAGACTGTCAAAACAGAAAAAAGATTTTATGACCTAATTTCTCACTGATTGTATTTGGTGTATATTTTGAACACGCGTATTCAATATAGATATACTAGTTTATTCATTAATTGAAACGGTTGGCTACAAATATTTCTGAAAAAAAAATTTAAAATATATTTTTAAAATTAAGACTTAATTAATTAAATTCTGGATCGTAAGTTTGCAAAGAACAATACAATTATTTTATTTTGTTCCATTTGTTTAAAAAACGTCGATTAAACGCATAACCATACTTCCTACGGTTCTATGAAAACTCATCGTCATTTCGCTGCGCATCAATTTGTCATGGTTAGTTCGTCGCGCGTCAATACATCGCACGACAAACTCATCAGCATCAATTCATCTCTCAACAAATTTGTCAATTTGCCTTCCAATTTGTCTTGCGACAAATTTTTCTCTCAATGAAGTTGTCACGTGACGAATTTGTCTAGCAATGATTTGATGCGCGATTAGTTTGTCGAGCAATGTATTGACGCGATGAATTTATCGTGTGACAAATTGATGTCACAGATTGAAGCACAACAAATTGATGAGCGATCAATTGACTGCGATGTATTGACGGTGTATGACTATGTACTTGAATTTAAGATGACCCCCAATTTTTGCAAGCTGAAATTTGAAAAAAACCTCATCTTGGATTCAGGTAAATACGGTACTTTGATAACCAAAACCTTCAAGCAAGGTTTTTAAACACTTAAACACCCCTCTTGGCTACCCTGAGTGGGATTATGCGATATAAGGAATGACCATTGGTGTTGGTGTTATGATGTTCATATTTTACAAAAAAAGATTGTGTGGTTAAAAAAAATTCTATTTAAATGCTCTTTTTTATTTTTTTATAATTACATATTAATTCCTGAGATCTGTATTTCTGCAAGAAATCCCAACATTCACAGGGTCATCCCATACCACCAGCTGAGGGGTTTGTTTGGACACATAATTTGAAATTTAATTTTAAAATGTGTTGCTTAGATGTTGCCCATGTGAAACCCTAAGCACACTTATTATGATGCTTGCAATTACATAGTTAGGAGTAAATGAAAATGATGTTTCCTAGAGGAAGTTGCAGAGGATGGAGAAGATAGACAGATGTGTTGGACATCAGGCTCTGGTCTATAAACTTCATTTGCCCATCCATTTTGCCCAATGCATTTAATTGCTCCAAATACATTCATTAATATATAATACATAATTTGGTGCCTCTAATGAGAACAACCAACAATTTCCTATCATGAGCACGACATGCAACTAGGTGATCGACTCGCTGCATGATTGGATGCTTGGACTATTTGAATTCTTGATTGCTGAATGATCAGTGAATTACTGTACTTAATAGCCAGCTTTTTCCTTCCATTGTATTCTACAGTTTATTCCAAACGGTTATATAAGATAGCAGAACAGTAACCTATTAATATATATATGTACAGAATATTGTGTTTAGAAAAAATATTGAATTTAAATCAAACTCATCATGTTGTCAATAATCATTAATTTTTCTTAAATATTTTCCATTTAGAATTTTGATACCATCGGGGGTATTTGCTCTAAAAAAGATGTTGTGGAGCTTTTCATGCTATACAAGGGAAGTAGTAAAATTCACATTTATAAAATTCTGGCCTAGAAAAAGTCCCAACGGACAACAAAAATTACATGATAGGTTGTAAATTTAGTCAAATTCGACTTTCCTATGACTATGGCAGTTCACAGGTTTAATATGACCCATTTAGTTAATATAATCATATCTTTTAACTGTTAGGTCAACTGTTTTCAATACAACTAGTTAAAAATTATATTTCTGTTGATAATTTTATTGCAAACTTGTGTGGTTTTTGTAGTTTTTAAGTTCTTATTTTTGATGTAGAATCATCTGGTCGTGTTTCATGAAAATCCATGACCTGAAGGTTGTAACCTCTCCTTGTTAGTGTTTGTGCAGAAACTTTGTAAAATACTAATTCCTGTGTTTCTAGAATTATGACATAGCTAGTAATCATGATATATATTACTGAGACGTCTATTTTTTCATGTCTCAGTTCTTCATTAAATATATTATAGAAACATTGTTATTAACATTTCTATTAAATTTTTGAAAAAGTAGAATTATACAGATAGAAACATGCTAAATTATCAGGTGTCTCTCAAAGAAACTAATCGGAAATTAACATAATACCAAAGTTCTTTCTGTAATGTAAATTTTGATAGAGGGAAATTAATTTTTTTTTATTTAAGTCAATAATCAATTAAGCATGCAATTGCCTCAAATTTAAACTTCTATTTTTTCACATGAATTCCTATCTTATAAATATGTATAAAACTTCATGTGGGATAGTAGTTGGAAAATTAGAAGATTGTCCTTTATTCACTCTCTAGATACTAGTTTCAGATGAATTATTTACTTCTTAATAAATAGAAGAGGAGACTACAGCAAGTAAAACTGTGACTCAACAGCAGCTACTGATGATGAAAGCTTGACTCTCGAAATACGTCTTTAGAGCTCTGTTCTTCACGCTAAAATCCTTTTGTATACGGTCGGAGTTGAATCATCAATTCACACACTTCTTTTTCATCTTTGAAACAAAATTTTTCATTTATTAATAGTTTGTGATTTTTTTAATTGCTCTAGCTCGTTCATGTTCGTCTTACGGCTGAAAAAAATTCAAGAATAACCACTTGCAAAGTACTTGGTTATCTTTTATAACTTTGGAGTTACGAAAGATAAGTACTTATTTTTTCAGACGTTTATTCTTGAATTTGTCCTAGCAGAGTTACTCAAAATGTAATTTTTTTAAAAATCGATTCTTGAAGCTTAAATTTTCAATCTTCCTCTAATTTTGCAAAACTTGAGGATGCATAGTTAGTTAAGAATCAGCAAATTTCTGTTTAATTTGGTCTATTCATGTATATACATAGTTATTGCTAAACTGATCTTGTCTCTTAAGTTTCATTTTAATCTGTGACTATGAGACACTTGTAAAGAAGCTCTACAAGAAAGATCGTATCACCAGATGGTGCCACTGGATAAAAAAAACCTGTTTCATGCTAATACAAATCAGCTGTGATTTTTTTCATTTTTATTGTTTTTTACTGTATAGTGTTTTTTACATGGGTGTTCCTTTGACATTTTAATTTTATTTTTCTTAATTTGAGCCAGTGACTTTTTAATCACCTGTTTTGCAATGCTTTTATTATATCTAAATCAGGGGTTCTCAATCATTTTTATTTTCGTACTGTCAAATCAAAAACGAAAATGCTGACGTACCACCAGAATGAGATTTATGGCAATTTAAATCAATTTAAATTCAAATATTATAATAATGTTATGTGCTAATAATCATGCATGTCAATTTTTAATTGAATTGTGTAAATATATTATAACAATATTTTAAGCTATAGGCAAAGCCATGTTTTTATTTTTTTGCCTACCAATTTGCTCTAGCTTGCATACCACAGGTTGAGAACCCATGGTCTAAATAATATACCATATTGTCCCAAGTATAACGCAATGTTTTTTCCAAAAAATTAAATTTAAAAAATAGCCCCAGCGTTATATTTGTGTACTAGTGATTTTAAAAGATCATAAAATCATGTTTTGAATAACTACTGTACATTCTGCATGTTTGTTTACGAGATACAAGATACTTGTTACATTGTAGACACATAAGGTGTACGTTACATTGTATTTGAAAAGCATCTGAGGCGAGAATAGATCAAGTTCAATCGGCAGCTGAACCCCTCAATACTCATTGCAATGAAGTTATAAGTGCGTCAGTCTATTCTTTGTAACTACCATAGCGAGTTTTTACCCTTCCGTTATTTTAACAATGGATGACAAAAAGGGTGTTGATCATGTTGAGAAAAAAGGTTCTTCCAAATCCCAGGTTAACAGAGGAATCCGACGAAGTCATCCCATGAATTTTAAAATAGTCATAGCTAAATTGGTTGTTGTTAAAATCCACCGGAAATGATAAATCAAGGATAACTGTTAGGCTTGCAGTCACGGCCGATGGGTGAAAACTAATTTTAAATCATAAAAGCATGCCAAAGGAAAAGTTACCATTGGGTGTAATCTTTCACGCGCAGGAGAAGGGGTGGATGAACGAGGAGCTTGTGTTAGATTGGCTGAAGGTTATTTGGGGTTGCATTATATTTGAGTTATAGTTTTTCTTGAAAAACTTTCCAAAATCTTAGGGTTGCATTAAATTCGAGGTTGCTTTATATTTGGGACATTACGGTACTATTGGGACTGCCATCTAATTTGATCTGTTAATTTAACCTTTGTCGTACAAAAGGGAACTTAAGTTCCCACAAGTTTCGTCCTCGCATATATTCAGTCCTAAAAGTTGTCGGGCTCAGGTTTCAAGTCCATCGCTACTTCTAACTCTGCTTGAGTTCTCTGCATGGAATGAGTCATAGTTTTGGTATATGCTTACCATGGAGAATAAACAAATCATCGTGGGAATTCTCTTACTCAGCTGGATTTCCTTGTCTCTGTCATAATCATTCAGTTTTTCACCGATTCTGGAGAGGATAGAAGCATTTTGTTTGAACTGGGATATGAAGTTTTGGTCAATTTGAGGAGATGTGTGACCATCAAAATGGCATGTGAATGAATATAAATAATCCATATTAATTTTTCTAGAATTGCAATTCTTTTGATGAAAAAAGTTAAATGAAAATTGCACCATTGTATAAATGTCCTTGAAAAACTCCGTCCACCAGCATCTACAAATTGGATTTAAATTCCGTATGATAAAGGTTAACTGAGGCAGTTGGTGTCAAGAGTCATAATGTACTACATATTAACTAATTTAATAAATTTTATCTTGTAGAATTTTTTTTATTAAATAATATTTGTTGTGACAAAGACTACTAAAGAACAAATTGGTGCCATTTACATGGTCAAGTTAGCTTTGAGAGGAATAATGAAGTAGCTATCTTGTGTAATGGAGCTTATTTCATGTACAAGAAGAAATCAATATAAATTTAATTATTTCACTGTATCAGCATAATAGCAGTAAATGACATTTATCTTTGGTCATGTTTTATTTTTCTCAGGCATTTTAGCTATTATTTGTTGTTTTTATGTAGTTGTATATTATCTTTAATTTTTTGACTTCCCTGCATATTAAGTATTGTGTTAATTTGTTTTACTATTTGCTGATTGTGTCAAAAGTAATATTAATGGCACCTTAGTTATAGACTTACGCTTTTATTCTTTGTGCATTGTATTTAGAAAACAATTGTGGCTTGAGGAATTAATGTTGCTATACCATTTCATTCAAGTAAGAATCAAAACATTTTTCATTCTTAACTGTATATTTATCTTTATGTTATTATTCCATTAAATGACTCAAAACTTATCTTTTTTGCAATTTAGGCATCATCTAGTCCTGGGACTCCTAACCAGAGGCAGGACAAATCCACAAGTGATGAGGTGAGATATTGCAGTCTGGTTGGATGGCGAAATTTGCTCAATATAGTAACTTTCCAGCCATCTTGGAACCATAGGAGAATTTTAGAATATTAGCTGTAATTCTTATTGGCGATTGATTTTAGTTTTGAACTTGTTAACTCCAGTCTAAATATTGTAATTCATATCCCTGAAAAGAAGAGCTTAATCTCTCAAGCTCCTTAATTCTAGGCCCATTATGATGAATTTTTTTAATCGAATATCCTTGAGAAACTTGAATGCCCTTAGAAGGTTCACAAGCATGCTTTGATATTTTTATTGATAATGCATTTCCAGTAAGGCAATGTGGCACATGGTTTAAAATCACCTTCAGTAGAAGTATGATTTGCATTCTACTTTTATTAATCTAAATTCATAGGCACGCTTTGAGGATCTGAGTCAGTTATGGTGCTAGTGTGCACTTAAAGGTTCACACTACACCTAACTGGTTTTGAGTTCATAACTCGACAATAACTGGCCATTTGGCCTCCAGATAATTCCATGCACCATTAAATTTGAAGGTAGGCTTTTTGTGGGAAATCATATCATACTATTTTTCATAGTTTTTGATAAACATGTGAAATTCGGATAGGCAAATAACAGGTGAGCATATGACGAACTTATCTGTAGAAAAAAAGGGCAGTTTATAATGATGGAGCATGAATTCCAGAGAAAACATGCAATGCATTGAGCATGCAATGAATGAATAAGTTCCTTGCTGCAGTTGAAATTAAATAGTATTTTCTTAGATTTTTTTATTAGTTGCAGTTATCACTTTCTGTGAATGTTTTAAGTACACTAAATAAAAACAGCAACTAATATGACAATGATGTCTTTTTTGGTGCAACTGCATTTCACAAACGACTAATGGGGGCACGGAACAAGAACATACTAATACTATGTGAGTATGCCATTTTTAATTGATGTAGTGTTTTTTTTTAAGTTGATTTATTAGTGGAATATAAAAAAACTAATTTTTCCTGAAATTTTATTATTTTAGTATTATAGCGGATCTGCATGCCTGACATTTATAACGTTATATTCTCTGAGTGCATGTGTGATTGTATTCTTAATATATCTTCAGTATGCATCCTATTTTGTAAGATTTCCGTAGTCATCACATTGGGCATACTCTGTATCTTTCCCAACATTTATATCCTTTTCCTTCATTTGATCTATTTCACCAGAAGAATTATTTTCAGTTTGAAAAGGATTTCACATTTGGAAGTTATTCCATCTCAAAATTTATTTTTGGCTGGAGAGCTTATTTCAAAATCACGTTTAACTCTCTTTATGCAATTTGACAGAAAGCTTTGTTTGTATTTTAGGTGTTGTTACTGTGCAAAATAAATGACTAAAAATGGCTATCAAACGTTTGAATTGATAGGTTGTCATGCCTATTTAGGTGAGAGAAATTGCATAATGTAATCTTAAGATCAAGGTAAATATGAAATTGCTATTATTTTTCAGGATGAAATAACCTTTGCATATTTCAAATTTAAATATTGTTCTTTATGTGTATCTTATTTTTCCAAGACCAGTATTTGTTTATTCTTTCTATTAAAAAATACTCCATGATGTTTACAACGAGCTAATTAACAATGACAAAGACTAGCGAGGATATTCCTGTCTGGAAAAAATTTCAACCCACAAAATTAGTTTTCAGAGGTATACATGCTACTCTTAACTATACCAAGGCCATAAAAATTTCCTAAACTCATTTGTGTAGTAGCCTTAATTGTGGATTAGTGTGAAATATTATCTAGCAAAGCTTTGGTGACAGCATGGCAAACATCAAAATGAATTCTTATTTTATTCATAGTGTTGTCATCTTTCAATTGGTGAATTAGTGACATTGTTACTGCTAAGTCAACAACACAATGTAAGAAAATGCTTAGTTCACCCTTCCTATTTACGTGCATTATATTTGCTATAAAGTCATTTAAGTCTTACTTACTTGAAGTGGAAATTTATGAAACTGAAGATGTTCATCAAGCATCGGATATAATTTTGGAAGATTTTTGTTATAATGATTTATATTGAATAAAATTTTGTATGTTAAATAAAATTGCTTGTATTATTAATTTATAAAACTTTCATGTAGCCATTTTGTGATTTAAAAAATTCTTACCTCACTAAAATTGGGTTTCACGGTATAATTACAGCATTTATTATGCAAGTGAATACGGTACTGTTTAGGGAAGCCAACATCTACCCTTGTTGAATTATGATCCAAGGAAGAATGAGATGAAATATATATTATCTTCAGTGCCATATTACCTGGTTTTCTGCACTCTATTGGATTTCTTTGATATATCCCCATGCATATAGAGTTCAGATAATTTACTTTCAATCTTGCTAACTTTCCTGCATATATTAAAATCTCTTGCTTAGTAGTGCATAGGCACATTGTTTCTACGTTACATTCTTTGTGCGTATCTCATTTAAAAAGCCTCCTCTTTGACAAAGAAACAAAAATCTCAATGATTACATTTCCGTTAATTCTGAAATCTATACTCAAGTCTTAATTAATCATTGATGTTATTGGCAAATCATAACAACATTGAAGTGATACTCAAAATATTAAGACTAGATAACCGTCTGATATTTCCTGAATGATTAAAATTCCTACTTTAATCCAAGAGATTGATTAGCCAGAAATACAAACAAACAATATAAAATTCCTTTTTTGTTGAAAGCATAATTAGCTTTTCCCACAATAGAGCTGACATAAATTGGAATTTCCCTTCAAAATAAATGTCTTAGTTTGATAATTTTGAAAGGTGATTACTTTGAGCTTATCATACTTGCTGGGTAGTTTGGTGTTGGTCTGTGGGTAAGGTATAGGGTTTAAGATTTAGTTAACTTACTTTGGGGCTTCAGGATTATGTGGAAACACAGATAAAAAATTATAACTAATAATTGTTAAGAAAGTTCAAATATCAGGAGTTGTTGAAGATGTCTGTAGAATGCTTTTAATCATTGTAGGTTAATAATATTACTGCTGCTTCATGACATTTTTTGTGCTCATTGTTATTACAACTTAATTATATTGATGAAATTTTGCATTCTCATTTGATTTTTATTTTGACATTGCAATAATAAAATTTGAAATTAAGAGAGATTAAAAATAAAACATTTTTTTTTTGAAGTGGAGTTGGTGAGATTTTGTTAAATCAAAAAATCCACCTCTGTCTGTCATCCTTTTCATACTGTTTCAATGTACTTTTTTAATTTAATGTAGAAGTATTTCATAAATTTTGTGAATAATAAATGTGAAATGGCTTTCTAAGAAACTATCTATTGTTTGAAGAAGATTGCGATTATGAAACATTCAATTAATTCCTGATTCATAGAAATTTATGCTACAAAATCTTTAGATAATGTTACCCATTGAGATGTTTGATTTTTGTTCAACCTTGGTTTTACCTTTTTCCTCTTTCTTTTTGTATTTATTTTACCCTTGACCATCTTTGCTGCTGCACTTGCCCAGCAGTATCGGCAGGCCGTCAGTAAGACCCCTCCCCATCACCTGCAGCAGAAGCAGCGGTCATTCCTCACGTTTGGCTTTGGTGCTGGAGGCAGTGGTGGTGGCACAGGGGGCAGCACCGGGGTGATGGGTGTCGGGGCTGGTTCTGCCGTGCTGAGCAGCGGCACGCCCTCGACCAGAAGAGAGTCCCATGTCAATGTGAATGTCACCCCTACGTCACACGACCTCTCGTCAGATACGCCTGAGATCCGCAAATATAAGAAGCGTTTCAATTCGGAAATCCTTTGTGCTGCGCTGTGGGGTGAGATTTTTTGATCTTTTTTTGGAATATCTTGAGTATTTTAAACTCCATAGATGCGGTATATATTCCCGGCCCTTGAATTAATATCTTGGTTAATTTCACAGTTTCGTGACTTTATTTATCATATTGACTGCTAACTTTATTTATCATATTGACTGCTAAGCCAATTTTGCCAAAATTTTCATGGACCAATGATAAAACATTTTACAGTACAATTTAATTGCCCAGGCGCTCCTCAAATTGGAATACTTGATGCATGTGTTTCCATTCTTTGTTATAATGCCATTTAGGTTGCAGAAACTCATTGTTTTGCTTGCATTTAACTGTGATTTAGACTTTATTTGCCCTTAGCAATTTCTGATAAGAGGAAATACAATGCTCTAGGTGGTTTTAGTTCTTAGAAATGTAGAGCTATTCCATTGAAAATAAAGTTGGTCATAATTGAGCACTCAAAAAACGCGAGTCACCTGCCAAAGTTATTCTTTAGGATTAAACTCAACACAGTGTACTCATGGTCACTCAAGAAAAGACAAAAGAGGGAGATGGTTCTTATGAAGTGCCATTTAATGTAAGCAAGTGTTGGTTTGGTAGACTTAGAGCAAGGGCTGATCTGCATAATATCAAGGTGACGTGTTGTTCCCGAGAAATTAGCTTAGATTATTGTGTGGATATTTTGCCCATGAAGTATTTAATATGGACCAAACTGGGCTCCACTAGAAAAAAAATTCCATTTACTATCAATGTTACCAAAGAAGAGAAATCATTTACCGGTTATGTGTCTTTTAAGGATAAGCTCACTCAACTTCAGACTAAGGTTTTTGCAGTGTTGTGGTAAATAACTGGCGTTGACTTTCGCCATCTTCTGTGCATGGTGGAAACATTGGAGACAGTGATCCACCCTATGCAGCAGGCGCCAATAGCTAATGCCAGTTCTTCATAAGTTCACCCATTTGCTAGGTGACAATGATGCAGATTATTTTAATCTCAAAGCTTTCCTTGTTTAATGTTCAGAAAAACCTAGGGCTCTCAAGTGTAATTGAGAGGAATTCCTTCCAGTAACTTAGAAGTCTTAACCCTAAGGCTCGGGTAACAGGTAATTTTTGAGGACTGGTTTAGACATCATTTTATGCCAACTTTCAGGGATTATTGCCTCCTTAACAATCTTTCATTGAAAGCATTATGAATCCTCAACAATGGTTCCTTAACCTTAACATCAAAGTGTACAATCTGCCTTCTAAAACAAACTCATTGATGCAGACTATGGATCAGGGTCTCCTACCATACATGAGCATCTGTCCATATCATCATGGCAACTGATGTTAAAGATTGACCAAATCTTTCAGAAGAGCTGTACCATCGACCATGTAGTGAAAAGCACTGGTGACCAGAGGCGGACTTAGAGGGTGCGAGGCCCCAAGGCGATTGCAGTTTGTGATGCCCACAACTTAAGATTTCTGAATACGAGTTTATATTTTAATGAAGAAACCATGCAAACAAATTTTGAATTATCTATTTAGATACATATATATGGACAGTATAGAGTATGAGCTTCTGATGTCCATCGTGGACCAGTCTTCAAATGGATTTGCGGCAGTTGTTTCACTGTAATGACAACATTTGGCCATGGTTCCTAATTCTACAACTAGCAATTTCACATCGAATCCATCTAGAAAGTCTTCACTTGTTTTACAACAGCGGTTTTCTTCTCTTATGTGTACTAAATTCCTCTATCAACTCAGAATATTCCAGAGTTGGTTTCATTTTTTTCTGTAGATAAAATTGCAAGTGAATTTAATTTTTCTTGAGACAAGGTAGAACGGAGATACATCTTAATGAGCTTAAGTCGAGAAAATTTTCTTTGTGCTGTAGCAGCCATAACTGGTATAGTCAAAACTATTCGGAGCACTATGTACACGTTAGGGTAAATGTCACGTAAGCCATTATCAGTTATGAACTTCAAGGCACCTTTCATATTTGTGCTGGGTGGAAGGATGTTGCAAAAAAATACCGAGTTCTTCATACATCTCGATGTAATTTATATCACATTAGCCCTCAAATTCGAGTATACTTTGAGGATTTTATAATGTTGCAAAAGTTCTTCTGCAATGGCTTGAAGCTCTGATATACAATACAAAAATCCAAAATTAATAGCATATACATAGTTTAGAGACTCAAAACAGGTTTAAGCACATATGAATTTTATCAATGATAACATTAAAGAAATGGATCCTGAATAATTTCTTGTTATCATTGGTACATTCATTCACAATATCATAACTAGGCATTTTTAAAATTCGGAATCACGGTTTTTCTAAATTCTTTTTGAATCTCCAAATTTTCTGCCAGGTTGTTGGATGTAGATAGTGCTGACTCAAAACCTGTTGATCTGTATTTATCAAGCCATTTCAGAAATTCTTCTGAGTAACTGTGCTATCCAAGTGCATATCATCACTTTGCCATAATTTACTGATTGCACTGATTTTTACTAAGATATTTTTACAACCTGCTGATTCTCTCTTGCCTGCGTGCAATGGGTATCTAAGAGGTACTGTAATAAATAGCTGATCAGTTTCCAAAGTTGGAAGGATGAAATCCTAATGTCTCTCATTCTGAATGGTCTTAATGAAATAATGATCATGTATTTAATTATTGATGATGCGGCTCAAATGTTCTTGCATGACTGGATCAGGTTTTTCCAATAATTTTACTAATGCAAGGAAAATTCCACAGTTCTCGGTATGCTCCTCTTTGTTTTCTATATGACCACGAAAGGCTAAGTTATGGACCACTAAATAGGCACTGCACTCTAGCAAGAAGTCTTTGTAAAATATCTCGCCACCGTTGTTTTTCTAGCCAAATTTGCACTTATCCAGGATCATCCAACCATTTAGTCTAGTCTCTAAGTCTACATAACTGAAGATCTTTGCAATTTCCATGTAATTTTAAACAAGCACGCAAATTTTTCCAGGCTGAAGGCTTCTAGTGATATTGAAAATGAGTGACAAGCAAAACAAAACAGTTTTTACATTGAGAATATACCAACCAGCGTCGGAGATGCTTCTCACCGTTGCTTAATACACGATTGTAGTAAAATTAACTAAAATGCCGGTTATTATCATCTAACGGAAAGTCATCATTTTCTCTTAAGATACGAATCGGATCTTTCTGAACAGTATTGCTCAATTGATTATGGGTCAAAGGGAAAATCCGCGCATCAGGATCACTATAATTGGTGAATACACTAAGCTCTTCCCCAACAGCAACCAATTCTGCTGACATAGAAGTTGACGGAGCTCTATTATCAAAGTCATCACACCTTTTTGGGCTATATTTGATAATTACACCTGTTTCAGCTCCAGTATGCACAGTTATGTTGGGGTCTTCAAGATTTTCATATCTACTTTCACAGCTAAAATCAATAAGATTTTCATTTTTCTCACTGACTTTGTAACTAGAATAATTTTTTTCACTGCACTCCTTGAAAAATTTCTCCAAAGATTCTTTAAACTTGTGATTCTTCCAAAAGAGCATGATTTTTCCTTTTAAATGCTCCCAGTTCAAACTTTCTATCTTTATTCCAATCTCTCCCTGACATTTTAATACTTAAACAAGGTTAATTTTTCTTCTGAATGTAATAACGATAAACTAAATACTTGAGTCAGATTAAAATAACTATCTTAACTATGATAATGATTCATGAATACAATAAAATGGTCTACAATAACGCCACTTGGCTATTGGTGATTCACAGGAACCAACTATGAGGAACAGCGAAGTCAGACTATCGTTCCTCGAACATGCCAGTTCTCTTTAACAATGATTGTCATCGTCATTTAAAATGCATGACTAGTTCTTTCTGCTGGGACTTTTCAAACCCAGTATAAACATTTTTTTCACTTCTAATATTAAGCTGCTGACTTATTAACTCTGACGTCCGACGTAGATTGTACAATACATCTGGTGAGAACTTCACATTCCGCTGTTCGACGTAAAATTTACGCCCAGAAAAGAGCAGTGGAATTAAATTTCTGTTTTGATTTTGGATTACCAAATGAGAGATGGGCTAGTTGAGGCCTATTTTGTTCCATCGGTCAACTCGATATCTAACACATCTGCAAAACCTTTGAAACTTGACTCTCTTCACGGTGGCATTCCGTGCATGACTGCACACTCTCAGTGTTTCTTTTTTCCTCTCTCCAGATGTTTCTTTTAATCACTTTTAGCTGTTCTCCAAATAAACATCCGCAAAAGCTTTCTAGACGATGTTTTGGGCACGATTGCTCTCACATCACACGTTTCTTTCCTATAGTTTGTCTTTAGGACAGTGGTTTCCAAACTGTGGGGTGCGCCCCACTTGGGAGACACGATGGGTAGGTCGGGAGGGTGCAAAAGGTTTCTCATATATTTACTGTCATCCTAATCTTGAGACCTACAAATTCTAGCCTTCAATTGGCTAGGACGTATCGTTTGCGTCCATGTTTTTCCTTAAGTTGGCTTTATTAATGGTAATTGTATATCCAGTAGGTATTGTTTATGAACTGTAATTGAACATGGTATAGAGGGAAGATAATTTTCTTAGGTGAGGGGGGACGTGGCTTTGTAATGTTTGGAAACCGCTGCTTTAGGAGCCAGGCATGAGGCCCCAGGCAGTCGCCTAGTGCTGTATTCACCCCTGCTGGTGACTACTGGAATGAGGTAGAACAACAGATTTGAATAACGTTTAGATAAAATTGGCCTGTTTTTGTTTCCGACTTCTAAGGCTTTACATAGCCTGTTGTCTGCCAATCGCAAGACCATTTTATGCAACCTGCAATGCCATTATGAAACCAAACCATTAAGTCTAATACAGATAAATTTGTTTTTTTTTTAAACAAATAAGTGTTTTAATGCTAAAATATTAATATTTATTGATTTTCACAGAATCTTTCGCATTCTCTCAAGTAACTTACAATGTGAACCCTAATGCAGCCTGCCAAAGCATTTACATTTGTTAATGTCGCCCGTCTAAGGAACTGCAACTGCTAATGCAGCCTGTCTCTTCAGAAGTTTACCGGTCCTTGTTCTAGTTGCTCACTTCGGAAACAAATGCCCATGCCTCTATTTGGGACACTGCCATTCCAATTCATTATTTCAATTTTCTACTTGATCACTTCCACTGCCAGCTTACCACCGTCACATTATACACAGTCTTAGAGATTGACTCTGCTGTTTACCTTCTCCATAGACGAAGTATAGAGAAAATATTGTTTTCATGAAAAAAATCTGAATTCGAGATTTCAACCAAAATACATGTTTTTAGGTCCCCTGAACACGTTTTGACTATTTTCACCATAATGTCTGTGGGTGTGTATGTGTCTGTGACTGGAATATTGTGGGTGCTCTAACTCAAAAACTATTAATCAGGTCAATAAAAAATTTTATATTTCACATTTTTGTTAAAGGGACAAGAACTGATTAGTTTTTGGTAAAAATCAGTCAACCGGAAGTGGGTGTTTACCCTTGTCACATCTGTTTTTACTTTCTCCATATACGAAGTATAGAGAAAGTATTGTTTTCATGAAAAAAAATCAAATGAGAAATTTCAATGGAAATACACGTTTTAAGATCCCCTGAACGTTTTGAATATTTTCTCGATGATGTGTGTGTCTGTGACCAGAATTTTATGGGTGCTCGAACTCAAAAACTATTAGTCAGGTCAACGCAAAATTTTATATTTGACATTTCTGTTCAAAGTACAAGAACTGATTAGTTTTTGGTAAAAATCAGTCAACCAAAAGTGAGTGTTTACTCTTGCCACATGTTTTTTTTGAAATATTTGCTTTAATATTTGATAAATGTAAAAAAGGATAAGAATAAAAGTTGAAGGAAATTTAATTTTCTACAAAGTTTGTTCATAACATTTTACCCTATAATGCATTGTTTAAGAGATATTTTTAAAACTAATCTTTTAACTGTCACCACCACATCACCTACTGGCGACTATTGTAAACACTTTACGCTTAGTTACGTCCTTTTTATTTTCTTAATTGTTGGAGCTTCATGGCTACATCCGATATCAGAAGGCTATGGTATAAATTTCTGTTCTTTGTAAAGTCTGAATTTTTCTCGCAGTTCATTGAAATATTTATTGTCATTTAACGTATTTGGAATTTTTCTAAATATTACAGCTATGGAGAAAGTCATGTAGTGGCCACATTAGATTTTTATACTGTTTTGCAATTAAATTTCTTATATAAATAGGGACATCATAAATATTTCCGCAACTTTTCAATACTGTCGGTTGCCTATAAAATTGGTGTTATTATCTTTACCAATACCCTTGTTATAACAGGATTCTACTATATGTTCTATTTCAATGTATAATTTATCGATTTGATTGTTTGATATTTGTATGCAGGTGTTAATTTACTTATCGGCACTGAAAATGGCCTGATGCTGTTGGATCGCAGCGGTCAGGGAAAAGTCTATCAGCTGATCTCGAGACGTAGGTTCCAGCAGATGGAAGTGTTAGAGGGACAGAACATTTTGGTCACCATTTCCGGCAAGAAGAACCGCGTGCGAGTTTATTATCTCTCATGGCTCAAGTCTAAGATCCTGCGCACGGATGGGGTGAGTGATGTACGTGGAAAACTTTTCATTATTCATTTGCCTGTGCCCTTTAATGTTGTGAAACTTGTTGTGGAGTCTTATGTTACAATGGCACGTCTTAGTTGGCATAGGAATAAAGTGAGAGGCACTGAGATGAATTGGGGTACTTTTGCTGTCTGAATTTTTGTGCAAGTTTAAAAAAATTGTGCAAATTTTCGGTAAATGATGCTCCACCTTTTTAGGGAAGACAAAAAAATACCTGTCTTATTGATGATAATTTTTATTTGCACAGATTTTATTGTTCATCTATTATAGTATTATTTCGAAATTAAAATACAGTAAAACCTCCAATTAACGAAATTCAAGGGACCCAATTTTTCATCTATTCGGAAATTCGTTCATCGGAAGTTATTGGGTGTTGCATAACTTCAGGGGCACATTGCCTGTTAGATTATACAGGAGCAACAGGGTTATCCAAATGAAGGCGTATGCGCAGATATGGCGTAACTCTATTAAAATACGCCCATTTTCACGTAAAAGTATCACATAAGTGTACGATATTCAAAATGCGCCCTCAATGTTTAATAACCAGCCATATTGATTTGAAGCTCCGATGACATAATGCTTTCTTATGGGAAAAAGGTCCACTTTCATTCATCTCGTTTTGCAATGTTTGACAGTGGCAAGCACCAAATAACTGAAATGAAATGTTATTTTTTCTAGCATTGATTGGCAGGTTTTGCACGAAAACATCCTCGGCAATTTTTTATTATATGACTTTTTTCGAGGTTGCAATGCGTGAAACTCGCTGAGCCTATCCTAAAGCATCTGTTGAGCCGCTAAGTTTATAAAATAATATTGACAGCAACGCCACTTCTTAACACCAATTAATAAACTACTATTTGACTACTGTGGCGCGGGTTGCAAATATTTCAAAACGAAATGATTGAAAGCAGCATTTTTCTCATATTTCAAATTCTTTGTGAATTCTCGGGAAACGGCAGTCTCCACTTCCCTAAAAGCATGCATAGCGGCATCACTACAACTCTCGGACTAGATTGTCAATGGCGCGAGAATGCCAGAAACACAGGAAATACGTCATCATGATAGAAAACGTGCTATGATTGACTTGTTGTAAGCTTGATGCTAATTGGCGTGATGGCGACTGTTTTCAATCGTTTTCCGTACGTATGTAAGTGAAAAAATATTTAGCAAGCAAAATTTCGTTCTAAAGAGGTAAATATAAACGGAAGCGACCACTTTTTCTTTTGTTGTTCGGAAGTTTTCGTAGTACGGAAGTTCGTAGTAAAGAGGTTGTAATTAGGGATTTTGTATATAAGTTTGGCGGGACCGCCGTCAATAGTTCGCTATCTGGAGGTTTTCGCTATAAAGGGGTTCGTAAGGTAGAGGTTTTACTGTAGTACCAGATTTTGACAATTGATGTTAATTTAAAATAGTTGAGTAAATAAATCCATGCTAATTGTTGCTATTTATCTAATTTCACAAAATAAATGTCATATATATCTTTATTAATATACAGCTATGATTTTAAATTTTGATTAAAGTTAATTAGATAATATTCTAGGCCAACAATCCTCAGGTTGAGGCACATGAGGCCACCAGATAATATCAATGTGGCTACAAGCAAAATTATATTTTAAACGTAGCAATAATTAATATTAAAAATGTGATGAATACTATGGTCAATTTTTTTTATAATTAATATTTGTTATTGTTATTTATCTCAATAAACTTCTTAGGTGCTTTATGTAGAATAACAAATATCACTTAGATCCTTAATTTAACAATGGGCCACCACAACATGGCAGTTGGCCTCAGATGCAGCTGCGACAAACTTTTCTCCAAGAATCACTATTCTAGACCCCTTTCCTTTGGTTGACTGAATGCAACACAAATATATGGCTTAAAACGACAACTTATTTCTTGCTATGTAAAATTTCTTGTTAAAAATGAGAAAAATTGTATTTTTCAAATTCCAAAGTAATTTTGGGCTAATTCAGAACATTCGTATTCTTTTAGCAATTAAAGTAAACTTCATCCATATCTCGTTTCTAACCTACTTTAAAATTTAGTTTTAAAATATCATACACTTGCTCTAATGATAATCAAATGGGAAAATGAATGGTACCTGGAATCAAATTCGGGAGCCTTTTCTCAGGTTTTCAAATTTTCTTGATCATAACCCACGATCACCTCTTTGTAAAAGAGAAAATGCTGAACTGGTTCAAAAGCATGTTGTTATCTTCCAGAAAGCTCTTTTGCTCAGAAAGCAGCTGTAATAAAATATCTTGAATGTACTTATTTTATCTGATGTGGCCACCACATGACTTTCTCCATATATGTAATATTTCTAAAAATTCCAAATAGGTTAGATATTAATAAATATTTTAAGAAATTGCGAGAAAATTTTAGACTTTACAAAGAGCAGAAATAAACTCAAACCATAGCCTTCTAATATTGGATATAGGCACAAAGCTCCAATAATTAATAAAAGAAAAAGGAGCATTACTAACACGTAACTAAGCGTTTATTGTTAACAGTAGTCGTCGGTAGGTGGCGTGGTGGTGGCAGCTAAAATATAAAATATCACTTATTCAATGCATTATATGGGAAAATGTTTCAAACAAAGGTAGAAAATTAAATTTCCTACAACTTTTATTCCAATACATTTTTACTTTCTCCATATAGAGGAAAGTATTGTATTCATGAAAAAATCGACTTCTAGGTTTCAACGGAAATACACGTTTTGAGGTCCCCCTGAACACGTTTTTGACCATTTTCTTGATGTCTGTGTTAGTGTGTGTGTATGTGATAACTTTTTGTGGGTGCTCTAACTCAAAAACTAATAATCAGGTCAACGCGAAATTTTATATTTAACATTTTTATAAAAGTCACAAGAACTGATTAGTTTTTGGTAAAAATTGCTCTACCAGAAGTGGGTGTTTACTCTTGTCACATATCCGTTATTTTGAAATATTTGCTTTAATATTTGATAAATGTAAAAATGCACTGGAATAAAAGTCGTAGGAAATTTAATTTACTGCAACCTTTGTTTGAAACATTTTTACATATAATGCATTGTTTAAGAGATATCTTTAGCTGCCACCACCATGCTACCTACTGACAACTTTTGTTAACAATTGACGCTTAGTTATGTCTTAGTAGTGCTCCTTTTTATTTTCTTAATTGTTGGAGCTTTGTGACTATATCCAATATTAGAAGGCTATGGTTTGAGTTTATTTCTGTTCTTTGTAAAGTTTAAAATTTTCTCACAGTCTCTTAAAATATGTATTATTATGTAACCTATTTGGAATTTTTAGAAATATTACATATATGGAGAAAGCCATGTGGTGGCCACATCAGATTTTTACATTTATCAAATATTAAAGCAAATATTTCAAAATAACGGGTGTGACGAGTAAACACCCACTTCCGGTTGACCGATTTTTAAAAAAACTAATCATTTCTTGTCTTTTATAAAAATGTTAAATATAAAATTTCTTGTTGACCAGTTCAATAGTTTGAGTTAGAGCACCCACAAAAAAGCTATCACACACACAGACATCATCGAGAAAATGGTCAAAACATGTATTTCCTTTGAAATCTTGAAGTCTATTTTTTTCATGAAAACAATACTTTCCCCTATACTACGTATGGAGAAAATAAAAAAGAAAATATCAGAGCCCTAATGGTTAATACTAATGGCAAATGGAGAAACTTCCTAATAACCATGCCATCAGCATGACATGCTAATATGATGCTGTAGTTCGTCTTCTCATGAACTTGTTTTTATTGTAACTGTCTTAACTCATTTGACACACATGGTCTTGTTTGATGGAACATCAAATTTTAGAGGTACTTTGTATGTACTTCCTATTTTTCCTAGTTTAATGCATGTTTTTTTTCTTTCGTTTATAACCAACTTTTGAAATTCAAGAATTTTTTCATATTCAGCCAACGTCTTCCGTGCTATTCTTGTTTTAGTATGCATGCTAGATCATGTCTTTTCATAAATCTGTGACACCTTGGTGTTATCCCAGCAAAATCAGTAAAACTTCTTGCCATGGCTATTCTTTTCACTTCATATCAAATCATTTTGTTTGATACAGCAATTCCAATTTTCCTGTGATGTATTGCCTAATTTTTAACATCTTCCAGTTATGACCATTCAGCAGCACATTTACAGAAAATTTTCTTGCTCAAGTCTATCACCATTAATTCTTCTGTAATATCTTTCAGCTGCTCTTTTCTCTTGAACTATGGTATACTTCACAACTTGGAGTTTAAATGTCATAGTGTATGTAAGCCTTTTTTATTTTGAATCCATTGGATTAGCACCGAAATTTGCAATCTCTCTGTATATTAAAGTCGTAGTCGATCTGTCGGTCAGTAGTCTAATCAAGTGATGAAAACTGCCTGTAACTCAAAACATTTTGATTCTTTTTCGATGAACCTTTCATGAATTCCTTGGCCTTATCCCTCTAATCTTTAAGCTGCTCGCCATCTACATTCAAGTCATGGGTTAATTTCTAAGATTATTTTCTCCATTTGTTTAACATGGGAATGAGTATAGTACATTAATCATTTGCATTTAAAAATTAAAATCATCTTAGGAGTTTAAGACTTGAAGCAGCAAATGTCTAAAAATACTAAATTTCATTTTCCTGTCATCGATTTTTGAACACTGTAAATGACCGAATATCAGCTGATGTTTTTTTTTACTACAATTGGTCATGAAAAAATTGCCCCCTACTTAAATTCAGGTGTGACCTAAGAATTGGTCACAGTAACTCACAGGGTTATAGATGGCAGAACGGTAACAGCAATTCATCTCAATGCCTTCATGTTTTACTAATTGTATTAATGTATTTTTTTTTGTAAAATAAAATAAATATTTAACAAACAATGATTATTTACTAATTAACAATTAACTAAATCTTAATAAAAATCGACATAGTATCATAGTAGTCAAACCCATATCTACTAAAATGGGAGACTACATCAAGATATAGGGTGCATCTAAATCACAAATTTATAAAAACAAACACAATACACATGATAAAAATTATAAAGTAATTCTAATTAGACACACAGAAGTAACTAATAATGTTCAGGCAGCAAATAAGTATGGACTTTGTGAATCTAATGTTCGAAGATAGAGACTTCAGAAAGAAAAGTTGTTTTCAGCTAAATCCACACAACGTGCATTTTCAGGATCAAAGATCAGTCATTTTCATTCAATGGAAGAGCATGTATGTGAAAAGTTTGCATAAACTAGGTTTGCCAGTGACTGTTGAAGTGCTGCAAATGAAGGCTTTGGGAGTTGTTGCTGATCTTAAGATACCAAGAAGTTCTTTCAAAGCCAGTGTGGGGTGGTCAAGACAGATGATGAAATGCTGTGGTTTTTCACTAAGTAGGTGCGCAACACAACACGCCTAATTGCAATTTTTGAAGCTCAGCATATTTTTGGAAACTTTTTTCCTAGATTCAGTCTAAAAAACAAGGGTGTGGCTTATATGCAGTGGCGGCTTAAATGCGGGTAAATATAGTATGTCTTAAAAAACAAGTTCTGTGCCAGATAAGGGATGTTTTTTTACCATGAGAACATATCTTGTATTATATGATGGAAGCTAATGGGATATTATGGTTCGATTGATGAAATTTCGATTTACGAAGAATGTAACCCTTTCGTACTGGCAGTCTCTGACTTACATATTTAATTTGTTCCGCGAAACATAAGTCGAAAATTACCTAAGTTGGAAATTACTCTTACACATATGTTCGTGTATGTTAAACAAGTTAGAAAAATGTATGCATAGCATAATTTGGGTGCATTAGGATATTTATTATAATCCATTTTATATAATTATTGTGCACTTATAATTTCATGTGAATTATGTATTCAAAATTTTGATAAATCTTAGATACAAGTTCAAATAAATCAAAAACAATTGGGATACATATTTTTCCTTATAAAAGCATTGCACTCGTTGCCATGCTAATACAAAAATTTCATTAGAAATTTTATTGAAATTACGCATTAATAATTTCGTAAAAAGCTGGTATATACGTTCAAATACAAATAAACACGGGATGTCACACACTGACACAACTAGTGAAAGCATGAATGCACACTCTCAGGAAATGAATCGCAGACGATGAGTCGGCCGGCATTATATATAAATTATTTTATTATAATTATATAAATATTTATTAATATATAATACTAGTAGAAGGTGCTTGCATTCTGCAAGCATATCATCTCACCTTGAAAAAACATTCATTTTTCAGACAGATATTTCATCATTACAAATATTTTTTTAATTCTAAATATTTCACCTCCGGAGCGATTTTTGTTTTTCCCTTATGTAAAAATAATAGATTAAAACAATCCCCAAACTTTGCAATTTTAAGAATTTTTATACTTTCTCCATTATGGGGTACCAATGCTACACATTTCTGCCAGATTTTAAAATTGTAGCACTTCTAGAAATGAAATAATATTTTTCTAATTGTTTAAAATTTAAACATTTTTAACGTCCGCCGCAATAAATTTATGGAAAGATTCAAATGTTTATTTGTGCAACTGCACTACTCTGTAAATAACTTGAAAATATCAGCTTCCTAGCTCATCTCGTAGTACCTAAACAGTTATCTGTTTAAACTTCAAGAATTTTTAATGGCAACAAATTAAAATATCAAAATTTCTATAATCCCTATTTCGTTTTTTTTACAAATCCTACCTCTAAAAATAATTTCAGCTCTGTAGCACATTTGGAAATACATAAACCTTGAAAATTTGTTTAAACAATTGCGAATTTTTAGCGGTCGCATTGTTGCACTTGTTCATGATTTTCGTTTTTTCTAGTCGGTTTTGCACAAAATCCTACCTAAGAAAAAAAAATTCGAATCTCCAGCTCATCTGGAAGTGCCTAAACATTAGTATCCTCCTATATGTTATATACTCCTTTTCCTCCTCTGTAAAAAACGTCTATATAGAATGATAGTTATAATATAATATGCATCTATTTATTTCATAAATAATGTATGGTAATGTTAGAACAAATTTTATATTATATAAATAGAAAACGTTCCCGGCAATGAACCTATACTTGAAGTTGGTGATACGTAAGTTGAGTCACCCATAAGTCCGGGACTGTCTGTATATGCCAAAAGGAGAGGATTCAAGAGTATGCATGTGCAGTAGATAAATTCTCCTTATGGAGTAAGGCATAGAGTTGACATGCATAGGGGCAGTCCCTAGTTTATTATTAAAATGCTGTAAATACTGTATGTAGCTCTTGAACCAACAGAACATACACTGCCTGTTAGGGAATCACTGGGTGGGCAGAGCAGGCACTCCACCGGAGACTTAATGTTTACATTTGAACTTAAAATGTGAATACGCATATGTTATGCTTGAAACTACCAGTCCAATGCCAAATGGTTTAACAAAATACTGATAAGTAATTTATTCTCAAAGTGACCCTCCTTTTCCTTTACCATTATGAGGTTTTATGTCATAGTTACATATAAAATAGAGTAGTTTGTAAAACAATTTTGGTATTTTCTCACAAATGCATTTATTTCCCCATTTTCAACAAATTCCATAAAATATCGGTGTCTTGAGTATATCGTATCATTTCTATATGATCAGGCATATAAGACATGGTTTTTATTAAAACCTGTTTAAATTGACTATTTTAAATATGCACATTTCTGTGTATTTCTTGTGGGGACAAGAATGCACCTGCATTTGAACCTGTGACCTCGGGATGCAAATTTTCAAGCCTATTATGCTTTAACTATGGCCTGAGATATTGCTCTTTTAAATTGCTCAAGTATTTTAGTAGTTCACAAACAAATGCAGATTATACAACTGAGGAAATATAACTCTTACTATATTACACTAGTTTGGATTCAGCGCAGGATATAACTGTAATTGCATGCAACAAGTGTTGATAATCGGCAAATCTGGAGAGGGAAGTGCGGAAAGATATTTAATCTACAATAGTCATAGTAAGACAGATTGCATAATTGGATGGCGTACTTTCATTTATAATGAGTAAAGGTTTGCAGAAGATAACATAGAAAGTTAGTTGTAGTCTGTGCACCATGCATTGCTGCATCATTTGCACAGTTTTGGCAAGCTCTGCTCTTCAAAGCCCAGTTGGCTTGTCTGTAGTAAACTTCTATTATGAGCAGTGTTCGTAACACTACTTTCAATGTAAAACTAGCCTTAAAATTTTTCTCATTGTAAAACTACATATTTTGTAATTTTCTATTACTAATAAATGCCACCTTAGGACAGCGGTTTCCAAACATTACATTGCCGCATCCTCCTCACCTAAGAAAAATGCCTTTGCACCTCCCCCCCCCCTCACCTAAGAAAACTGTCTTTGTGCCCCCCTCTATATCATGTTCAGTCAGAATTCATAACAATACCTACTGGACTAACAATTGCAATTAATATAACCATCTTAAGGAAAACAAGGAGGCAAATGATACGTCCTAGCCAATTGAGGGCTAGGATTTGATGACTGCATATTCTAGGTCTTACATTTAGGATGGCTAAATGGATAGCAAATATACGTGTAATATTTTGCACACCCCTCGATCTATTCCCTGTGCCCCCCTCCAGGGGGTCGTGTCCCACAGTTATGAAACCACTGCGTTAGGACAAATGATGTGTTAAAATTAAGTAAAAATGGCTCTTCTATTTGCAGCATAACAGTGAATGACTTTGTTTCAATTAAATTTTGCTGTGATGTTTTTATTAAGAAACAAAATTATACTGAGATTCAGACCAATGACTTTTAAAGTAATTATTATGAAATATAGTGGCATAGATAGTTTTAGTTCTTAAATTGCTAGTTTAAAATTTTCCAAGCCATCTTTGTTAATTGTTTTGGCTTTGCGATGCATTGCATTATATGATGGTGTCTTATATCTGTACCTATTGATCCTGCGCTGTATTCTCTCTCTATCTTCCCTTCATTGTAGCAAGTTGAAAGGCGGAATGGGTGGATCAATGTGGGGGACCTGCAGGGTGCTGTCCACTTTCGCATTGTCAAGTACGAACGCATCAAGTTCCTGGTGATTGCACTACGAGAAAGTATTGAAATATATGCCTGGGCCCCAAAGCCTTATCACAAATTCATGGCTTTTAAGGTGTGTAGCTTAATTAAATAAATATTTGTAGGCAGTAATATGTGGAATTTTTGCATGTTGAAATAATAAAAATTTTTGACATTGTCTTTTTCCACTTTACTACAAAGTACCGTATTAGTCCGAATACAGTCTCCCCCTTTTTGGCCAAAATATTAGTAAGAAAAGTAAGGGGGGGACTATATTCGCACCCAAAAAATTAGCAAACAAAAATATCACCGCCGGCAGTAAGTATAGGTAACAATAAATGCCCTCACTGATTTGACTGTTTCATGGAGAATTTCTTTATACATATGCCTCAGTAACTCGGTTCTTTTTGTTCACTCTTTGGAATCCTTGCCTTAACGTTAGTATTTTCATAATAGTGGGAATTGCAGAAGTTTTAGCTTTGAAAGTGTTGATTGGTCAATTTCATCCCTTCCCTAAGTCGCAAATATGCAAATATTGATATGTAGTGGTGTTTAGAGAAAATGTCACTACGATGAAAGAAATTATGTATCTTCGTTACCCGTCAATCTGTAGTGATCCCTAGGGCAGTAGGCAATTCTGTCAGCTGATCAGACTGTCCAGTTGCACAGCTGTTGATCGTATATAATGCAATTGCATTATAAAAGTATTACTTACGTAAATCAAACCGAGGTGTTGAAGGTGTTTCAACTATCTACAGAATGTATTCCTTGATGCGATATCCCGAGGAATAAATATGGGAAGTAACGAAAATACGGGTAAAATAAATTATGAAAAGAATATGTTAAATGGAAATCTGGTGATAATTCCTTTTTTATACAGGCACGATTCAAGTAGCCATTGTAAATGGCATCTGAATGATACGAATGGAATTTAAATAACATTCATAAATGAAAATTTTCAAATTTAGTCCAGTAATACTTGATACATATTTAAATTACGCCTGCAACTATAACATGCAAAACGTGTTGTCACCGTTTCATTATAAATTGATAGCTAGCTGTAACTAAATTGCTCGTACATATTAAAACTCATTCTTTGGAATATTACAATATGATCCAAACAACTTATGATGCCTACTTTCGATTTAATCATTTATTTAATACTTATATTGGCTTTAATAGATTTGAAGTCATCACGGATATGTAGCTCTTTGTTCCCAAATTTCGTAGTTTAGCGTTATAAAACCCTACAAATACATTCGAACGGAATATTAAATTGATCAAACTTATTTGTGAAGCAAAAATGTGTGTACGTATTAGAATATACTGAATCTGAGTCCAACAATAGTTGCTGTGGTAACACTCGTAATAAGTGATAAAATGGCAAAATCACCAGTATTTATGTGAAATTCTAAGAAACACAATCGATAAGCAAAATTCTACAATAAAAATTAGAATCTTCATTCCTTTCCTCAGAGAATAGTACAAATCCCGCACCGATATTACAATTCTAAGATATTTTAATGTGCAAGAGAAAATTACCTTGCACGATGGATTTCAGATTTCCCATATAAATCAAATTGGAAGGATAGTTCCTGGAATCGAACCTGGGACTTCAATCTTCGCAACAAAAAACTATCCTCGGTAGCTCAGCCCATGTAGCATGAGATTTCCACCAAGTTTCATGAAAATCGGTCTATTGGTTCCAAAGTTAATAGAGGGAATGGAAAGATAGACAGACACAACGAAGCCTAAAGTAGGCTAAAAAGTGAATTCTGTAATGGGGTTCAAACTTTTTTCCAAAACTGAGGCTTCAGAAATAGGGGGGAGATTATATTCATGGAGGGACTATATTCGGACTAATACGGTAATTTGTAATTGCCCATGTACACCAATATAAAAATAAATTAATCCACATGTATATATATAAACATTCTTTTACACGGTGCGCCAAAATGCACTCGACCCACTTAAATGAAGGCATTTAGAGCGTGCCATGTAGCTATGGAAAGGTTTATGTTGAACAGATAGGAAGTTCCGTTCAATGTCTCTTAACTGAACCAAGAGCAGTGGAGAGAGTCTTACTCACCTACAATGAAAAAGTGAAACAAAACAGAAAAATGTCAAACTTCCGTATTTTCCTCTGCTTACCAAAGGACTTGGCAAAATATTTAAGAACATCTGGCATTATGTCATTTACACCAGCATCAACAGCCTTAAAAACATTTTGGGAAACACAAAAGATAAAATTCCAAACCTTGAGAAGTCTGGAATTTACAAAATAAATTTCACAGATTGTCACAAATTTTATATAGGACAATCAAAAAGACAGCTCCAAACAGTAAAGAACACTTGGCATACTTTAAGCATGGTAGATTTTAAAAATCAAGCATTGCGAAACACATTCATGAAACGGGACACTCGATAAATATTAAGGGTTTGAAGTTAATAACACCCGCAAATCAAAAACTTAATGCATTGGAGGGTTTACTCATCTTAAAAAATTAAACTAATGTCCATCAGCGGCGATCTCAAATCCATCCCACGCTCTTAGGAAAAAATCTGATGTGGCCACCACATTACTTTTTCCATACCTATAATATTTCTAAAAATTCCAAATAGGTTAAATGATAATAAACATTTTAAGGGACTGTGAGAAAAATTCCAAGACCATACAAAGAACAGACATAAATTCATACCATAGCCTTCTGATACTGGATATAGCCACAAAGCTCCAACAATTAAGAATAAGAAGGAGTATTACTAAGGTATAACTAAGCATAAGCAAAAGTGGTTACAAAAGTCCCCTATAGGTGGTATGGTGGTGGTACCTAAAAATGTGGTTTTTAAAATATCTCTTAAACATTACATTACATGGGAAAATTTCTCGAACAAAAGATATAGACAATTAAATTTCCTACAACTTTTATTCTTATGCTTTTTTACATTTATCAAATATTAAAGCAAATATAAAAAAACAGTTGTGACAAGAATAAACACCCACTTCCAGTTGACTGATTTTTACCAAAACCTAATCGGTTCTTGTCCCTTTAACAAAAATGTGAAATATAAAATTTCTCATTGATCTGATTAATAGTTTTTGAGTTTGAGTGCCCACAAAATTCCTATCACATACACGCACACAGACATCATTGAGAAAATGGTCAAAACGTTTTCAGGTGACCTCAAAACATGTATTTCTGTTGAAATCTTGAATTCGATTCTGTTCACAAAAACAATAGTTTCCCCTATAATACGTATGGAGAAAGTAAAAATGTTTGGGTTTAACCCCACTCCTCGAGCAATAAACCCTTCAAGTACGCATACTCCAAAAGCGTTCCCCTTCCCCACATGCACCCTTACTGGACATCCCATCCACAAAATCCTCCCACCACTTTATAAAGACAACGGAAATACTAGCACTGAAAATGGATCATAAATAGGGTATGGATTTTTCAGGTTTCAGGGTATATATCGGGTTTTATTATTTCCCTTTTCATTCGGGTTAAAATTGGGTATAAATAACTTGCAGATTTTTCGAGGTTTTAAAAAAAGTTCGATCACGGGTAATTTTTGGGTTTTATTATTTTGTAATTCGGATAAATGATTTTTAAATAAAAATCTTGTTTAAAATTTTAAAAGTTTTATCACAATCAAAACTTTTGAATATACCTTAAGTAGGTTGAGAGTGTGATATCATGTGTTAAACGCCTCCCGGTGGAGAGGAACACCTCGCAGGCTGCACAAACATCTTGCTTCTCGTTCAACTTCTTTGAAAACACACCAGATGTTAGTGAAATAATTTTTCTTTCATAGCGTTTTCAACTAACAGACACTTGGGTTTTTTTTTCCTTATCCTATCAAAGATTTAACAGCGACTAGCTAAGGTACGTCCTTGACATTTCGTGGTGTGAGCGAACCAAGGAGATTAAGATTGTGTTACAAAGTAAGCGTACGGATAAATAATAATAAAACAAGAGAATAAACAGACTGATCACGAACATCTCAGATAACACTCAAGTGCTGAGGTGCCTACAAGTGCCAGAATAGAAATTCTGTGACCAAATCTAAAAAAAATTGTGTTTAAAGAAAACTAATAATTTCAGGTTTTACCCGAAATTTAAAAAAGGCAATCGGATGGGGAAAATCAGGTAAAACCCTAAAAATCCATACCCTAATTATAAATAGATCAAGATTCTTTAAGAATCTATTTTCAGTGAATTACCACTGAAAATGGCTGCTTTGTAGCTGAAATGCGCATCTGGTTTTTTACAATCTTATTGTGGCTATTGAAGACGCCTGAAACAAGTACAGTGGAACTTGGTTAGTATGTTCCTCGTTAGCACGTTTTCCTCTTTAGCACGTCGATTTCTCAAGGTCCTGAGTCCATTCCATTTAAATACTTGTTAAAAATACTTGGTTGTCTTAAAACAATTGTTTCCTGGTTAGTATGTTCGATGAATCGTCGCAAAAAAATGCGCCACTCCATAACTTGCCTCTTAAGTAAAGAAGCTGAAACCTTTTCCTACCTCTTTCCCTTTGACCATCTAGTTTTCCTTCTAACACATCTTTAATCATGCTCTGTTTTGTCAGGTAATGTCCAATCCAGTTTGCCTTCCTCTTTCTGATAGTCTGTATAAACATTCGCTTCTCTCCTACTCTTCGTAGCACTTCATCGTTTTTCATCCTATCTGTCCATTTTATCTTCAGCATTCTCCTCCAAGTACACATCTCAAAGCTTTCCAAGTATTTGATGTCATTTTTCCTTGAATATTATCAAGGCAAATAACGCGTTATAAATTTATCATGCAAGTGATATTGTAAAACTTTTCTATACATTGATTGTCCTGCGAAAATATTCAAAATAGTAATCTAGGGGTACCAAAATTATGCTCACGTGCATACACAAAATTATGACAAAATGTCCCCACCAGTTCACATTTCAAAGCTTTCCAAGTATTTGATGTCATTTTTCCTTAGCGCCCATATTTCTGCCCTGTACAAAGCTATACTCCATACATAGCATTTTATGAGCTTCTTGTGGATATCTTCCCTTAAATTCCCCGTAAGTAGGTGTATCTTTCTTCTGAAAGCTGCTTTGGCTTTTCCTATTCTAGTCCTGATCTCATCCGTACATTTTGCTTCACTTGTTATGATGCTTCCAAGGTATTTATAGTCTGCAACTTGTTCTAAAGGCTTTCCCCCAATAGTTATGTTCAGATTCTGTTCTCTACCCGATATTCGAATGACCTTGGATTTTTCTGTATTTATTTCCATACCGTATTTTCTACCTGTTATCACTAGTCTATTTATCATTTTTTGAAGCTCCTCTTCCTTTCTTGCTAGAAGTACTTGATCATCCGCGTATTTTACTGTTCTTATAATCCTTCCTCCAATTTTGAAATCCCCTGTGCCTTCTAAAGCTTCTTGCATTAGACTTTCTCCATATATATTGAATAGGGTTGGCGATAGGCAGCAGCCCTGTCTTACTCCTCTACCGATATTTACTCCGCAGGTGTCTACATTCTCCAACCTGACCTTTACAACTTGATTCACATATAGATTCCTGATCAGTCTCCTGTCTTTCCAGTCTACACTTATATCCTTTAATATCTTCATCAACATTATCCAATTCACTCTATCAAAGGCCTTCTGCCAGTCTATGAAACATATGCAGATATGGTGACTGTACTCTATTGCCCTTTCTAATATGATTCTAACTACCCCTATAGCATCTCTAGTTCCTCATCCTTTTCTGAAACCGAATTGATCTTCCTCTAACATTTCTTTTTCCTTTTTCTCCAGCCTTTTATTAATAATCCTCATGATGGTCTTCGAAGTGTGTGACAGAAGGCTTATCGTTCTGTAGTCTTTACACAGCATTGCCTTGGTCTTCTTCTTTAGAGGGATCATTGTTACTTCTAGTTCTAGAAAATCCCGAGGCCACTCTCCCATGTCATAAATCTTATTAATTAATTTCGTGATCACTTTTAGTCCTTCTGATCCCATGACTCAGCCTCAGCCGGCATTCCATCGCTGCTTGTGGCTTTCCCTTTCTTTAGTTCCACTATCGCTTTTTCTACTTCGCTCTCCATAGTACTTTGTCCTAAGTTGTCTTCATCAATGTTTTCCTCATCTTCCAGTTCTATTTTTCGATATATCGATCGATATATCGTTTGGTAGTCTACATTGCAGCATAGGTACATACGGAATTCTTTCTACGGACAAACGTTGATTCAAGTACATCACCTTTTTGAACTTCGCGAATAATTGGTTCCAGAAAACAGATGCAAAATGCAAGTCCTATTTTCACATAAGACACAATGTAATAATGGAAGTACGGTTCCAGTCAACCAAAAAAAGTCTCTTTTTTATCATAAATGATGCAATTTAATCGGCACAAAACAGATATAATGATCGTAAAAAGTTTTGTCGCAAAGTGCAAATTCGCGAACTGCAAGCATGCGAAGTTCAAAATGGTGGTGTAGTCTATGTGAATGTATGTAACTTGCTTATCACGTTTTCCTTGTTAATACGTTCATTTGTCCTGTCCCCTGCAAAAACCTACTAACCAGGTTTTACTGTATTTTTTAAATGCTTGTTCTTGAACTTGAGCTTTGCTTGATGGTGATCCACAATTTCTGAATCATGCAAGAGCATTTAAATTAAAGTTTTTAAAATAAGATTATGGTTATTGTTAAGAGTTATCATATGCAATGGTGCTGACAAATGAACTTTACACCAAACCAGTCTTTTGGAGAGCTAAATCACCGTCCACTGCTGGTGGATCTGACTGTTGAGGAAGGAACACGTCTCAAAGTGATCTATGGGTCTGCCGATGGCTTCCACGCAGTTGATCTTGACTCTGCATCAGTCTATGATGTATACCTTCCAAAACATGTAAGCATTGCTAGGAAAATATCTAAGAATCTCAATGAATTGTTTATAGTTGAAGGCTGTGGTTATTATATTCAAACAATATTGAATAGGATCTGTAATGCATTCCTCTTAGTCGTTTCTTCCACTGCAAAATGTTAATATTTTGAGGTGTGCTAAATGTTTCCTTGAATAAAAAGATGAAATATTTCTCAAATTTTTATGTTTAAGCTCTCAGATAGTTCATATGTAATACATACTGCAAAATTTATTGACCAATTCCAATAAATAAATGGCCTGTTTTTAATCATGGGTCAATTTTCAAATAATTGGAACTAATTATCATTTTATATAAATACATATATGTAGAAGTATGCAATTATATCACATGCCACTTTTAGGAACATTTAACATTATTCTGAAGCTTACTAGAATATTATGCATGTTCTTCAGTGTGTGTCTGTTAATTAATTGCTACCATTTTCTGATATAATAATTTATTATTTTCAGACTCAGGGTCCAATTTCACCACACTGCATTGTAACACTGCCGAATTCTAATGGAATGCAATTACTCCTTTGCTATGACAATGAGGGAGTCTATGTCAACACATATGGGAAGGTAAATAAGATAAATAAGTTTTGGAATCATTGGTATTTGCATAACCATTTGACTGTGCCCATCATTTTTTGGAAGAAAATAATATGACATACTACAGTAATACCTCCGTATAACGAAATTGGTGGGACCAAAAAAAGGGATATCCATTGTACGGAGGTTTGTTGTAGGGAGGTTACGGAGGGTTGCATTAACACGGGAAGATCAGCCCTGTGCAGGTACGTCAGGCTTAACCCCTCGGAGATGGGCTCGATTTAAATATCACTCGACTGTACAGCCAGCAGGTATTTAATTGAAATGGTCGATTTTGATGTAGTTCATTATAAACATTTATAACGTTTTACCTAATAATCGGATTTACGTGAAATTTTCGGAATATCTACGCTATAGTACATTAAAACCTCTGATCAACGAATTTCAAGGGACCGAATTTTTCGCCTAATCGTTATTTGGGAGTTTGGTGTTTGGAGGTGAGTTGGGCGTTGCATAACTCCAGGGGCCGGTCAACTACACCACCTTTTTGAAATTCGCGTGCTTGCGGTTCGAGAAATTGCACTTCGCGACAAAATTTTTATGACCATTACTTTGCTTCGCACTGATTATTTTCATTTCACGTCATGCGTTTATGATGATAAGCGTGAACTCGCTCTACTTTTTTGTTTCGAAGTTCAGTTTAAACTCGGGCACCCTAGAAAAGGACATTATTATTATATTATATTTATAATGCAAATTATTAGCAGTTTTTGAAGTAAACAAACGTGATAATTCTTGACTTAATTATTTTGTAGCTCAGTTTGAATTTCACAGCCGCCGCTATTTTGGATGATGAAAATTTAAAGAAATCCCATCATTTTGGAATGGAAGATTTTCATTTGCTATTATCTTTTTATTTTGAACTTAATTTAAGGAAATGTTATTTTGTTAGGTTTTCATTTTTTATTACGAATTTGTAATATAAATCTAAGAATTGCTATCATCTTGTAATGTAAGAATTTCTGCCGCATATTTAGAATACGATTACAAAAAGAAATGTTGCCACTTTATAATGCTAGTGTTGTTTGCGACTTGGAAATGTTTGTTTTAGAACCTAAGAAAACATCCGTGCATCACAGCGAGAAACTTCTCCCACCTCGTGGGAACTTTTTTGCGTGCCACGAAACGTTGGCCAAAGACACTTAAATTTCTCTTTTCCAATCTTCTTTTTGTGGACTTATACTTTGCACACGAGCTTCAATACATACGCTGGAAAATGAACATCTGCTGGATGGAAAGTCATTCGCATATGGCTCGGAGAGATTGTTCTTGAATAAACTAACAAAGAAATAAATATACGTACCTCAGTAATTCACTATCATCGCTGAGAGGGAGAGTTTCAACCAAACCACTGCTGCGTAAATGAGAAGGACCTGGTTGATCGCACAGAGGGTTCTTGACCGGAGATTCCGATGAATTATTTTGAGACGATGAAGAAAGGATCCCTTTACATAGCCATTCTCGTTTCCAGCATGAATTAATGTGAAACGAGGTCCGCGGCCCGTTGGCTCTGTAAGTCTTCTGGTCAAATTCACAGGGAATGAAGTTTGGAGAAAGCTCAATATTTATGAAAAGGAGTTTATTGCAAAAAAGTGTGAATTCACTAACAATATAATTTTGTTTGAAATTGAGACAGTTAAGCTTATTATTGTATTAATTTCATTAGTTTGTGTTGTATTATAATTGTAGATTCCATAAAAGCATTACTGTGCTTGTTATCCTCTACTTAGCTTTATTCAGATCAGTTAATTTAGATTGATTTCTTTATCCTTAGTACTTATTTGTCTTGATAATTGATGTTTTTTTAAATATCTATTATAAATTTCTTAAAACAATCAATAATATTGTTCACTTCATTTTTGTGTTGCTTTTTAGTATGTTTTGTTTGTTTACTATTCAAACGTTTTTGACCTGAAGCTTTTTAGTTCTTGAAACAATGGTGATTTAACATACTAAAATGTTTTATGTGAGAAGTGGGTTAGCTGATGATTTCCATATTTTTTAGGTGTCCAAGAATATAGTGCTTCAGTGGGGAGAGATGCCTACTTCTGTTGCATACATTGGAACTGGACAGATAATGGGTTGGGGCAATAAGGCTATAGAAATCAGAAGTGTTGAAACTGGCCATTTGGATGGAGTGTTCATGCACAAGAAGGCACAGCGACTAAAGTTTCTTTGTGAACGCAATGATAAGGTAGGAACTCTGTAAGCCTTTCAGGCTCATTATTCTCGGACATGTTGTTTGTGGTATTTACATGTTCTGATAGCTTTGATTGCTTACTGTTATTCAACTGTCAACTGTTTTTGTTTACCATTCATTCTTATATGAATTAATTATTACTTTTTCTTAAGAAATGTTCAGTTGAAAGTTGTTACAATACATGTTGGCCCATCCCATTGGCTGCTACATGGTATCATTGTTTCAATAAACTTCTCTACTCCTCCTCAGAAAATGGAATTAATCCCATCTCTTTGTCATAAGAGATTTTATATAAACCTAATTTCCTTTAAAATGTATATCAGTTTACATAAATCATTTCTAAGCTTTTTGCTTAAATAGTCATCCCAAAGTGAAAATTTGGTAAGATTATTTCCAATCTCCCCCTTTCTTAATCCTGACCAATAGTATATTTAAAATTTTCTCCAATGCCTTTTCCAAAAATCAGAATTTACTGGACATTGAATTTGAAATTAATTAAGTATAGATGTATTTCACCCTTGGTTTGTATCAGAATATTGCAAACGATTTCATAGTTATAGCTCAGAGCATTATTTCAGCTTTGTATAATGTATATTTAATGATGTTCTTTTTTTCATATCCTGCCACAGGTATTCTTTTCATCGGCCAAAGGGGGTTCTTCCTGTCAAATATATTTCATGACACTTAACAAGCCAGGTATGGCCAACTGGTGAGTTACCATACTCCAGCAGCTTGTTGCAAGGTTGCTGGTGTCAGTTGCCATGTTATGGTACACAAAGTACGAAGACAGTGTGCCATCAGAGATGGGGATTAGCCACCGAAAACTTCCCTCGTGGACGTTAAAAAGTGCCCGTGCCTCAGCACAATGGAATATGCCACATGTCAGGAATCCATTGTCTACACTTTGGATTCTTGCGGAAGGAACAGTTTTTCCAAAATTTAGAAGAATAGTTTTTTTACATAAATATTGCAGTTTTATTTAACGGATTTGATCATCCCCCCACTGGGGTGCTCCTGCCTTATGAATGTTTATTCGTATCACATAAGGCTGAGCCTGACTGAGAATTCTTTTTAGCGACATGAGAAAGTTTGTCGCATTGTACGCATTTGTATATTAAATGAGAAAAATTCATTTCCTCCTCTTCCCTCCTCTCCTTCCATTAGTCTTTTTTTTCTCTCTTCAATTCGGAGGGGAATTTCCATATTATTCGATGAAGGGAATGTGCCTGCACAGGAGATAATGTTGTTGGTCTCTTTTTTCATTGAGAGAGAGAGAGTGATTGTGCTTGTTGTGAGCACTGGTGGTATCGTCAGGATTCCTGATGTGTACGGTTTCGTTGGCAATGTGCAAGTCGGTGTTTTATATCCCTTGTCAAATTGCATTTCTTCTCTTTTTCCTTGTCCTGTTCCTCTGTATTTCCCAAAGATGATGTATTTGACATTTTTTCCATCAAGCCTCCAAATGTATTAATGCGAAATGTCTTCTTGTTTGTAGATTGTTTTTTTTTTGTTGTTTTTCCACCGTGATTTCCTTTTATGAATACACTGTATGCAGTAGTAGGTCCTTGAGTGAAAGTGGGAGTGAATGATAAAGTGAATGTGGAGGATTGCAGTGAATGTTTCTGTAAATTTTGTAGAATGTTTAAACAAGAGAGGAGTGAATGGGCGCTTATATTAAAGAAAGTATCTGTAGATTGTCAAGTCAAACGTGGAGAAGAAGGAAATTCTTGAGAAGATGGGGTTTCCATGAAAAATACCAAAATATGCATTTTTCCCTCTCCTTGAGTAAACAAATTATGGGTGACGTGAAATTCCATTCCACGATGGAAACTTAGTTATATGTACAAAAAATGAAAGCGGTGAAATGCTGTATCATATGTCTTGGTGCTGCCTCTTGAAGTGTTCTCTTGTATCAAAAAAAACTACCTACTGTGTTCCACATGACACTTATAACCAGAAAATATGGAAATTGAATGGATCAAGTGTGTGTGATGTATGACAAAGGAGTGATTGCATCGTGAATATTATCTCTTGGAAAAAGACTCTTTGAATAAATAGCCACAATTACAAGCTGTTGGTGGGATGGTTTTTCAAGTAATATACTCCCCCATGTTATTTTACAGTCAATAATATCCTTTTTGTTATAGTAAATTTTGAACAGAGCATATATAGCCATTTATATTTGATTGATATGTCCTGATGCTGCTTTTATACCTCTCATGATAAAATAAAGAGAAAATTGTCCTGTTTACAGTTAATTGATGGTTACAGTATTTTATTGCCTACTTATGTTGAATTAAATTAATAAGGATTGCATGAGTGTAAATATTGAGGAAGGTAAGCATTATGCCAAAACCTCTCTCCAATGTAGAATAATTTAAGTGATTACTATTTGTGAGCCATGGTGATAGGGATAATAGTTGAGGTTGTTTACTGTTGCCTTCCTCAAAGATGTTTTTAACCAGGAACCATCAGGAAGACCTACTGGATACAGGCATCTTTTGCAGCCATCTCTCTGACATACAGATGCTATGTGGATTACTGTCTGGTACCTACCTATTGACCTACTGGGATGGATGACCTTCCCAGGAGCAGGTGCTCCAATCAGTGTAGCTCTCAAGGTCTACAGAATACTCGAGCCATTCTACTTCACCAAGGTTGTAGTCCACAGAAGGGAAGTAAGAGATTGTACAGGCGATGCTCGATTTACGCTATAGATATGTTCTGAGGATTATGGCATAAATCGAAATTGGTGCAAATCAGAAGTTTTTTCCCAGCAGCATTTGATAATGTACAGTGGCTCCTACAATAAGGCATAGTGAGATTCATTCCTACCAAAACATTTTAAACCTCAGTAACATCTTTCTTTATGGTGATGTAAATTTAGTAATTAATTTATTCCTTTATTTAATAATATTCCTTGAATATGCATCATCATAGGTAGTCTGTCCGTAGACAGGCCCGTGATTATTCATGGTTAAACCTGGTTCTCCATATACTCCTATTTTCCGATGTCCTCTTCATATCTTGATAACTCTCTTTCCCTTTCAAATCGTCTATCAGCTGAATCCTTTTCTTACCTCTTTCCCTTTTTCCATCTAATTTTCCTTCTAACACGTGTTTAATCATACTCTTTCTCCTCAGGTAATGTCAAACCCAGTTTGCCTTCCTCTTTCTAATAGTCTGTATAATCATTCGCTTCTCTCCTACTCTTCATAGCACTTCATTGTTTTTCATCCTATCTGTCCATTTTATCTTCAGCATTCTCCTCCAAGTCCACATCTCAAAGCTTTCCAAGTATTTGATGTCATTTTTCCTTGAATATTATCAAGGCAAATAACACGTTATAAATTTATCATGCAAGTGATATTGTAAAACTTTTCTATGCATTGATTGTCCTGCGAAAATATTCAAAATAGTAATCTAGGGGTACCAAAATTATGCTCACGTGCATACACAAAATTATGACAAAATGTCCCCACCAGTTAAAAGGCATACGAGCTGGTGCTAATCATATAAATTAAGGGAGTACCGTTCCCAAACTTAAAGTAACGAATTGTTCTTATTGTAGAATCACTAAGTCCCAATGCTTTTTAAATGTCAGTGTTTCTCTCACTACATTCAAACCTTTTAAGAACCTCTATTTCAATTTCTAAGGAAAGAGACACTAGCTTTTTTCACATCCTTCCTTACCATGTTAGAATCACTGCTAACTCTTTTGAAGTTCATTTTAACACAAGGGGATATATTAAAGAATATTAAGAATTAAAATCGCAGAGGTAAATGACAGCTAAATGGAAAACGTTAGCACTACGAAAGATGACAGTTAAACTGCCAACATATGTCTATGTCTTTTGCAGTGAAAGAAAATAAAGGTGAGACTTCACAATGTAACAGTATATATAGTATACATCAGTGCTGGAAAATGTTACGCGTAAAGTAACGGAATTATTTTGGATTAACGTAACGAAAAACATTCACGAAATTTTTCAAATTGTTGTAACGAAAATGAAAAAATAAATTTTGTTAACAGACAGTAAAGGGTTATGTTCTAGTGGCATTCGTTCCAGGCAGTGTGTCTTGAGCAAGGGAAAGTGGACTAAAATCCCTTTCCCCGGTTTTGCTTGTCCCCTGTCGCACCAGTTTTGCTTGTCCCCTGTCACCAGTTTTGCTGCCTTGTCACTAAAGAAACATCCTGACCACTACCGATTGTCCTTTGGGTTTTCCTTCCATTTGTGAAAGGAATGGTAACCTGATGTTAACACTTCTCCAGGAAGCACAAGATAAGGAGCATGGAGGGTGAGGAAGGAAGCTTCAATAAATGTGCCGCTTGTAGTATCTATTATTATGAGACGTTTATAGTAGCAATGCATAGTTATTGTTCCCTGGAAATGAAGATTAATTAACAATTTCAGTTTATTTCAAATTACCGAAGACGGTCACAGGGAAACTTTTTGACAGCCGTAAGAGAAACGAAGTTCATTCAGTGTTAAAGAAGTAAGTCCCATTTTCATACATATTTCAATTTTATATTTTGTTTAGTACTAATTAAGGTCAAGTAATTTAGTGTGGTAGCTTTCTTCATCATTATATTTTAAAATGCCGTTTTATATATCATTGGCTACTGGGTTTGATTCTGAAGACAGCAATGTCCACCATCTGCATAGGAAGGGAGTATATGATTTTATAATGAATTAGGATAAACTCAGCAGCGCATAATGGAATGTTATTTTACTTGTCCCCTATTTGCAAACTAGTGCATAAATTGTTAGTAATTTTTTAATTTAATTCTATTTTATGAAACCTCATACAATGTCTCAACTTTTAGCTTCTGCTCGTTTTCCATTTCTCTCTAACCTGCACGTCTTCCTCCTGCAGCCTTACTCCTCCCTCAGTTTACATCACACTAATGTGCTTCTCTCCCCATGTTCTCCCTTCCCCACTCTCTCTCTCTCTTACTCTATCCATTTCCTCTATCTTTTTCCCCATTCCTCCCATTTTTTATTTCAAAATTTTCATATTTCTTGTTCTTGCTGTAAATAAGGACAATTTTGGTCATTATAGTTTGCAAAGCTAACATCAAAATAATGCTCTGAAAAAGAATTGAATCGTGCATTTTACCATACATTCCAGAATGGAGAATAGGCTTATTGTTTCATTATTCAGCATTTCTGTCCCCCTATTAACTTTTGAACCGATTGAACGATTTTCATGGTATTTGGTGGATATCTTGGACCACTGGGGAAGACAACCTGTTGAGGAAATTTTTTCTGATATTTGAAGGCGCGAGTTCGATTCCAGAAATTTTTCTCTCATTCTGTTTACACAAGAAATGCAAAATCCACCATGCAGTGCCTTTTTCTTTGTGTGTTAAAAAAAGGGAATCTTACTATTTGCGCGGGGTTTGTACTATTTTCTACAAAAAGAAATAAAGATTTCAATTTTTGTCGTAGAATTTTGCTTATCAAACGTATTTATTTTAATTCCAAGTAAGCAAGCGCAAGTAGGAGCTAGTTATTTTAGAAGAAAATGTTTCAATTTTAACATGTATTTCTATTCAAATGCAAAATAAAAGGAGTATTAAAAACTAATGTATAAAGTATATCCTTGAAATTGGTAAGCTCAATAGAATGTATCTTTCAAATCATGGCTTGCATCTCAATAGAATTGGTAAAAAACTTTTTTGTACTAAATTACCTCCGATACTTGAATCTCAACCAGAAATTCAGGGAAACTTGTCAAGTTCACCAATCTAAATAAACGAAATTGGTGTGACCCTACTTGGAATCATAATGTATGTAAATGAATGTATTAATACTACTACTTCTAACTCCGCTTTAAACCATAATATGTATGTACTTAAAGAAACACACCACTTCCTCAAATACTACTTGAATATATAATCACTTGGGTATAAAGTGGATGAATTTTGACTAAGCTCACAAAATGCTGATATAATTTGTTTGTCCATGCACTGGCTTTCATTAAATGAACTTCCCAGTATTCAAATAAGTGGCTATTTTGTAGCTGGCTTTTACTGTAGACCAGATTCCAAACATGGAGGTGCTTTAATACTGGTAAAGGAGGAATATTAAACTCGTGCTGTAATCAAGGTCAAAAACTTATCTTCTGAATTTAATTTTGATTGCTATGCAATTGACGTGTTACTGGGTAGCTCTAAAATTCCAATAATGTGTTTGTAGGTCTCCAAATGGTGATTTTCCTCTGTTTACTAGCAAACTATCCACAGCTCTAGATATTATTAGTAACAATACTGGTTCAATGATTGTGTGTTGATTTCAATGTCGATTTGAGTTCTCAATGTCCACAGAAATTTCAACTTCTAGATGTATTTAAAGTATAACGTAAGACCTACTATTCGTGAATTTACTAGAATTAGTAAAACATCAGCCACTGTTATAGATAATACTTTTTCAAAATTAAATGTTATTAATAGTTTTGTGATTAATGCATGCATTTCTGACAATTTTTCTGTCGACTTCATTTTCTTATGAGTTGAGGACTAAACCCATGCAATACACTGTCCATGAAACGATTCTTTACTGGACAAGTGTGAGTACATTTGGTAATCTTTTTCTACTTGAAGATTGGTCAGAAGTTCACTTAGTAGGTAAACTTGATGATAAATTTGATAATTTCTTAAAGATTTTTATGCACAAGTTTTACATGTGTTTTCCTTTAAAGAATGTTGTATTAAATAATAACATTAAGTCTAAGAAAAACATTTGGGTTACCCCAGAAATTAGTGCCTTATCAATTCAGATGAAACATTTGTATGATGATTACAGATCAACTAAAGCTGAGTCTGATAAAAATTATTTGCAGTGCAAAAGGTTCTGTGCTAAGCTTGTGCAGGAAACAAAAAAGTCACTTAACATTGACATGATTAAAAAAATCCAGCAACCCAACTAAAGCTGCTTGGAATATAATCAAAAGTAATACCTCCAAATGTAATATGAAGTCTAGTATAGAATCCATCGCCATTAGAGGGAAATTAGTTACCGACCCAAGTACTACTGCAAACTCGCTTGATGACCAATTTTTTAAGTTCGGGCAATCAACCTAATATCATCCCTCCCCTTTCTCAAATGTTTGTCCCTAAGAAACAAGTATGCTCAAATTCAATTTTTCTCTATCCCACTGATGTAAAGGAATTAATGGTGATCCCAGTACATATCATTTTGAAGTAGTCTTGGCACTAATTCTTCCTGTTTGATACATTTTCATGATGCCTTCGTTGTTGTTTATTGAGCCACAATAAAACAGTTTTCTTTGGATCCCAATCCATGACATTTGGTATATTAAAATGCATATATATTTAATTTTGGTGCTTAAATTCACAGAGGACCTTAATGATGTTTTCAGTTGAGAAATGATCCAACTAAATAGGCCATTAGCGTGGTGGTCAGGTTCAGATACTGAGATAACTAATCCACGACAAAGAGTATAATTTATTCAAGGCATTCATGATTCATGTATTACTTGAAGAAAAGAACTAGTGACTGCACAAATTTGATTATAGAGCTTCACTTTTGACTTTTAGAACTGGGCAAAAAAGTTAGAGCTGCACATTAAAATAAGCCCTGAATCATATGCTTTCAGCCTTTGAACTTCTCCAAAATATGTCCGTAGTAATGAGATGAACCAAGTAAATGTAGAACGTTTCTTACTTGAGTTTTTCTCCATTGATAAACATTTTCTCAGGAATTGTGACAGAGTTGTACATGACATTGGTTTTATGAAGATACATTTTAAGTTGAGCTTTTTGGCTTGCCTGCTCCAGTTCCTCAGTTCTTATATGGAGTTCCTCTAGGATTTCTGCAAACAGTACAATGTCATCAGCAAAGTGCAGATGAGTCAGTTGTTCTCCATTTATCTTTATACCATTTCCTTCATAGTTTAGTTGGGGTGCTGGTGGTGTAGTAGTGAGGTGTGGTTTGAGGAAACCGCAGTATAATTATCCAAGAGGTTGATTAGCCAAAAATATACACACACTTCATACTTTAGAATTTTAAACGCTTCCTCTATTGCTGCTGAATTATTTAGGAGATATGGTTAAGGTGACCAGATTTTGACAAATCTCAAAAACGGACATTTTTTTAGAGAGGGCAGAATCTTCAAAAAAGAGGACATACAATCATCTTACTATCAAATAAAGTTAGGTAAAATTTGAATGTAGATGGGGAAAAATTCGAATAGGTAGAATTGTTCTTACCTGGGATGGTAGAAGCACCATATATACATATCAGAACAACAGTAATCTGACCAGTATCAATTTACTTTTTCCTTGAACTTCATATGTAAAAGTAAGCATATTTTATCATTTATTTAAATAACAAGATTGATTCAAAGGAGAGCTATTTACTGATGATCACCTATCCTAAATGCATTTTGATTGCAGCACCTGTACATTTTATGTAATTTCCAATACAGAAGATATACATTTCAGAGGTAAAGTTCAGTCATATTACCACCAGCATTAGTATGTTTTTCTTTTGTTTGTGGAATATGTAAATACTTAATCATCAGAATTAAAATATACGTGAAAAGGGGATAAAAGAGGAGATAATTTTTAAAGATGGCAAAACCTTCAAAAAGAGGATGTATTTTCACCAGGGTTGGTGTGAGACCCTGAAATCCTGTTTTTATTGCCACCCTGAAATATCACCGCCCCTAGGCCATTGCCTACTTTTACCTTATTTCAAATCTGCTACTTGCTGAAAGGTTTCACAGAATTTTTTAACCTAACAGTACCCTAGGAGAGAGTTTCTCAACCAGTGATATTCATAACCAAGGGACTGTGTGATATTTATACACTTCAATTCCTTTTCGAAAAAAGACTATGCCTAAAATGCCATAGTTGTATGGGAAACTCGGATAAAATTCCATAAAAAAAATAGATCAGAAATTCCAGATCATAAGGCACACTTTAGCATAATCATGCAACAACCTGTTTCCTGTGTCTGTAAATAGAAAACTAAATGAAATGCATATGTTGAGTTGGTGTACTCATTCCAATTTTTCAGAAGTAAGGGGTACTTGGTAAGAAAGGTTTGAGAGCCTGCTTTAGGGCCTAGGTTGTGAGTACACTTTGCTCTTTAGCTTCTATTTACACTATCATCACTATGAGTTGCTGAACTGCGGCCGTTGGGAGGGATGCAAACACACACACAAATACAGGGTATCACACACCCGCACACACGATTTAAACGGTATAGAGAGCTGCAAAGAAATGAAGAAGATTGCAGCAAGCGGGAGTATGAGGAGAACAAGGTTTATGCAAATACAATCATTGAGCTGTCTATGGATAGAACACCCATGATTATTATAAACACACCCACATGGAATAGGCCTTCAACATTTGCAGGGTTTTATGTTTTAGAAAATCACTGTGAATGTCTAATCTGTTACTGTTACAAGTCCCGTGTTTATATTTTCACAGCAAGGACTGAGACATGATATCATGGGTTAAACAGTGGAGTTAATATGCCGAAAATCTGAAGTCAGTGTACAAAGAAACTCATTAGTGAATAAAGAAAATGCAAATGTTGTGGGTTTATTGTGTGTTAGTGTTAAAATATACGATAAATATGTTAAAACAAAACCCAGGAAGACATCTTCCAATAAACAGTCAATATTATGGAGGAAAAAATTCATTTTCTTATTGAGGAATTTTCAAGGAGGGGATCCTTTCAAATTGGAGACTTTTTGATATGTACTTATGTTTTTTCTATAGTAGTGACATAAATATGTTAGGCAATACAATTTTTTTGTTTTCAGAGAAGTTAATATTTTATAATTGTCTTTAATTCGCATATAATAAAATACATAAAAATTTCAAAAGGCACTATTTTATAAGGAACAATTTCATAAGGCACACATGAGACATTTTCATTGTTGTAACAGATAAAATTCCTATAAATAGTTTTAAAACACTGAAAGGATGCAGAGTAATTTCAACTAATGCCATATTGCTGTGCTATTTGTTTTTTTGTTCATCCATACTTATCTAATTATTCTACACCGCTGAGGTTTTAACATTAAATATTTAAATTTAAATGATAAAACAATTGCAATATGAAATATCATCTATATTAATTACTTTTACAATGATTAAGCACACTTATTCAGTCTTGTTAACCAAACATTATAACACTTCTGCCAGAAGGTATTTCAAATGTGGATTTCTGCAATTATACAAAGATAAGGTAATTATAAGATATCATAACTGTAACAAAGGATAATTGTACAAAAACTTTGAATAAAATTGTAATTTCTAAATACATAGTATATACTCATGTTACATAGCCTTCTCTTCTGTGTTTGAGCAAAGGTTTAATTAGAATATAGAGACTTGTCTTTTCATGCAATAGGACAAAAGGCTTGATTTGTAATACATTCACATTTCATTTCCTTAACAACTAATTTCACATTATGTTGAGCAAATGTTAAAATTACTGATAATAATTAATGATTGTCAGATTGTTGACACTTGTAGAATCCATTAGAATTTACCATTGCCAATGAAGTTGATTCCTGTGCAAGAGATTGGAATAATTTCTTTCCAGTATTGCTCTCAGTTGGTTAGACCAAACATTTTCCCATGCAGATAGGGCTCTAGGATTTGGTATCTTTTGTAGTTTGGTATTTCAATGGTGATTCATGTAAAGAAAAAATATCATTCAATATCAATTATTCCTTTCCATCTTACTGTTATTTAGACTGCTTGAATATCTATAGACATGATAATTATTGCATTTGGATTATGCAGCAGGACCTTGCCATTCACAGTGGCAATGTTCCGGAAAATCTCCATGAAGGACAAATCTGAGAATGGCGAGGTTGTAGGCTTACGAAAAAAATAAGGTTATGTTCTCGGTTCGAGATATATTTTGGAATAAAATGTTTTAGTGGTAAAATATTAATGTGTTGTATTTTAAATTTAAAAAAGTAATTCAATATATAAGAAATTAATGATTATTCAAACAATAAAGAAAATTTAATTTATCCTTATTATGGTGCATGGGGCCATTATGTACTACATAACATTAGGGGACATATTGTCCATGGACGTTTAGTCCAGTGCTGTTATTCCTGGGCTATATTGATCACCTGACAAGAACACAAATTATTTCTTATTTTCATTTCATTTTTATATCCATCGTCCATAAACTCTTCCCCTCCTGGCTTTTGATGGTAATGTGTGAAGTGGTTTCCTCTTCCTCCGCTGTCGTGTCCTAATGAGAAATGAAAATGGAGACGGTGTGCCATTTTGCGTAATGGAAATTTTGGCTTGACCTTTCAATCACATTCTGGATGAGGAAATCACAGTTCACGTCTCTTTTATGGTCGTTAATGTCAATTGATTTCTTGTAATGAAGCACATGGTCTAAGAATGGATTCGATGCATTCTATTCAGTTATCACGATAATCAGTCCCTGGTTAGACAGAAGATGCCCATAAACCCACCATATCCAGTAACTTTTAAAATATTGGCACGAGTGTTACAGACCTGCCAAATTGAGTGTTATACTCAATGGGTATCTTCACATGGAAAAGTATAGCAAAAATGAACTGTAATATGAGTAAAAATGTAGGCCGCAAAATGCTCGACATAAACATTTTCCTCTTGGTAAGTTTAGAAGATTGCTAATGCGATGGTTGTCAAGGCACCTAGCAACAATGGAACTTTCTATGAAAAGTCCACTTCCAAATTACAGAATTTGACATTCATTGTGGATGCACTTTCTGTGTCTACCATTTCTCAACTGACTTAAGATCATATATGTTCTTGTATAATGAACCACCTCTACTAGGGTGTCCAGTTCCATGAAATGGATAATTTCTTTTTGGTCTGTGGCCAATTATTTTTCTCGTCTTTACTTCATCGAAGGCTTGTTTTCAGCTGAAATTTACCCGTCCTACAGGTAGAAGTTCTATTCCTTGAGCGTTTTCTGTCATAGCCACCATTTCTAATGATTCTGCTTTTCCGTCTATTCATAGAGAGAGTGATAATTTAGGAGTTCTTGATGGATTCCTCCCTTCAATTCTTTCTATATTCAGATTTAACCCTGCCCATGAGCAATCTGTCCTACTCCCGCCTTTCTTGTTAGTTACGTTTGAATGAAATACTGCATTGTATCGATTGAAGATCACAATTGGTCGAGGATAGGAACGTCTTCTATCAGGTACTTATTTTGTTTTACATGCCATTACATCAATTCCATTGCAAAATGGCGTTCCTTATGTGGAGTTTCGACACTCGGTAGGGTAGAAGGATGCAACTGCCCAAGGAGTTAATGTGACAATTCCCATGCTCTCCGAATTACTAATTCAACTGCAGAAATTCATACTCATCCTGAATAGTTCTTATTCTCCCACCACTACTCTTTCTCACTCCTAAGTAATTTCTGTAACGAATATAAGGCAGGAGGAATCCGAAAGCTTGCTACTTTTCATAATATTACCCATCGCTTAATATGCATACATGTTGTAGCAAAGGATGCGCTTCTCCTTGTAATTTCTCAAGACCGGATAAGCATCCTCGGTTGGTTGATAAGAGATTAAAAATGTGACCAAGGCTCCTTGTCTTCCGCACCGTATAGGAAGGAGCAGTGGTTTTGTTTTTCTCTGCCACAGACGATATCCGTCTCTAATCCTTGAACATCCTTCCCGTCAAGATCCTCCCATTCCTGATATTTGAAAAGCGTTATCTAGAAATCAACCTCTCCCATATGGTTCTACTTACAAGGAAAGGTTTCGGACCTAAACACTTAACTTGGGGACAAAACATGGCTAAATTATAGAGAATAGAAAAATTAACGATACATGTTTTGCTGTTTTTCTCAAAGTTTGGAACTTTTGAATATTAAATTTTTGAAAAAACTATAATCGATAAAACACATTTTTAGCCTACTTTCCAGAATGGAAATAGGCTTATACAGTAAAATCTCGATTGTCTGGCCTAATGAATGTATGCATAATCGAAAAATACATAATGCAAAAATGATTTTTTTAAAAATACGTGCTTCAATTCTCGCAAACAAAAAGGTTAGATAACAAGTGACTGCGCTACCTGCCACGAAGAAACTAATGATTGATGTAAATCGCATGCTGCTTCCCATGATATTTTTATAAAACTCATTAACATTGAAAAAGTAATATATTTACATACTTTGGAGGATGCACAAATAAGTGAAAAACATGGATAATGTAAAAATGATTTATTTCAAAATATATGCTTAAATTCTCATTACAATGTAGCAAAAAGGTTAGAAAAGAAAGCAATTATAATGGTCCTTTCAAAAAGTTTGCAAGTTTAGTTTGTTTTGAGGGCTTTTTTACAGTTTTTATCATTGTTTGTATTTTTCTGGCTGCTATGACATCTCAGTAATCAAAATCATTTTGTCCCATATAATCTAACAAAGTTTCGAAACACTGAAGAGATGTACTGTTACTAATGCATTTAATTTCAGTCCCTTCACTTTCATCACTGCATCCTTTGTCACCGCCATCCTCTTCTTTTTCTTTCTCTTGCATTACTGCATTGACAATATACTCGTCACTTATATGCTGGAATCCAGATTCAAACTTATCACAATCATACCATTCACTGAGATTCTTTCAGTCCACATCCTCAAAACCATTTATTCCCTGCAGTAGTTTAATCAAATTGGAGTTTGTAGTATTTACTTCCTCTTCAGAAAAACCATGAAAGTTCTCTTCAAGATCAGGAAGAAGTTTGTTCCAAGACCGAACTAGGGTCACAGGCTTCACAGAGGCCCATGCCTGAGAAACACCATGCTCTGCATCTAGAAGCAACATTTTTTTTCCAAAATTCCAATAACTTTTTTAGCTCGAGTCTCTAGAAGACCAGCCCGATATTGTCGCTTCATTGACGGGATCACTGCTTCATCCATGGGCTGTAATAATGCCGTGACATCTTGAGGGAAGAATTTTGTGCAGATAAGACCATCATCAGAAGTTAAAACGGCTGCATTTGGAGGCGAGGGAGCATTATTTAATAACAACACTGCTTTTGGTGGTAGTCCTTCATTGTTTAAAAAAGAACGAACGTCAGGCACAAAAGTCTTGTGGAACCAATCAGTGAATATATTTCTGTCCATCCATGCACCCTTCTGGTTGTAGTAATTGACAAGCAAAGTAGCGCATTTAAATGAGCGAGGTGTTTTTGCCTTGCCTATCACAGTAAGTTTCAACTGGTGATTGCCTGCCGCATTTCCACAGCATAGCACTGTGATTCGCTATTTGTGTAATTTATGGCCACAAGCAGGGCCGTGCAAAGAGGGGGTGCGTGGCACCGGGGCCCCCCACTTCGGGAGCCCCGTAGTGATCTTGCAAAAAAAGATTTCCAGGCATTTTGTTTTTTTTATCATTATCATTCGATGCAATTTTTGGTCTCACCCTAATCTATAATGCCAAATTTGTAGTTTAGATGTCTCTGTAGCTTTCATCTGAGTACCAGTATCAGCTCTAGCAGTTAGTCGTCCCATAACTGAACCCTTATCTGTACTCTAGTTATCCTTGTCTATGGTCGAGGTGTGTCACATGTTATTTTATGTAGTTGCAGATTTGAAGGTTATGTACTTTTATCGGCGTTATTTTATTCGTTCCATATTGTATATTTCTATTCAAATTTAGCAGTTTGTCTGAAAAACAAACATATCTGTCAGGAGCAGCCGAAAGAAAACTTAAAAAAGAAGCAGAAGAAAGAACGAAAAAAGGACAAAGTGATATTTCAAGCTGGTTTAAAACAGAAGAAGGTGGACAGAATTGTTCACAGGAGGAAGTGGACAACAATGTCAACAACAATTTATTTGAGTATTCTGCATTGGTCATTGCCGACAGCAGATGATTCCATGTTGCAAAATTGTGATGAACTCATATCCGATAATACCAATACAAGTGATATATTAACAATTAGGTAGTGTTGATCCAGCCATAGGGCCTAAAGTCATATATGATGAATTTAGAATAAAGTTGATAAACCTAGGACCACAACAAATTACAGATATAAATTTTCCTAAAAATGACGCTATTGACAACAGGAAGTTCTTAGCTAGTTATTATAAACATACATTAAAAAATAGGAAGAAAATATCGCGCACATGGTTAATTTATTCAGTGAGCTCAGATGGTGTTTACTGCTTCTGCTGCATATTGTTTAAAAACTCCCATAACATTGTTAATATTCGAGAAAGTAAAACATGCATTCGCCATCATCTTTCTAATAGATCACAGAATATATTTTTACAAGATCTTAGTGAAGAAGTAGCTAAAAAAATTTTAAATCATGTTAAAAAGACAAAATATTAGTTTACAAATGGATTGCACACCAGATGTTTCTCATAATGAACATACATCAATTATATTAAGATACGTACAGATTGATAAAAATTCCAATGAAGTAAAAATTAATGAAAACTTAATAGGGTTTTTTTTTGAAGCTTTATATCATACTGGTGAAGGTCTTGCGAATTTCTTGTTAAATACTTTAGAAAAATATAATATAGATATTAACAATTGCAGAGGACAATGTTATGATAACGGCTCAAATATGAAAGGACAATACAAAGGAGTCCAACCCTGAATATTAAACATTAACCCTAATACATTATACATACCATGCATAGCTAATTCTTTCAACCTTTTATTTTGTGACACAGTATGGCATCTAAACTTTTTTTGGCACTATTCAATGTGTATAAGCAATATTTTCTGCATTGACTATTAGGTGGGATATATTATGTAAACATTTAAAAATAACATTAAAACCACTGAGTGACAAAAGTTGGGAAGCTGGAATTCAATCAGTTAAAGGCAATAGATTTCAGTTACGCCCATCCATAAGGGCGGCGACAAAGAGAACCCCGAAAATTATAGGTCAATTTCCCTAACTTCATTATCGTGCAAGATACTTGAGCACATAATCTTTAGTTCTGTAATGCGCTATTTAGAAAGTCACTCATTGCTTAGCGGATGCCAGCACGGATTCCAGAGAGGTAGATCATGCGAAACGCAGCTCGGCTTGTTCGTGGATGATTTGTTGCGATGCGGAGAGAAAATTACTCTGGCCGATGCCATATTCATTGACTTCAGAAAGGCATTCGATAAAGTATCTCATAAGAAATTAATTGCAAAGTTAGGACAATATGGTATCAATCCGAAAGTTGTCAGTTGGGTGAGAGATTTCCTCTCGAATAGAGAACAGATAGTTGTCATCGATGGGAAATACTCGTCCCCCGTTAAAGTTGCGTCAGGTGTTCATCAGGGAAGTGTATTGGGCCCTCTAATTTTCTTAATCTATGTGAATGATATCTGCTCGGTAGTTCGTAGTAAAATTAGACTTTTTGCCGATGATACCGTTCTATATAAAGAAATAAAAAACCAGGAGGACCACCAGTCGCTGCGTGAAGACTTAAGAGGCCTTTCAACTTGGTGCAAAGAATGGCAAATTGAAATTAATTACACTAAATGTGCCACAGTTACGTTCTGGAAAAGTAAGAACATAGATGTAGGTTTCGAGTATAAAATAGATGGAATAAATATTCAAGCAGCCGAGTATGTTGAATATTTAGGAGTAACCATTTGTCGAGATCTTTCATGGGGCATGCACATTCGTCGAGTTATAGGCGCGGCCAACAAGAAACTGGCCGTCATAGGTAGAATAGTACGGAACACTACAGAAAAAGTATGCGAAACATGTTACTTATCACTGGTTAGACCACAAGTGGAATACGCCTCATGCATATGGGATCCGTACGAGAAGAGACATACAATTCAATTAGAAAGAGTTCAGCTCAGAGCAGCCAGATTCGTAAAACAAAAGTACGAACATAAGGAAAGCGTCACTTCATTATTGAGGGATCTGAACTGGGTACCACTGGAGGATCGTAGATTGAACTCAAGGTTGTGGCTTCTGGAGAAATATAGACCGGAATGTCTAAAAGACTAATCTTGGGTTAGTATTCAATGAAACATTCCCCAGGACTGATCATAGAACTAAAATATGCAATACTGTTGTTAACAGCTCACTTCACTTGATTAAAAGTATTAATAGCATCACCCATCTCTCTCTTCGCAAATGACTTATTACTTCTCTTGTCCTTCCACACTTTGATTACTACAATTCAGTCTATCAAGATCTATATAATGAGCTCTCTCTGAAATTGCAGTTGGCCCAAAATGCCTGTGTTAGATTCATTTGTAATCTTCAAAAGAGTGAATCTCAATCTTTTTATAAGTTACGTTGGCTTTGTCTTGAACATCATAGACATCTTCACCTCCTTTTGTTATTTTATCAAATAAAAACTCTTCAAAATCCACAGTATTTGAACTCTAAACTTCCCCAAACGAACTCGGTACACAACACGAACACTTGGGATTACAATCTGTTCTCTATCCCACATCAGAGGAAAGAAATATATAATAAATCCTTCTAGGATGCAACTTGCAGACTATGGAACATCCTAGCTAGAGACCTCAAAAACGCAACATATTTCCACATCTTCAAACAAACATGAGAGGGGATGGTGGAGGAGAGATTGATTGAGAGGGGATGGTGGAGGAGGGGGTGATTGAGAGGGGATGGTGGAGGAGAGGGTGATTCAGAGGGGAGCAGAAAAGGGGTGATTCAGAGGGGAGCAGAGAAGGGGTGATTCAGAGGGGAGCAGAGAAGGGCGTGGTCAGGGCATCGAACCGAAATTTTTTCGCTCTTTTCGTTTCGACTTCATTTTTTTGGGAAAATTTCAAGATAGTTTCAAAATACGTTGAAATTTATGTTACTTAAAACTGACAAATAAAATAAACACATCTTACTGCTTTTAGCAGATAATTTCAGATGCGGAGCCTAATGCACAGCAAGTGATCCAATTAATATGAATTTTGTTGATTTTAGAAATATTACACAAGTGAAGGACGATCGGCTGAATTTTTCAGAATATATAAAAATATGTATCAGTCTTTGATTGTTCTTCATTTTCAAGAAATGTCTAATAAAGATGAGTTTCATGTTTATGTAATATTTTTTCGAAGGTTTGACCAAACTTAGCAAGACATTCTTTTATATCCAAAGTAATAGAAATGTGCTTGTTTTCATCCCATTCCAAGGGTCCAAGTTGGATTTTAATTAGCTAAAATGGGAAGATTCAAGTAATAAATGATCATAAGTTTTTAACTTGCAAGAAACCAAATAATCTTCATTGAAAGACTGAAAATTTTAATTTTTCCTTTTTGGCAGGTATAAAAAAATGAGATTATAAGTATAACCTTTTATTAGCTATTTAAAATCAGAAGATTCGAGTCATGAAGTGCTCAAAAGTGTTTATCCCACTATAAACAAAAAATTAACAGTCACTATTCCTTGAATAAAAGACCACATTCAGGTCAAAATGAACAAATCTCTAAAATAAAGGCCACTTACAGAGCAGAGGAAAATTGGGAACTGAGACAAAACCAATTACATTGAATTGAATTAAAATTTTAAAACATTTATTCATAATTTTTCCAGCAATGCAGGATAAATATATCATCTAGTATAATATATACAAAAGCGTGCCATATAGAAAACGACAGTGAATACACCCTAGCACAAAAACAGAACTATCCTTATTCTACAGTTAAATAGGAAAGATTGGATGAAGATGAGTACAATTCAAATGGAGAAAGAATGATAGATCATAAAATGTATGCGAACTGAAAAAGAGGAATGAAATAAATAATGGTTTTTTGTTTGGGTTCAGATTTTATTTTTGTTTGGGTTCGGTTTCACTCTGGCCAAACATATCGGCTTTTTTTAGTTCGGGTTTGGGGAGGTGATTGGGAGGGAAAGAGTGGTTAAAATGAATGTTCGGAAGGGAAAGAGTAAGATGGGTGGGGTGAATATGATATCTGATGTGCAGAGCTAGAGGAACTGATTTTGAGGCAAGCGGCGAATAATTTTACCTACCGGGATATTTTGTAGAGGTATTAATGGAAAGTGGGTGGAGTCGATGAGGTATTTCCAAACTTGGAGGTTCGACACTGACATTTGGACTTCGGATGACAGCATTTGCAAGCCGACGAAATGTTCTTTGAATGTGTGTTTGTATAATTGGGTGAACCACAGGTCGAAAGTGCAGCCCCTGGATTTTACGAATGCAATTATTTTCTCTGCGCATTGGCGACAAGGTGAGAAGCTGCTGATCAAGACTACTCTCCTGTAAATAAAAATGTACAACAAATTAGAAATCTGAGCTCCTGGAAGTAATTAAAAATTCGTTTTCACGTTGCGGATTGGTAAGTGGTATAAGACCCTTAGAACACTCAAGAGGGTTTGCAAAATTTCGTTCCCAGCTACATAAATGAAACGGGTTGCATGTCGGTAAAAAATTTGTAACCACGGTATAGGTAGCAAATTTGAGAAAAAAGTATGTGTGAGCATAAACATAACGTTCGCTTTCAGTGTTATTTTTGGTTTAAATTCCATTGATACTGAAGCGGCGGAAGATATAACAGCATATTTATTCTTATACGATAAAAATCAGAGGTCCAAATTTTCAAGAGAAAGACCTCAGTCAATGCTCGCGTACAAGATTTATCATCACCATGATTCCACATTAACTCATTTACACCATCTTCGCGCTCTATTTTTTCACACAAAATATAATTGCGGGAAAGAATTACCGTATTTCGCGGCATATAAGACGCACCGGGGTATAAGACGCATCAGGAAAAATGTGTTTTGGTTCACCAAGGCATTTACGGAGGGCCATGTCGTGTATCATTTCCAGCCGCATTTAAGTCCGTATCCGGCAACATTTACACAAAATATTTCGGCGTGATAACAATTAAATATAACGTTTTAGATAAATTTCATTCGTAAAACAATTAGGGATGATCTAAAACATAAATAATTGCTTCGAACCTTGTACAGCTAAATGTGCCCTGCGTGAACTCGGCAGCCGTATTAATTAAAACTGTCGGAGTGCGGCGCATACGTCGCACGTATAGATACCCATCACCAATAGTACTTACTTGAACTTGAGTTCCAGATGATATTTTGATATAACGGGATAAATAATAAATGGAATACATATGTAATAGCGATACGTACGCTCAACTAGTCCTTTTTCTTCTGCAACTCTTTTTGCCTCGTACATAATGATTTTGATCGATACACCAATAACAAACTTCCTCTGTTCCGATATCCATCGCTTCCTCCTTTAGTTTAGCCATTTAATACCAACCTTACGGAGACTATGTTTCTCTTTTCCTCGTTTTCTCCATTCACGAGACATTTCTTTCTGTGGGAGGTGGACTGAAATGACGTGCGGCTACTCGGTTTCCGAACGTTTTTTGCGTATTGGATCGCCTGAAGCTTTTAACTAGTAGCGTAGGCATATCTGTTCACTTTTGTAGACATTGCGATCGCAATACACGTAACGTTATTTATCTTTGATATGTATAAAATATTTATGGCATCTACACGAATTCTACTGTTCCGTGGCATTCAACGCGCTCATTAGGAACTAAAACATCGCAAACTTTTTTGCGACGAATGACTGGCAATTATTCCATTTTGGGGATGAGTGTGCTTGTTAGTTTCAGTATTGAGAACAGTAATAATCTTAACTTCGGTGTATAAGACGCAGGCTGATTTTGGGGGCCATTTTTCTGGAAAAAAGTGCGTCTTATATGCTGAGAAATACGGTACGAGATGAATAGATTCATGTAACAGAACGCTCTTCAGTTAGCTTACATATAAGAAGACGCTCTAGGCAGAGTTGCATCACGAATAATTTTATTCAGGGCAAGGGTCTCAAACTCACATCGGTGAGCGGACCGCATGAAGGTCCTCCACCGAACCCGCGGGCAACATTAAGGCACCGTACCACATCTTTGGGCCGCATATTTTTCCAGTTTCCCGTTTCATATTTTTTGGACATTCATGCTCCTCTTCCACGGGGAAGAAATCGCCCCAATCCTACTCTTAACGAAGAGCACAAAGGGGGCCAACTGCCCAACGTCCCCTACGAAGGACGGAACGCTGAATTTGCGTGGTCTCCTCAAACAGCACAAACAGGGGTCCCTGCGACCTCGGAAAACATCCTACTTGCGCAGGATTCGTGCCCGCTGCCTTTTCAAGCAGCAGCCAGCGTCCTAACCACTACACCACCGGCACCCCCCTTCATTACAGAAATGCTAGATTAGGCGTCCAGGGGTAGGTTCTTATGACACGCGAGAAACACGCTGGCAGCGGGGAGAACATACTTAGTACCCAACCTGTGCAGATTTTTTATAAATTGGAATGAACGATAAACTGCGTATATTATATAATTCCTGATTCAACATACTTCTTAAATTTCTTAGGTTTACGTGAAATATTTTATAAGAAATGCATTTTAGTTTAGGCCGCCTCGTGTAAACTACCTTGCAGAAATGTACCGCGCGGGCCGTGAGTTTGAGTTCCCTGATTAAGGGACATCTCTTCTTGGGGCGACTGAACGATTATAATAAATGTTAAATACCATCGATTCTAGGAACCCTTCCGAAGAGCAGTCGATGGCTATCGTCATCATCACCTTTATAAACAACTGCTACTTGTTTACGTTCGCACCCATTTGCCGAGGAGTAATCACGGCTGTCTGCGGACGGAAGACTAATGATTACTTACCGGCGATTCTCGCCCATTTTCAGTCGACGCATGGCGGACGCCTTCGCGGGGTCAGCAGATTCCTTCGCCCGAACGCGACCCCACCGTCTTTCGCGCTGCCTCTCCCGAACGCGTTCCGCGATACGCGCATTAGGCGAAGGACACTTCGGCGTCATTTAGGATGGGACGAGAGAGAGGGGTTGGTCGTGTTCGCGTTTTGAAGGCACTCGTCGAAGGTTTACTGCTAGAGGATTTTGTGCGCTCACTAGTTGCGATATTTCTTTGCTCTACGCAAAGAAATCTTCCAGATTAGACTGGCGCGATTTTGATTCACCTTTATAATTCTGTAAATTCGGCCGAAGATTTCTTAGAAATGCACTCTTAAGCAATGGAGAAAATCTGATGCTAATATTTACGAGTCCCCTTCCGCCTTATGCTACATAGCTTTCCTCTTTTACATTAAAGAACATCCATATCAGTTCCGAATTTCCCAACGTGTCTGCATCATCACAGACAAATTAGCTTGTGATTTAAAATTTTCGTCAGCGAATTAGCAATGGTCTTTCTCTCTGTAAGGTTACTGCTTAACACTGAACGAATTAATTTGGAATCACCCATTCTTCAGTGAGATTATTTTTGCCGCACGTATTCTATCGGCAAGATCTGTATTAGGGAATGTGTTAGCGGCCAAAAAAAGCAAAAGGTCAGATAAATTGGAAGACTTATATACGGCAGATGAAGATGCGATATTTCACGCCACTGATTCGGGCGATGTAGCGGCGGTCAGCTTCGGCCCAAGAGAAAGAGAGAGTGGTCTACTCACTTTACCTTCCTTCCACAGTAGGTCTCGCGCTCCTCCAACTTCTTCAGCGCCAATACTTCGGCATGGTCGCTTGAGTCGCTCGCTGTCCTGAACGCTGAGTCCAAAGAGCCGTCGAGCGTAAACGAGCACCAGCACACCACCACGCATTTCCGCCAGACACCACCCCCGAACGTCTCCAGATCAGTCATCGATATTATTTTTCGATCGGGTTTCGACAGGAAGAAAGTCGGTCGGAAGTGAAGCAGCGGAGGCAAAAGTGCGGGCAAGGCGCGCTGATTGGTGAGGCGGGGCGGCCCAAAGCCCTCCCTGGCATCGCGCTGCGGCTCGTGGCCGAGGAGAGACCGCGGCGGAGGTGGGCGTTGAGTGGGAGGTGGGTATTGAAGGGGAGGTGGGTATTGAAGGGGAGGCGGGTGTTGAAGGGGAGGCGGGTGTTGAAGGGAAGATGGGCGTTGAGTGGGAGATGGGCGTTGAGTGGGAGGTGGGTATTGAAGGGGAGGCGGGTATTGAAGGGAAGATGGGTGTTGAGTGGGAGATGGGCATTGAGTGTAAGATGGGCGTTGAGTGAGAGGTGGACGTTGAAGGGAAGTCGGGTATTGAATGGAAGGTGGACGTTGTAAGAAAGGCGGGCGGAAATTTTCCGAGTGCGGAGAGGGCGAATTGCGCTGCTCGGGACTTCTACACGTCGTTGGGCGATCCTGTCCCCAGACACGCTGCTGCGGTGCGTCCCTCGGATTCCAGCCCGGATCCATCTCGTCCCGTCTGGTCCCGTCCCTTGGCGAAGACTGATGTCCTGCGATGGGCAGGTGTAGGGGAAGGGATCGGACCTCCGCCCTCGCCCCCTTCCACCCCCACCCCTCTTGTGCGCTCGCCTTCCCTTCTGTAAGTGGTGCGACGGCGTCAGGAGAGGAGCGCCGGAAAATCCGTGAACCTCTTGGTCTTCTAGTGTCGGGAGGCTTTGCATCTGCTCGCGATGCACCCCTACATTGCGAATAAACTGTGAAGATAAATTTTAAGTGCGGGTCGAATATATATGCCGGTATTTACTACTATCGAGAATTAAAGACTTTTTTATCGTAAGGCTTCATGAAGAAAGGTCTTCGGCAATTTTTATACAGAAGTTGTTTCGATTCATGTACTCGTTTGCTCCGATGCATTGGTCTCTCGTCCGGAACACTGAAACGTTTCACTTTCCTCAACTTGAAATCGAGATTAGATTGAGAATTATCGAGCTCGACTTATGGATAAAACAAAATTTACGACATAAGCACGGGCTCGGGTATAAAAAAACCGTATGTATGAAAAACCACATGCGTATTTCGGATACCAGAAAAGCGTCTTCGGTAATATTCACCGATAGTATATTCTAGAGCAGGAGTCACCAAAATTTTTACTGAAAGGGCCACATGAGGCCACATACGGCATTTCACATGACTGATCGCGCCTTGTAAAAATTTCAGAGCAATTTTTGAGAATTTTTTTCGATTCTGTAATATGTAATTCGCTTATATTAAAAGTAGATTTCACCCAAGCACTCGGAAAATGTCGTTTATATCATAAATCTGCGTTTCCCAACCGTTGGTTCGCGTATCCCTAGGGATTCGCGAGAAAACTCTGGTATTGGCGTCTTTTTGACTTTATTGCTTCTGTAATTTCTATAAATATTTTCATTTCATTCAATTTAGTTACATGGTTTTATTTTAATTTTTTTCATATACTTCAACAATTATATTTGAATTTTACAGGGCACTAACTGGAAACTGATGACAATATCAGAGATTTTGATTTTATAGTGAGCGTTTACATATTATGTGCTATATAAACTTTTTATGGATCACACGCGTTCAAAAGATTTGTTTTTGCAAAATTTGCTCTCCAGGGGTCCGCCGCCAAAACCTTTGCAACTGAAGGGGTTCTCGAAGAGAAAAGGTTAATCCAAAGGGTTCGTTACAATTAGCTCAAGAGGTTTGCGAAGTGAAAAAGGTTGGGATCCGCTGTCATAAATGATATCTAACGAATACTCTTGCTGCCCGGGCCTGATATGGCCCGCGGGCCGTGGTTTGGGGACCCCTGTTCTAGAGTAACAGCCAGCGTCCTAACCACTACACCACCGGCACCCCCTTGGCTCAAATGCTGTTATCTTGAAGATCGCGTTGGTTTATTTATGAATTTACATCTCGATGTAGGGTAATTTTTTTAAGCGCTTGCAGTATGCAAGCACCAACAACTCGTTTATAAAAAGTATCCAAAGACAAACACAGACTTTTACGTTGCACATTCTTACAAATAATAAGAATTAAAATTACTAACAGTTCAAGAATTTATGCAAAGACAAACACAGACTTTTACGTTGCACATTCTTACAAATAATAAGAATTAAAATTACTAACAGTTCAAGAATTTAAGCATATGCCAACAACGTAAAATAACAATATCAAGTGGAATTAAAGCGGTAGAGGAATATAGGAATTAACCGTAGAAGAGGGAGCGCAATGACTGGGGAGGCGAAATGATAAGGAGTACTTGATTACCGCAAGTCTCGGGTTGGGGCAGTGTAAAGAGATAGAATAGCCGTTTCGTGTGCGATGGAACACGTATAGGAAATCCAGGGATCAGTTAGAGCAATGTTTCTCAAACGGTGGGTTGCGACCTCCTTAGGGGGTGATTATCTTTTTGGTTTTAATTCATGGACGTTTTTTTAAATAAAGAAACATTATTTGCTTATCAACGTACAAAACTTTCTTAACAAATGAGTTATTATTATGTAATACAAGTAGTTCTGGAAATAACTACTCCGCCTACTTTCCTTTCAATCCAGTTTTAATATATGAGAAGTAGGGCTGCTTCTCGAATATTCTCGTGGAGTCGCGTCGACCAAACATCCGCACGGAGAGGTCTTCTGACGAATCTGCCTGAGAACTACTGAGACGATTCCCTAAGAGGCATTAACAATCGGACAATATCGATAAACCTAATTAGACAAGGATGTGAGTCGAAAAAAACATCAGAGGGAGGCGACACGATGGCGAAAAATGGAGAAGAAGAAGTTTAGTTGTCTCTTGAGCATGACGGTGGCGGATTGGTTAAAGCGTTGGCCTTCCACCCAGCGGTCCAAGTTTAGAATCCGGCGGAGGTCGGATTTTTATGCGTTCTTTGCACGAAGTGAACGCATCTAGGGGAGGTCGTTTCCGCCCATCCTTCCGCATGTATTTTGATGAAATTTGGTATCGGGGCGTTTTGCTAAAATTGGTCGTCCGATTTCAGTTTTTGTTAAAATCGGACAACAATTACGATCACTTTACATGAAGACCTACATGTAGTTTACAGTGTAACTTTGTTTCAACTCGGGAACCGCTCGACTTATTTTGATGAAATTTGCTATTGAGAAGTTTTACTAAACTTTGTCCACCGATTCTAATTTTGGTTAAAATCGGACAATAATATAGACAACTTTACATAAGGACTTATATGTATTTTACAACGTATCTCGCTAGCTTCTCTTTAAATACTCATCTGAGCGAAAAATATTGAGAACATTGTGAAATCCCAAAGAACGCATTTGGAAATTCTGTGTACTCCGACATGGAGTACACCTGTCCAAGTTAAGCAATTGCCTCCCTTGGTGCTCTTCGTAAAGAATGCCGGCACCGGGTTTCCCTCCTCCCTTGTGTATGTGTTCAGTGTGGAAGGAGTAATGGCTGTAATAATCCAGGAGGTTGATTAGCCAGAAATTCCATACAAGCAAACAAATCTCTTGGGCTTGAGAGTAACGTGAAACGCTGAAGAGCAATCAGGAGATCAGTACTCCAGAAGAGGGAGGATGCAGATAAGAGAGAGGTAACTATCGGAAATTTCGGATAAGTGGTAGATTAGACCGAGAAAAGATATAGTCCGTGATGAAATCTTTTAAACACGGTCGGCGAATATTAATTTCCAGAAAATCACTCCAAGAACCTTTTCTTTGTCCCCTAAAAGGATTACTTGGTCAGAAGGCTTACACTAACGGACCTGTAAGGGGGATTTACGAAGGGTGAAGGTAAGGGAAGATCATTCGAAAGGTCTTGTTCGTAGTGCCAACAGTTGTTCTAAGCTAAAGAAGGTCAAGAGCATTTTGGAGTGTAGCAGGATAACCAGGACCGGCCCGAGCTATTGACGAGCTGGGCGTCTGCCCGGGGCGCCAAAGCATTGGGGATCGCTAACTAGATCATCTATCTATACATTACTTACGAATGAATAAGTGTTGGATACCAATTCATATCGCAGAACAGACAGGAATCTAGACGATATTAATTTCCTTTTCATTATCAATTATTTCACCGAGCAATGAATAAATGTACAAGTTCCTTTAAAAATATTTTAACAAAACTTGACGGTTTCTCGCCCGGGGCACCAAAATACCCCGAGCCGCCCCTGAGGGGAGTCTACGCTTAATGCAAGTTATTCTAGTAACATCCGGGAAATCGCGGCTCTTATCTCTTACAGCCTTCCGAGAACCTGTTGATAGCAGATCGCTCAATCGCGCAAACCGAGAGATTTTTCGCTTGATGTCACAAGAGGTTTTTTATTAGAAGGCTTCCCTTGAAGGCGCAAACGTCGTTCCTTTATTTTTTGAGAGAATTAGCGTATTTATTCGAATAATTCTCGCACTTTTTCTTAAGGGGGCAACCCCAGATCTACGGTGCTAATTTTTCTATGTTTTTGAATAATTGTAGTAAATAATTTCAAACATTTATGCAAATTATGTTCATACCAATAAATTATACTCACATTATTCTTCTATATAAGCCATTATTTTCTTAATTTCTATTAAAATTGTAAGAGTTATGGCTGATCGATGGATGCTCTGCAATAATTGCATGTTCCCATTGCGCGCAGGATTTTTCAATAAGCAAGCAACCTACAGGTCTCAAACTTCGCTCACAAATTTAGATCTTATTGGTTAATAAAATGAACCTCCAACTTATCTGTATCTGAATTTTTTCAAATATTATAATTTTTAAAATAAAATTATTATAAATTATTCAAAAGTTTTTAAGTAAAAAGTCTATAAAATTTTTGTTATCTATTCCACAGCAATAACTGAGGTTCACATTAATAAAAAACAGTATTTAATCTGTCACAGAAATTTTGAAGCCTTAGGGCAAATGGTTTTTGAGAAATCGTGCGTGCAAGATCGAAAAATGGCGATTTGAGAAAAATGGGTTAAAAGAAAAAAATAGATGTAAAAAAATAAATAAAATTCATTTAAAAGACCAACCTCTCAAAAGGCACCTGCTGAATAATATACACCCTCCTCAGCCTCAAGTCTTTCTAATTCAGCAATACTATTCATTCTTGTAGCCAGCCTTGTCTCTTTAGTTGCCGCTGACATCCTCTTGTCTGCTTGGGCGATTCGAGCTGCATCCTCGTTCTCGGCCCACTCCGCAATAATTCCCAATCTTCAGGTTCAGCCTCTTCATTACATAAAATCTGCTTCTTTGGCCGCAATTAAATACCAACACAGCATCATATGTGCCTATCTCCACCGCTTTTCGCCCAAAAAAGGACGTTTTCGGACAATTCTTCCAAATTAGGGAATTGACGGATTCATTTGGGTTCTGTGTATGGGTTCCCACGCATCTTTCCAAAAGTTCCTTGCTAGAGAGCTCTTCAAAAACATCTCTTATTGCCTCCATCACAATAGGAGCAACATCTGGCTTCTTATGTTTAAATTGTGCCTCTTCCTTCCTTGCCACCGCCTGCTGATACTTACACCAGGAATTTTCACCAATTGGACGGTAGCTATGGTCATAATCCTCATCGGTCGACTTGCAGTGATGGTATATAGCCTTTTTCATCTCCTCCACGCTATTTGGATGCGCCCTTATTGCATTTCCATAGTAGCCTTGCATTATTTTAATATTATTCTGTCAGCCTCCCCTTCCCAAAAAGCCCCTTTCCATCTGCAAACTTAACATTTTTTTTGCTTTGCTTCAGTCGCCGCAGCCATGTACCCATTTTCTTCTGAATGTGCCCCACACACTCCTTTTTATTTATTTTAACGTTAGGTCCATAGGGTTTCGCTTCGCTAATATTTTTGAATGTCTTTGCATCCCCATCACCTATGTATGTTATGTACCGGATGCCTCGTTCCACCTCTGACCTCTGGAAGATGCGGAGCATACCATCACATTCCATTTTGCCTGCAGATCCAGTGTGATTTTGCTGGCATTGACCTCTGTGCTTCTCCCACCATTCTTCATATTCTTCCGTGTGTTTAGACCCTCTGTAGGATGCACACACTTTACACATTTTCGACATGACGTCAACATCAATAACTTTTCCTGTTTCCAGTCCTATTATGCTCACAACACCATTCACTGACCTATGGCCTCGAGTCTCCCATGTTCCATCACCACTTCCTGCAATATCTGTGCATCCTTTCTTTATAGCCTCCTCATTAGCTGCCTCCTTCATATTCTGAATGGCTTCATCTTTGGTTGCACGGTGAATTCTCTCCATCACAAGCTCGAATGTTGAACTGCGTATGGGTGGTGGCAAACCCATGAGTGCAGAGAGTTTCCTGAGGCCAGCATGACCCAAACATAAAGACCTCATTGAATAAACTGATCTTCTGTTTACTTCAGCGATATTATTGAAATCACCGATCATTTCACTGCTGTAGCACTCTCCACTTTTACTGTAGTTCGCACATAAACCTGTAAATTTACTGCAAAACCCACCTACACTCTTCTCATTAAATTCTAATTCCCCACCGCACTTTTTGCAAGCGCAAAAGTTTTTCAAGAAGTCAAATAAAATATCCATATCTACAAGTCTGTAGCCACTCCACGAAACTGCCTCCTCCTTCGAGGAACCCGCGGACGTGGTATGCTTAGCGTCCGACGAACTCTTCTTCCTCTCGTTTAGAGCGATCTGCCTTTAGATATTGGTTTCCATTAAACCTTCTCTTTTTAGGACGCTTACTGGAGCAAGATTTGGACTTTCCTGGTATATCCATCGCGGAGAAAACCTCGTAAAACAAAACACGAAGCTCTCAAACGAAAAATCTATCACTTCTCTTGGTTACAAGAAAAACGCGTGTATTCTTTTTCCTCTCTCAAACACTTCTGAAGGGTAACTGTTTAGGGCCTCGTGGGCCTAGTATTGCACCTTCCCCCACCCTCAGCTATTCATAGCATTCAATGCATCCCTCAAGGTCAGCGGCAAACATTCGACCTGCGGTGAGAGCTGAGGGAGAAGCGCACGGCTTAACAAAAATCGTTGTAGCATTCTCAATTTTGACGCTATATGCATACGGTTTTTATTACAATGAAGAGAAATAAATCAGCTATTCGAGTAGATGAAAAACAAAAAATCGATTTTTTTGACCCTTAGAGCTGCGGTTGCCCCCTTAACCTGTTGTGGGTAGAACATTGGGGGCTTTTTGGCGCTTACCGCGTGTAATGTATTATTTTCTTAATTCCATTTCAAGAAGTGATGGTGCTTGAATTACAATCTGACATGAATTTGAAATGTTTTATCTTGAAAGAATTGTTACGCTTATAATTACTAAAGATATGTATAAAACACAATAATAATATTATTACTGTTTGAACAGGATATTTTTTCCTCTAACCTAATTTTTCCCATGTGTTTTAGTGTCTTTATGCGCGATTTCTATGTTCGCGGCGTTTTTTTTAGTAACCTAGCCCCCGCGAATATGAAGGGATTACTGCAGGCATGTCATATTCGAAGAGGAATCAGGGATGGATGGATGTTTTTGAAGGGCCGCATTAGGATTACAGTCGTTTGATGAGGTCCAGAGTTGGAAAAAGTAGGCTTTTTCTTTAAGATTGGACGTGTCTTGAGACGTCTTGAGAAAAAATCTTGTCTCCTTTTCAGAAAAATAAGTCATTCATATAAAATTTCGAACGATTTAGTTGAGAAGAAAATCAGCAGTTTGACCCCTGAAAACGACTGCATTTTAACCGAAATGTGCATGTTTTTTTCATAACCTTGTGGCTATTGGGGATACTTGTCATAAGTACTTTTTCAAAATTAGTATTTTGAAGTGCCTATTCTTGAATCAGTCATCTGTACACGGTATGGTGGTGGGGGACGTATGTGAGGTCGCATAAGTTTCAGGATATATAATTTTATTATTCATTAATCTTATACTTCCTTCACTTAGTTGATATTAAACATGGCAAATATTTTTGGGGCGCCTCTATATTAGAACTCGGATGATATACTTACCTCGATTTGCGAAATTAATACTTAAAAATTATATTCATATTATGGAGTGGGGAGGTCTGCTGCCTACAATGACCATTTCGCTTCCAATTTCTCTCTTTCTATTCCATCTCCATCCCATTCCTAGTCCCTGGACACCAAGTGGGCTCTATGTTTGCCTATTTCCCAAATCGAGGTGCTCCACATCCTTTCCTCCAAGAATATCAGTGGCCACGATGACACCCGAAGGGAATTTCTCAAGAGAACTTTCCTCCAACTCTGCACCCCTCTCCAATCTCTTCAAGTGCTGTTTCTCTGCTGAAGTCTTTTCTCCCCGTGGAAAACAGCCAACGCCATCTCTATCTATAAGAACGGTGGAAAAATTCTCATTGAAAATTATACCTATTTGTTTACTTCGGTTCCTTCACATAGTTGAGGAAAAAAATTATTCGCAAACGGCCCCCTTCCCTCACCCTTCATTATATTTCTACGCCGTAGTACGTCTTCCTACCTGAGCGCTCCCACTTGGCCAGGGACGTAAATGGAAGTATATGCGGGTATACACCGTATATCAAGTTCTTCCGTAGAATAGAAATATTACTTTTATTTTTTCATACTCCCCCTTTGCTCCGATCTTCGAACGTACTCTGTCAGGAGCATTAGGCAGTCTTTGAACGGCGACATCCTTTAAAATGTATTGGTTATCTATTTTCTCCCCACTGCTCTTCAAGTGATTCCTTATCGTATACCTCGTTCTGAAAAGGCACCCCCACCCATAACCTTCACCAATCCCTCCGTTCTTCTTATTCACATCGAAGTCTTTTGAAGTGTCCTCCCAACTCGATCGATGTGTGCTGCGTAGACCTTGCCAAAGCCTTTGACACTGTTAGTCATAACCGGCTTCTTCATAAAATTTCCACCCTCTTTGTTATTCATCATGCTTTCCTTTCTGCCATTTCATCATTATATCCAATAGAACCCAGCGGGTTGTCATCGACGGACATTGCTCTGCTCTTGCTCCCGTAACTTATGGAATTCCTCAGGGAAGTGTTCTCATTCCCCTTTTCTTTAACCTTTACACCGACAATCTTGGGATATTTGATAATTCTCATAGTGTTGTATTCTTTAATTATCGCAGAAAACGCTCATACAGAAATAATTCGCTATTAATTGGGATCGTTAAACTTAATCTTTATGCTTCCTGGGATAAGATTAGAATACCTATTTCAGACTTTATTCTGTTTTTCTTTTCTTTACGACTGAGTGGATTGTTAATATAAAAACAGTGTACAGTAGACCCTCATGCAACGCGGTAATAACGTTCCTGAAACGGCCGCGTTGCGAGAAAACGCGCTGCGTGAATGTAATGAAAGAATAGGGTTAAGTTCTCAGAGTTTGGGAAGTTATATGAATATTTTTAGCACATAAAATTTTTAAGATAGGGTCTCCCAATTTCGTGTCGGGTATTCTACCAACTGAATTACCGCGGCACCCAAAGAACAAATGCTTTCGATAAGGCATTTTTTATGAAACCGTTTTGGTGGGTAGGGAGATTAATCCACTAGCCGAGATATGGCGATCGGATGAGATTCGGTTCTCTTCATGAAGCCCGAAGAGTAGGATAGGCAAGGAGGGAAGAGGGATTTCAAAGGTAAAGGAAACAGTGGTACGATATTTGTCCGCCACGCCTGCGTTTTGCGCCGATACATTTCAAAGAAATTCTTTCCTCTTTGCGATGTCTACCTTCGGTGCGCAAAGAGAAAATGAGAGTGAGTTCCGTTTTGCCCTCTCTCTGTTTCTCTTAAGTTAAAATGTCCCAAAACGCCTCTAGTTTACCTGGGACTGTGTGAGCAACTAGGAACGACGATTCTTTATTTTGGTGAATTTGTGATGATTATTTTGAAGGATTTCGAAAGTGAAGCTAATGACACTGAGGATGAGAATGTCCCCTACTTTAATTAGATGAATTTGATAATGAATTTTGAAAACTGCAAATGTGAAGCAACTTAACTTTTGGAATTGTTTAAGGCATTTTATTTGTACCAGTTGTTTTTCAATTCATTTGTGTTGTTAATCTAACGATGATTTTTTTTCTCTTTTGGCTAAGTTTTTGGACTGCCTTGAAAAAGTTTTGTTCTTTTAGTAACGTTGCAGCTTAACATACTAGGTATTGTATTTTTATATTAATAAAATAGGAAAATATTTGTAAATATAATTCATGAAAATAACTTACTACATGGCTGAACAACTCCACTGCCTTAAGATTATTGTGATGTAAAATTTACTCGTATATCCAAACAGTTTAGGTGTATCAGTATGTATTTCGTAAAGTATTTTTTTCTTCATTTTAAGTTTAGGCTTTATATGTTTATTGTTGCTGTTAGCATATACAAAATATTTAACATTTTTGGCATCCGTATTTATTATTTAAGGAACATAGACTTACTTGAAGTTTTTGCGCATGTTTACGTTAGCAAATGCTCATAGCTTGAATTTTTTTAGAAAATAAATATTTTTAATTAATGCATTTCTTCCTTTCTAATTCTTATTTTATTAATTTGAGGAACTACTGCTATTACATAAGTGAGGCGCCGGAGACAGCGCGCCAAATTAAAATATCGCAATTTTTTTGGATTTTTATCTCGGAACCTTACGCGTTGCCTGAAAATGCACCGTGTAGCAAGAAAATTAGCGTAAAAATGAAATCCGCGTAAAACTGAAAACGCGCTGCGAGAATCCGCGTTAGGTGAGGTTTTATTTTATTTAATAAATAACTGGGAAGTCAATGTGTTTCTATCCGTAAATATGCATCCCCACGACATACGGTTTCTTCTCTTTGTTCGAAATACGTGACTCATTTAAACCATTTGACTGAGACACCTGAGCTCTTGCATCGCGAACCGAAGTTTTCTCTTTCAACGTCCTCTTTGGATTTTTCTTATCACTATTCAACGGTCTGGAATTTAGATTTTCTATTTCCATTCTTTATCGATTTTATAGAGCTATAACAACAAATATCTATTAAGTAATTAGAGAGAGGAAGGAAGAGAGAATGAGAAAGAGCAGAAACAGAGGAAGAGGACATGGCATTGTATAAGATTAAAAGGAGCTGCAGTACAAAAATAACAATAATAAATTATAATTGATTATAAAAAATGTTATACCATTAAATCATGCGCCATTGCCAAATGGCGGGATTTCATAAAACTAAATATAGGTCACGTAATTATCAATGGATTTCTTTAACTGATATTACAGCAAATATGTCGAACCGAATTTCAAATAGGATTGAAAAATAACATTTTGACTTTCATTTAATAAAGTAATTTTTCTGGAAAATTTTCAAAACTATTATAGTTAAATGAAAAGTGCGTTCTAAAAATATAGTTAAAACTCATTGTAGTTCATGTATTTAGTTAAAAGTAAGTTACTATACAATTTTCCTCTGATGGTAAATTGATTTTTCGTTCACATTTTATCCTGTTTTTTTACGAGTTAATAAGAGTAAAATAATTTATTTCTTAAGTTAAATTCTATACGTTTTAAATAACTTATAATTTGCTCAAATATTTTAAGTAAATTTCAGCTACTTCTTTATGCAATATATTTTATTATTTTGATTTTCCTCTTATTTTCAGAAAATATTTGGATAATCATTTGGCCTCTCTGCTAATAATCATACACTTTTTTGTGGCCACTGTATCTGTTGTACAAAAACTAGCTATATTATTTGAACACACTGAGAAAACACCAAAACAGAATTTATATTTGCAATAATAAAATCCGAGTAAAAATTTTTTAAAGTACGTTACGACCAATAATACTTAGGAATTATGAACTGAGTAAATTAGGTGGGTTTTGAAAGCTATAACGACGGAAATGAAAGATTACATAAAAAGAACTCAAAAACTATGATGATAAATATAACCACCTATGATAAACATGTTAATAAAAACAAAATATACTAAAAAATAATTAAATTAAGCATTCTTTAAGAAAGAAAATAATAATACGTAACTACATAAAAAGATTAGAAAAAAGCCAAATGAAATCACTACATTAAAAAGTTCAACTGGATAAACAAAAATATCAAACACACGAAATTAAAAACGGCTGCTTCCACTAGTAACGCTAGGCATCAACTGAATGTGTAGTAGCAAAAGAGCGCATCTGCTAGACTGCAACCACCCCCAGGAAGCGAAATAACCCTTATGAAGACGGTGACATCTTAAGATGACACGTGCCAGCGGCGAAGGCAGCCATGACATCTTAAGATGTTATCTGCACGGTAAGTTTTAAGCGTCACATTTTATATTTGGTGTATAAGTCGACCTTAAGTTTTTGGAATATTTTTTTAGCTTCAAAGGTCGACTTATATGCCGGAATATACAGTATTAAAAAATGATTAGTTTGAAATATTGTTTAAAGCATAACAATTCAATACAGTAAACACTGCATCAACATAAAATTCTCTTACGAAATATTATTTTCTCAAATTAATCACAAAAAATGTACATATTAAATAAAGTTCTTACTTCTTACAATAAATATATTTAAATTATTTCTGAGCAAATATATCAATTATATCATCATAATATTCATTGCTTCATTTCCAGTATTTAATATCACTAACAACTCAAAACGTTCTTAAATAATTTTTGATTCTTTTCAAATTACTAAAAGATCTTTCACCAGAAGCATTCAATATCGGAATTGTCACTTTCATTTATAGTTATATAATAAATTTCAGATCCATCTTTATATAATTTACTGACGCAACTACTAATTATAGTGTCACTTTTTGATCTCTCTAATAAAATTTTCTCAATAAATGAATCAGTAATATCACCTGGCCATTTTGAAATAATATTGATATTAGCATCAAGCTCCTGGGTAGTGGGTCCTTGTTCTTTGATTGGTTTGGTAATCGTATTACTGGATACTATTTCACTTACCAAATTTCCTCTATATTCGTTAGGTTTATTCTTGTCTTCATCTTCTTTGATTGTGGATTCTATGTCATTTTTCTCATTGTGTCTGTCTACGTAAGTTTATTCATACCTTGATCTTCTTTGTTTCCAAAAAAAGTTATTTGTGACCATTCATTAATTGTTCGTTCAACTTCTTTTTTTTCTTTCTCTTCTCAGCACCCGATTGATATTTTCGATTCATGTTCATGGTCTACTTATTTTTATTTAAAGTTCATGGTCTACTTATTTTTATTTAAAGTTCATGGTCTACTTATTTTTATTTAAACTTTGTATCTATAAATAAATATAAAAATATAAACGTAATTGTTGTAGTAATTAGTAAATTAAATAATATACGAATGTGTTTGGGTACCTGATAGCAAAGCTCCCATGTGCATGAACTGTTAGAGGACACTATTTACATGTTGAATCGAAAAATCATTGCTGTCTGCTGCCTAAAATGTGGTGCTATGGTAGGCCGTCTCTGCTTCACTGAACGTACTAGTTTAACTGGAAACTGTAATAATACCCTACAATAATTTTTAAAACTAATTTAAGTAAGTAGTTCACAACAAATATAAAAAACTAACCTTAACTAATAATGCTATCAACACATATCACGTTTACATGAAAACAGCTGTAAACCTGTACAGAACGAAGGAGAACACTTAATACCGTGAAGGAGAATGGAGCGTGCGCGTGAGGCCCGCAAAAGTAAACAGATGGTGTTACATGTTAGTAACAAGTAACGCCATCTGTTAGACAAATTAGGAACAAGTTGTTACTATTTTCTATTTTGTCTTTGGTCACTGATCTAATGGCAGACCCCGCAGGGTGAAAAGTTGACAAAAAACGTAGGGGCCCCCTTTAAAGTGGGGCAGCGGCCACGCTTCACCTGCTTCATGGTAGATCCGGCCCTATTTGTGGTGATACTTGAAATTAAGTGCAACTCTATGTTAGATGTATTTTGTAATCATAAATGTATATATACTTGACAACCTTGTACTTTTGATAATTATGTTAGCTGCATCATTATGCTGTATTTGGTGTTGGATTGCTCAGTATGTTGTAAGATGGCCTTGTGTGCTTGTGTTGTGATATTGATATATTACCAAAGGACAAAAAATACAGGTTGTATTTATTTGTAACAAACAAATGCTAATTTTCAGATAAAATAAGACTGGTTTCGGTGAGTAATCATCATCCTCGGGTGCCTGAGGATGGTGATTACTCACCGACACCAGTCATGTTTTATATTTTGTGTAAATTAGCAATTGTTTGTTACAAATAAATATAACTGTATTTTTTTGGCCTTTGATTATGGAATTTCACAAAGTTGCAGCCTCGTCCATTAAATTTGATGATGTATAACTTTGGAAGTGATATATTGGGGCTGGTGACAGGATGTTTAATTGGAGGTGTTGCTACACTGCAATTGGTTAAGGAGTAAGGAGGAAAAATATTTAGAAAATTTTTATATGTGGGTATGGAGGAGGATGATGAAAGTGAAATGGACAGAAAGGAAGAGAAATGAAGAAGTTTTATAAATGATGGAAGAAGAAAGAATGCTAATAAAAACAATCAGGAAAAGAAAAGCAAACTGGATAGAGCACATATTGAGAAGGCAAAATTAGCGGAAGAAGTGGAAGAGGGAGAAAAAGAATAGGAATAGTAGAGAATATAAAGCAGGAATATAATACTTATAGAGGCATAAAAGAGGCTTCTAGGGAGGGAGGGGGGGAGAGAGAGAGAGAGAGAGAGAGAGAGAGGGAGAGGGGGAGGGGGAGGGGAGGGGGAGGGGGAGGGAGAGAGGGAGAGATGGAGAGAGGGAGAGGGAGAGAGGGAGGGAGAGAGGGAGGGGGAGAGGGAGGGGGAGAGGGAGGGAGAGGGAGAGAGATATATGGAGGCAGCAATTTAGCTAAAACCTGTCTTCGGACAGCAGCATGATGATGAATGAATGGGATGTGAGCCCTGTGACATTTACATTTTCCCAAAAGGATTTGATCACATCGCAAATTGCCAGGATTAATCCCGAAAAAGTGAATTTTCTAAAAATATTTCGGGATTTGCCTAAAATACCTGGGCACATCTAGATTTTCCCGGGCAAATCTAGATGTTCTGCATTTTGGGGTTTATCTGTAACATATACATACATAAATAGGACCCGCCCCCGCTCACTATCGAACTAGGCCCTGCTTTTCACGTTAGATATCGTATCTGTTTATCTCACTCCCTTTTCAGTTTTAAAAGCACTTGTTTCTCCCTGCAGCTGAAGAAATAATGTCACATTTTTGTAGACATTCTTGATCAAGATTATGTCTGGTTCTTCAATTACTTGTTTTGTCTGTGCCTTGAACACAGGCATCACGTAGTGATAATTTTCATGATAATTTTGTAGACTGCCAGTAGTAGGCTATTGGTCAATAGTTATTTAAATCTTCCATGCACCTTTTTCATTCAAAAGGCATGGTTTCATGATCCTGCTATTCTTCTTCCATAGAAAATGTTTCAAAATCTTGAAGAGGATCTTGTCCATAGATTTAGCCGTTGACTTGAATATATCTGCTGTGACACCATGAACTCCATATGCTTTTCCATTCTTTGTGGCTTTTTGGGGAACTGTGCCATAAAACTATGTCGGGAAGCATGTTGGTGAGTACCTCTTTCTCTTTCACTTATGATACTGTTGAAAGCAGAGGTGAATTTGGAAATTTTCTGTCCCTAGGCCAAATTATTTTTCCACTCCCTTTTAGCAATTTTTTTGCTCATATATATGGTTTGTTACATCCGTCTGTGGATCATAATAGTAGTTAAATTCATCAAAAGTCTGTCTAATATTAATTTTTTTATTCCCACCCTGAAATCCTGCTTTTATTGCCACCCTGAAATATCACCACACCTAGGCCATTGCCTACTTTTGCCTTATTTCCAATCTGCTACTGGCTGAAAGGTTTCACAGCATTTTTGAACCTAACAGTATCCTAGGAGAGAGTTTCTCAACCAGTGGTATTCATAACCAAGGGGCTACGTGTGATATGTATACACTGGGAGCACTTCAATTCCTTTTCGAAAATAAGGCTATGCGTTAAAATGCCATAGTTTTTTGGGAAACTGGTAAAATTCCATAAAAAAGAATAGATCAGAAACTCCAGATCATAAGGCACACTTTAGCATAATCTTGCAACAACCTGTTTCCCGTTTCTGTAAATAGAAAACTAAATGAAACGCTTACGTTGAGTTGGTGGACTCATTGCAATTTTTCAGAAGTAAGGGGTATTTAGTAAAAAAGGTTTGAGAAAGCCTGCTTTAGGGCCTAGGGTGTGGGTACACTTTGCTCTTTAGCTTCTATTTACACTGTATCATCACTATGAGTTGCTGATCATGTTAATGGGAGAAATCTTCATAGTGAAATAAAACAAAATATTACTAAATTTACTAAACAAAGAAAAAGTGCATTAATTTTTTCCAGGTTCATGGTTAACACTACTTGTTACATGTCTGATCATTGACAATCAACATGTAAGCTCACAAAATTATTTATGAACTGTAAATTGCAGTAAACTTAATTGTTGTATTGAAAATTTCTCTATAAACAATATGCCTTATTATTGATTGTCCAACCAGCTTTGTTTCTTTCAAATGCCCAAAACAACATACTCTAGACAATGCTACATACAATTATCCATAGATAATACTGGCCACATTATGAAGAGCTCAATTTTGTCCATTGTCTGTCCCAATGATTTATTTATTGTTTATGCAAATGTTGCTCTTGCTGGAAATTGCCTTCTTTTCAAATAGAATGGTAAATCACAGTCTGACACTAACAATGTTACAACTACATGTTACCCTGCAATATGCCCGAGTTGCAGGTGGCAGAAGCTACAAAACACCAAAATATGGTTTGTCCTCCGTTATGGCATGCGTCACGATCGGGTTTTCGGCCCTAATACACCGAGGAAAGGCCATATCAGACAAGAGAAGCCTCAAAGTAGAGCTAAGCCACCTACGTCAGACCTTCTGACAAAATGGCTATGAGGAGAGTGACATCCAGAGGGCCTTGAAAAGGGCCGAAAACACGATCGTGACGCACGCCAAAATGGAGGACAAACCAAAGGCCACAGCTTGCCTCCTGTATGCCTTGACAGTTTTGGGAAGGATCTCCCAAATATTGGCCAAGCATGGGATTAGAACCATACACAAACCTCTTACCAAGATCAGGGGCCTCAGAAAAGTGAAAGATGACATCTGTTTGAGGACACCGGGTGTATACTCGATTCCATGTGAGTGCGGGCAGCACTACTACATCGGACAAACGGGGAGAACCATTCAGAGCTGCTTAAAAGAACACAATCGGTGCATCAGATTGAGACAACCGGAAAAATCGGCAGTCGCAGAGCATTACCTCCTGAACGGGCATAAAATTCACCTCGATGACGTAAGGCTAGTCACCAGAGGCCATGGATACTGGGACTGTCTAGTGAAAGAATCCATCAGGATTCGACTGACCTCATAAAATTTCAACCGAGATACTGGTTTCAACCTGAGCAAGGCGTGGGACACCACCCTTGATCGGCTAGCACAGCAGCGTGCTGATTGGCCGACCCATCAGCCAATGAGCGGAAAGACCAACAGTGGTGACATGAATATAAACCCCAAATGAACACTCCACGGCATCTCAGATCACCCTGAGGGTGATGGCAGAGGCAGCCATCGAAACATTAGGAAACCAAATAACCACCCGGCTGGAAACCCGAGAGAACTTCATTGCAGCCATTCGCCAGGAAAACCTCAAATCTTTTTACAAGTTTTCATGATTGTGTGATGCACTGCTTAGGAATTTTAGTAGGCTTTGTGTCCATATTTTCCTTCACTGACATTTTAATCCTTCCCTCGGCAGAATATTTTAAGTCTTTGTGACTTAAATGCAAGGTTTTTTTACTGATAATTTAATTTTAAGCAGATCATTTGAGATATATTGAAATTGTTCCTACTGCCATTCAGTAGATAAATGTCAAAAGTAAACATTTTAATGTGAAAAGTGTGCACTGTCAATGATGGGAAATCACGTCATTGCCAGGGAAAGGGTTAAAGACATTTCAGTGAAGGGAAGGGATGAAAGTGGAGTAGGAGACAAAATGGTAGACACAGGGGAAGGAATGTTTCAAATGTGCAAGTGTCCAAGTCCGTAGCTTGATTTATTTAAAAAAATATGCCTACACCTACTCCAGTTAATTTACTTCAGAATTTCTCTTGAAATTTATGTAATGAATTGATAGTTTTATCGTCACAGTCATAATAGGTCAAGATGTAGACAAGGATCGGCAAGATTTTTGTTGGGTGCTGCTCTTTATCAATATTCACTATCTGTCACCTTCATGTGTGCCACCCATCTATTTCTTTTATCCATAGTGCTTACAAAAAGTGATTACAGTAAATCCTCTATATAATGAAATTGAAAAAAAACAGATTTTGGCATTTTATTATATGGAGGTTTACTATTAAAGAGCTTAGAGACAAATAATGCAGTTGAGTTTCAAAAGTTAGGAAATAACAGGAAATGAATAGTACAACTAAAAAATGTTTTTCCATAAAATTATGTTTAATTATACATAAAGAAATTACAGTAAAAGATTTTAGAAACATAAAAATGACACTCATCAACCATCACTCGTCTAGAAAAATTATTTTTGTACTGCATCAGGAATTACAATTATACTTAAAATGTTTGTTGTTTATGGAAATAACTCATAATGGATTTTTGTTTCATGACTTTAAAATTCTCTGATAACAATGCTTCAATATTGTTCAATAATACAAGATGATTGGTTCCATAGACCTCCATATTGAGGGATGCAAATACACACACACACATACTAATACAGGGTATCACACACCCGCACACACGATTTAAACGTTATAGAGAGCTGCAAAGAAATGAAGAAGATTGCAGCAAGCGGGAGTATGAGGAGAACAAGGTTTATGCAAATACAATCATTGAGCTGTCTATGGATAGAACACCCATGATTATTATAAACACACCCACATGGAATAGGCCTTCAACATTTGCAGGGTTTTATGTTTTAGAAAATCACTGTGAATGTCTAATCTGTTACTGTTACAAGTCCCGTGTTTATATTTTCACAGCAAGGACTGAGACATGATATCATGGGTTAAACAGTCGAGTTAATATGCCAAAAATCTGAAATCAGTGTACAAAGAAACTCATTAGTGAATAAAGAAAATGCAAATGTTGTGGTTTTATTGTGTGTGTTAATGTTAAAATATACGATAAATATGTTAAAACAAAACCCAGGAAGACATCTTCCAATAAACAGTCAATATTATGGAGGAAAAAAATTCATTTTCTTATTGAGGAATTTTCAAGGAGGGGGGGATCCTTTCAAATTGGAGACTTTTTGATATGTACTTATGTTTTTTCTATAGTAGTGACATAAATATGTTAGGCAATACAATTTTTTTGTTTTCAGAGAAGTTAATATTTTATAATTGTCTTTAATTCGCATATAATAAAGTACATAAAAATTTCAAAAGGCACTATTTTATAAGGAACAATTTCATAAGGCACACATGAGACATTTTCGTTGTTGTAATAGATAAAATTCCTATAAATAGTTTTAAAACACTGAAAGGATGCAGAGTAATTTCAACTAATGCCATATTGCTGTGCTATTTGTTTTTTTGTTCATCCATACTTATATAATTATTCTACACCGCTGAGGTTATAACATTAAATATTTAAATTTAAATAATAAAAAAATTGCAATATGAAATATCATCTATATTAATTACTTTTACAATGATTAAGCACACTTATCAGTCTTGTTAATCAAACATTATAACACTTCTGCCAGAAGGTATTTCAAATGTGGATTTCTATAATTATACAAAGATAAGGTAATTATAAGATATCATAACTGTAACATAGGATAATTGTACAAAAACTTTGAATAATCTTGTAATTTCTAAATACATGTTACATAGCCTTCTCTTTTGTGTTTGAGCAAAGGTTTAATTAGAATATAGAGACTTGTCTTTTCATGCAATAGGACAAAAGGCTTGATTTGTAATACATTCACATTTCATTTCCTTAACAACTAATTTTACATTATGTTGAGCAAATGGTAAAATTACTGATAATAATTAATGATTGTGAAATTGTTGACACTTGTAGAATCCATTAGAATTGACCATTGCCAATGAAGCTGATTCCCGTGCAAGAGATTGGAATAATTTCTTTCCAGTATTGCTCTCAGTTGGTTAGACCAAACATTTTCCCATGCAGATAGGGCTCTAGGATTTGGTATCTTTTGTAGTTTGGTATTTCAATGGTGATTCATGTAAAGAAAAAATATCATTCAATATCAATTATTCCTTTCCATCTTACTGTTATTTAGATTGCTTGAATATCTATAGACATGATAATTATTGCATTTGGATTATGCAGCAGGACCTTGCCATTCACGGTGGCAATGTTCCGGAAAATCTCCATGAAGGACAAATCTGAGAATGGCAAGGTTGTAGGCTTACGAAAAAATAAGGTTATGTTCTCGGTTCAAGATATATTTTGGAATAAAATGTTTTAGTGGTAAAATATTAATGTGTTGAATTTTAAATTTAAAAAATTAATTCAATATATAAGAAATTAATGATTATTCAAACAATAAAGAAAATTTAATTAATCCTTATTATGGTGCATGGGGCCATTATGTACTACATAACATTAGGGGACATATTGTCCATGGACGTTTAGTCCAGTGCTGTTATTTCTGGGCTATATTGATCACCTGACAAGAACACAAATTATTTCTTATTTTCATTTCATTTTTATCTCCATCATCCATAAACTCTTCCCCTCCTGGCTTTTGATGGTAATGTGTGAAGTGGTTTCCTCTTCCTCCGCTGTCTTGTCCTAATGAGAAATGAAAATGGAGACGGTGTGCCATTTTGTGTAATGGAAATTTTGGCTTGACCTTTCAATCACATTCTGGATGAGGAAATCACAGTTCACGTCTCTTTTATGGTCGTTAATGTCAATAGATTTCTTGTAATGAAGCACATGGTCTAAGAATGGATTCGATGCATTCTATTCAGTTATCACGATAATCAGTCCCTGGTTAGACAGAAGATGCCCATAAACCCACCATATCCAGTAACTTTTAAAATATTGGCACGAGTGTTACAGACCTGCCAAATTGAGTGTTATACTCAATGGGTATCTTCACATGGAAAAGTATAGCAAAAATGAACTGTAATATGAGTAAAAATGTAGGCCGCAAAATGCTCGACATAAACATTTTCCTCTTGGTAAGTTTAGAAGATTGCTAATGCGATGGTTGTCAAGGCACCTAGCAACAATGGAACTTTCTATGAAAAGTCCACTTCCAAATTACAGAATTTGACATTCATTGTGGATGCACTTTCTGTGTCTACCATTTCTCAACTGACTTAAGATCATATATGTTCTTGTATAATGAACCACCTCTACTAGGGTGTCCAGTTCCATGAAATGGATAATTTCTTTTTGGTCTGTGGCCAATTATTTTTCTCGTCTTTACTTCATCGAAGGCTTGTTTTCAGCTGAAATTTACCCGTCCTACAGGTAGAAGTTCTATTCCTTGAGCGTTTTCTGTCATAGCCACCATTTCTAATGATTCTGCTTTTCCGTCTATTCATAGAGAGAGTGATAATTTAGGAGTTCTTGATGGATTCCTCCCTTCAATTCTTTCTATATTCAGATTTAACCCTGCCCATGAGCAATCTGTCCTACTCCCGCCTTTCTTGTTAGTTACGTTTGAATGAAATACTGCATTGTATCGATTGAAGATCACAATTGGTCGAGGATAGGAACGTCTTCTATCAGGTACTTATTTTGTTTTACATGCCATTACATCAATTCCATTGCAAAATGGCGTTCCTTATGTGGAGTTTCGACACTCGGTAGGGTAGAAGGATGCAACTGCCCAAGGAGTTAATGTGACAATTCCCATGCTCTCCGAATTACTAATTCAACTGCAGAAATTCATACTCATCCTGAATAGTTCTTATTCTCCCACCACTACTCTTTCTCACTCCTAAGTAATTTCTGTAACGAATATAAGGCAGGAGGAATCCGAAAGCTTGCTACTTTTCATAATATTACCCATCGCTTAATATGCATACATGTTGTAGCAAAGGATGCGCTTCTCCTTGTAATTTCTCAAGACCGGATAAGCATCCTCGGTTGGTTGATAAGAGATTAAAAATGTGACCAAGGCTCCTTGTCTTCCGCACCGTATAGGAAGGAGCAGTGGTTTTGTTTTTCTCTGCCACAGACGATATCCGTCTCTAATCCTTGAACATCCTTCCCGTCAAGATCCTCCCATTCCTGATATTTGAAAAGCATTATCTAGAAATCAACCTCTCCCATATGGTTCTACTTACAAGGAAAGGTTTCGGACCTAAACACTTAACTTGGGGACAAAACATGGCTAAATTGTAGAGAATAAAGATATGTGTTTTGCTGTTTTTCTCCAAGTTTGTAACATTTAAATATTAAATTTTTGAAAAAAATATAATCAATAAAACACATTTTTAGTCTACTTTCCAGAATGGAAATAGGCTTATACAGTATACTCTCGATTATTCGGCCTAATGAATGTAAGAGGAAGGACGCATAATCGAAAAATACGGATAATGCGAAAATGATTTTTTTAAAAATATGTGCTTCAATTCTCGCTAACAAAAAGGTTAAAAACAAGTGAATGCGCTGCCAGCCATGAAGAAACAAATGATTGATGAAAATCGCATGCTGCTTCCCATGATTTTGTCATAAAACTCATTAACATTAAAAAAGTAATATATTTACATACTTTGGAGGATGCACAAATAAGTGAAAGACATGGATAATGCAAAACTGATTTATTTCAAAATATATGCTTAAATTCTCATTACAATGTAGCAAAAAGGTTAGAAAAGAAAGCAATTATAATGGTCCTTTCAAAAAGTTTGCAAGTTTAGTTTGTTTTGAGGGCTTTTTTACAGTTTTTATCATTGTTTGTATTTTTCTGGCTGCTATGACATCTCAGTAATCAAAATCATTTTGTCCCATATAATCTAACAAAGTTTCGAAACACTGAAGAGATGTACTGTTACTAATGCATTTAATTTCAGTCCCTTCACTTTCATCACTGCATCCTTTGTCACCACCATCCTCTTCTTTTTCTTTCTCTTGCATTACTGCATTGACAATATACTCGTCACTCATATGCTGGAATCCAGATTCAAACTTATCACAATCATACCATTCACTGAGATTCTTTCAGTCCACATCCTCAAAACCATTTATTCCCTGCAGTAGTTTAATCAAATTGGAGTTTGTAGTATTTACTTCCTCTTCAGAAAAACCATGAAAGTTCTCTTCAAGATCAGGAAGAAGTTTGTTCCAAGACCGAACTAGGGTCACAGGCTTCACAGAGGCCCATGCTTGAGAAACACCATGCACTGCATCTAGATGCGACATTTTTTTCCAAAATTCCAATAACTTTTTTAGCTCGAGTCTCTAGAAGACCAGCCCGATATTGTCGCTTCATTGACGGGATCACTCCTTCATCCATGGGCTGTATTAATGCCGTGACATCTGAAGGCAAGAATTTTGTGCAGATAAGACCATCATCAGGAGTTAAACGGCCGCATTTGGAGGCGAGGGAGCATTATCTAATAACAACACTGCTTGTGGTGGTAATCCTTCGTTGTTTAAAAAAGAACGAATGTCAGGCACAAAATTCTTGTGGAACCAATCAGTGAATATATTTCTGTCCATCCATGCACCCTTCTGGTTGGAGTAATTGACAAGCAAAGTAGCGCATTTGAATGAGCGAGGTCTTTTTACCTTGCCTATCAACTTGTGATTGCCTGGCACATTTCCACAGCATAACACTGTGATTCGCTATATGTGTAATTTATGCCCACGAGCATGACTAGCTTTCTGAAATGCCAAGGTTCGTGTTGGGAGGCCTTTCCAATACAAACCTGTCTCATCAGCATTAATATCTGGGCAGGTGTCAACATCTCTTCCTTCACAAATTTTTGAAATTCTAATCAAAAGAATCAGCAGCTGACACGTTACCACTCAAGCGTTCTCCTTGAATGGCAATTTCATGTATACCATATTGCTGTTTAAATCGAGTAAACCACCCACATAAAGCATTAAAGTTCCCTTCTAGCCCTAGTGATTCATGGAAATACCTCGCTTGCTGTGCACACATGGTACCGGAGACAGGAGTTCCATCAGCTCTCTTTTGATTAAACCAAAGAAGTAAGGCTGAATCTACTTTCTCGTAGGTTGATTTTTTCATACTCTATGTTTTGAGGGACCAGCACCACTGTCAGAAACTGCAGCAAACTCCATCAACTTAGTTTTGTTTTTCTATATACAGTGAAACCTGGGTTATACGTAACCCAATTATGCGTAATACTCCTTTATACGTATTTTATGGCTGGTCCCGGCGAAACACCATATGGTTACACGTATTAAAATACTGAGGTATGCGTAACTGACTTATACGTAAATTTCATTTATACGTAGCGTTCATCCGCTCCCGCCAGCTACTTTTATCTCGGTTGTACGTATTTACGTCCTGTGCATACATATTATTATTTTGCAACATTATAGGATTATGACATGTTAAAATAACGCGACGTAATCTGCTGGTATCCGATAACAATGGTTTGCGATAACAATGTAAGATTCTATCCTGTGGAAAAAATAACGAAACATTATGCGTTTTCTTTGCGATGCCTGAGATTCGGACACAAAGTAATCAGTGCTGCTTTTTAAAGGCCCTCAGCTAGGAGGGGGAGTTAGGGGAAATCAGAAGAAAAATCGGCCAGGCTGACTTTGTGCGCAGAAGGGGATAGTCGTGCACTGGAAGACACAGCGTTTTATCAGTCGTGAACATTCTCCTCAGTGTTTCGCCAGCCTTTATATTATATGTCTCAAAAAAAGAAAAGGAATTACAGTAGAGAATAAAATGAAAATTTTAAATGAGGCTGAAGAAAATCCGCACCTGTTGAAGAAAGAACTGGCTAACAGACTGAAAATTCCGTATACAACGCTGTGCACTATTCTGGCCAAATCCGACCAAGTGAGAGAAAACTATGCAAGCGCTGGCTAGAATGCACATAAAAGAAGACGTGTCCAGGAACTGCTGATCTAGAAAAGTCTCTGTTTATGTGGTTTAAAGAGATGAGATCAAAAAATATCCCTATAAGCGGCACCATACTGCAAGAAAAGGCCAAGAGTTTTGCAGCCAAGATGAATGTGAGGAATTTCAGGCTTCACAAGGTTGGCTGCAAGGATTTAAAGAAAGGCATGGCATCACTGGACGCATGATTTCGGGGGAGTCAAGTTCGGTTGACAATGTTTGTGCAGCCTTTTGGAAGGAAAAACAGTTGGGCATGCTGATTGCGGGATACAGGCCATCCGATATTTACAACATAGATGAAACAGGACTTTTCTACAATCTCCTTCCAAGTCGCACATTGGCAGAAAAGATGGATACTTGTCATGGGGGAAGAAGAGCAAGCAAGCAACGTTTGACAGTTTTTCTTGCTTGCAATGCGGATGGAACAGACAAGTGCCGGCCGCTTATTATCGGCAAATCTACTAAGCCTCGATGTTTCAAATACGTGAGGACATTTCCTACAGATTACACGGCAAATAGCAAGGCTTGGATGACGAGCAGTGTGATGAAAAAGTGGCCGATGGATTTAAATGATAGAATGCGCAAAGAAAAACGAAAAATTTTACTTTTCTGTGACAACTGTACTGCTCACGATTTTCAAGATTTCTCCCATATCCGCCTCGGGTTTTTCCCCCCTAACACCACTAGCAAGCTGCAGCCACTTGACTTGGGCATAATTGCCAATCTAAAGGCACATTACCGCAAAATTTTGGTTCAATATACTGTCTCCCTGCTAGAAGCGAGCCCGGAGAAAAATGCCCACAACTCAGTGTCCTTCAGGTAAGACAAATTGCTGCAGTGATCAGTAACTTCCTCACTTCATGAGCTTTGGTTTCTAAATTGTCTGAAATTGTGATTTTCTTATTCAGGCAATGCACTTCATTGCCTCCGCTTGGAATGCAGTCCAGCCTTCTACGATAAAGAAGTGCTTCCGTAATGCAGGATTTGTTTTTGATGGGCTGCATGAACCCGATGACGATGATGTACCCGATGATGTGGAGCCACCTGAGAGTTGGTCAACAGAATGATCGTTTGAGGACTTCATTCATTTCGATGATGATGTCGCTGTTTGCGCCAGCCTTGCTGAGTATATTTCAGACCAGTGTTATGCTCTAGATAATTTTTTTCCTGAACAAAATGCCTTTTTACCATCATACTTTAGAGATGATGACGAAATCACAGCAAGCGTGGTGACTCAAGAAGAAGATAGTGCCGAATCAGATGACGAAAAGAGCGAATTGTTCGGAAACCACCTCATTTTCAGAGGCATTGGCTAGCATGGAAGTGGCGAAGCGCTTCATTTTCTCTTTTGAGAGTCAAGAGGAGATTATGTCCATAGCAAATCAACTTGAAAGTTCTCTGTACCTTTTTTCCACGAAAAGGAAACAAAAGACAATAACTGACTATTTCATTTCAAATAAAATGTAATTTGTTGAAAGAGTATTTTTTTAAATCACGTGCTGATTTGAGTGCTACATCAGCGAGTGAGAGTTTGTGGTTGTGAGATATTTTGTTTATTTTTGCTCTATAAATATGTGCCTTTCACGAAATCACCAAATGTCTGGTTTAATCTTCATGTGTCGATCTTATTTAACCATCTATTGAGTTATACGTAACTCTGACTTATACGCATTTTTTGTTCGGTCCCTTGAACTACGTATAACCCAGGTTTCACTGCATCACGAATGGTTTGTATGCCAATACCATATTCGTCTGCCAATTTATTCATAGATTCTCCTTTTTCAAGTCTCTCAATTAATTCAAGTTTTTTTATAATAGGAAGAACAATTATCTAAATCAAATATCTAGTCTGCACATTCGTTATTCGACGAATGCCGATCCACGAATATGTGTATTCTATTTTTGGAGTATACTTGTAAGGGTCACGTGTTTTAATATATTTCATTGGGAAACAAATTTCATTTGTCATCCAAAAATTAAAACAAAAAATACACATTATTAAGTGAATAAGTGAACCTCCGACAAATCGTATTCGGCTTTAGCAGAGAATGTACTGAAAAACTTAAACATATTCATCAAATTAAATCCTTATATCTGACTTTGAAACACATACGAAAACAATGTCAATGAATAATATGATATTTATTTATTTTTGTTACCGTCGTGTTCTTTACCGTTTCCAAGGTATTGTTATAACTTCACAATAGCGTCGAAATATCAGGAATATGTGGACAAATGTGACGCGAATTAATAATCCGTCAATCATTTGTAATTAGAAGAAACCGGCAACAATGCAAATCACAATGACAACGAAAGATTTATCACGTAAAAATACGTCAGATTTTCGAATTTGAAACTGATCGGCGGCGGTCCGATTCGACTCGTATTTGAAAATCGACGGTAGGAAAATTAATTTTCATTCTTGTATGTCAGGAATCGTCGACCTTGCAAAGTAAAAGAGTCATTTATAAAAGGGAGGGAGAGGGAGGAAGGGAGAGGAAGGGAGAGGGAGGGAGAGAGCAGGAGGGATGGAGTGAGTGAGGTAGCAAGTGAGGAAGGGATGGATGGAAAGAGAGAGGAAGGGAGGGAGGGAAAGAAGGAGAGAGAGGGATGGAAAGGGAGAGAGGTGGAAGGAGAGAGGGAGGGAGGAAGGGAGAGAGGGAGGAAGGGAGAGAGGGAGGAAGGGAGAGAGGGAGGAAGGGAGAGAGGGAGGAAGGGAGAGAGGGAGGAAGGGAGGAAGGGAGAGAGGGAGGAAGGGAGAGAGGGAGGAAGGGAGAGAGGGATGGCAAGGGAGGGATGGCAAGGGAGGGATGGCAAGGGAGGGATGGAAAGGGAGGGATGGAAAGGGAGGGATGGAAAGGGAGGGATGGAAAGGGAGGGAGGTAAAATGAGGGAGGGAGGAGGAAGAGAGGGAGATAGGAAGGGAGGGAGAGAGGAAAAGAGGGAGAGAGGAAGGGAGGGAGGAAGGGAGGGAGAGAGGAAGGGAGGGAGAGAGGGAGGGAGGGAGAGAGGGAGGGAGGGAGAGAGGGAGGGAGAGAGGAAGGGAGGGAGAGAGGAAGGGAGGGAGAGAGGAAGGGAGGGAGAGAGGAAGGGAGGGAGAGAGGAAGGGAGGGAGAGAGAAAGGGAGGGAGAGAGAAAGGGAGGGAGGGAGAGAGAAAGGGAGGGAGGGAGAGAGAAAGGGAGGGAGAGAAAGGGAGGGAGAGAGAAAGGGAGGGAGGGAGAGAGAAAGGGAGGGAGAGATAGAGGGACAGACAGACAGACAAAACGACTTTATTAGGGCGAAATTGAGACTATGTAGTCCCTTCTTACATTTAACCCTTTCGTCATATAAGTAATTACAATATTTACAAAATAAGAGGAATTAAATACATACAGATTTTAACAAAATACAAATTAATTACAAGTTAATATATTTGTTAGTAGATAACAGAGCATTACCAAAGAATGTTAGTTTTGTGGGTCATAAAAAACTGTGTATCGTTTATGTTTTAACACAGAAAAATTCCCACTGCGGAAAACACCTACGAAGAGAAGAGAGGTGTAAAAAACCGCGAAAATTCCTAAATAGTTCAGGGGAAGGAAAAGAAAAAAAATCAATTATATGAGAAACAGAGAGAAAAAAACCATTCATAAATACAAACATACGTACATACATTTATATCCATATGAGGGAGGGGGGTGAGAGGGGAACAGGGATTGTAGGGTAAGATATGCCTGGGAGATTACATCGTCATTATGATACAGGAAAAATAAATTAAATAAAATTATAAATTTATGCATAATAAGCGCATTCTTGTGACAACCTGAAAGAAAAGATAGAGTGTGGTTCAATGCATGGGAAGTGAGAGAAGATGCTTGTAATACAAGCGTTTAAAAGTGCTTAGAGATAGAGAGTTTTTTATTAACGTTGGAAGGCCATTCCAGAGTTTACAAGCAGTGACAGTAAAGGATTTGTTGTAAATTTCTGTTCTATGAAGTGGAGTTAGTAGTTTATCACATTCTCTGGTATTGCAATGGTGAACTGTATTAATGGTGACAAAATTAGATGAAAGATAACAAGGGATGTTGTTATTTAGAATTTGATACAATAGAGAGAGAAGGTGAAGGTTTCTTCGGGAATCAAGTTTTAGCCAGGAGAGTCGACGGAAGTATTCTGAGACATGGTCAGATTTTTTAAGATTAAATATGAATCTGATGCAGGCGTTATGAGAACGTTGTAGCTTAATGGCGAGTTCCTTTGATAAGTCCTGGTATACAACATCACAATAATCGAAGTGAGGAAAAATTAGGGAGGTCACTAGCTGTATTTTTAGTGACGAGGGAAGAATGTTAACGAGAGGCCTTAGAGTGTGTAAGGAGGAGTTTACCGTCTTGCAGATTTTTATTATATGATTATTCCAGGTGAGCGTTTCATTAATTAGAATCCCGAGATTTTTTACGATTTTGCAATAGGGTATAACTGAGCCGTTCAAAGACAGAGGAACTGATTCTGCAAGGTTTATAGATGCCAGTAGTTTCGGATAACCGATTAAAATGGCTTGAGATTTCAAGGGGTTTATGGTGAGAAAATTATCGTAGCTCCATTCTTGAAGTTGGGCCAAGTCATGATTTATGTTAGCTATGGAAAGAGATAAGTTATTGGGTTTTGTGTCTAAGTAGATTTGGAGATCATCGGCGTACAAATGATGCTTGGAGTAAGTTAAGTATTGAGAACAATCATTTATGAATAAAGAAAACAATAGAGGACCTAAAATTGAGCCCTGCAGAACGCCTTGGTTAACATTAAGCCGAGAGGACGAGGAATCGTTGTAGATGACTTGCTGGGAACGGTTGCTAAGGTACGAAGAGAACCACTCTATTGAAGGTGAAGAGAATCTCATGCAGCGGAGTTTTGCTAGGAGTATGTCTTTATCTACTGAGTCAAACGCTTTACTAAAATCAAGCAATATTAGTACCGTGAGTTTTCTGTCATCCATGTGTCTGCGTATATCATCAGTTATTTTAATTAGCGCGGTGGTGGTGCTATGAGACTTCCGAAAGCCAGATTGATGGGGGTCAAGTAGATGATTAATGTCGAGAAAATCTGCTACCTGTTCGTGTGCAAGTCGCTCCAGGGCTTTTGATAAAGTGGGAAGAAAGCTAATCGGTCGATAGTCATTGTTAGCGGTGAGAGATTTCTTAGGAATTGGGCGGACTAACGCGTGTTTCCATTGCGATGGGAATTTTTCCTGTAATAAAGAGTGGTTGAAAATGTTAGCAAGTACGGGGAGTAATAGATGTATTAATTTGTTTATAATAATTATAGGAATACCATCAGCACCCTGGGCTGTAGTTTTGATTCTGCGTATTGCTGAAAGTACGTTAAATTGCGAAACAGCTTTAAAGTGGAATTGTGGAGAACCGGATGACTCGTTCGCTTTTGCAGTAAGACTACTAATTACTTTGCGTTTTCGTTCTATGTCGATTGTTGTTGGATTCGTCGAGATGCTCTCGTTAAGAGAATCTAGTGATATGTTTGGAGGTAAGGAAGAATCCTTGGACTTGCCAATTCCAAGGTGTCGCAGATTGTTCCATAAGGCGGATGTTGTAATATTGGAGGCGGATATAGAATAAGCGAATTTTATTTTGGCATTTCTAATCTGTTGCTTGGTTTTGTTTCTAATATTTTTGTAGGTATTGAACGTATTTGGGCATTTATTTGATTTGAAGAGACGAAAAATTGAATCGCGTCTAGCCATCAATAGTTTTAAATCGGCCGTTATCCACGGGGCGCGAGGTTTAGAGACGCGTGTGGTGTGGGAGGGAGGGAGGGAGAGAGAGAGAGAGAGTGACAGGGACGTAGAGGGAGTGCCAGGGAGGAAGAGAAAGGGAGGGGAGGGATGGAGAGAGGGAGAGTGAGGGGAGAAAGAGAGGGAGAGTGAGGGGAGAAAGAGAGGGAGAGTGAGGGGAGAAAGAGGGGGAGAGGGAAAGTGAGGGGAGAAAGAGGGGGAGAGGGAAAGTGAGGGGAGAAAGAGGGGGAGAGGGAAAGTGAGGGGAGAAAGAGGGGGAGAGGGAAAGAGAGAGGGAAAGAGAGAGGGAAAGAGAGAGGGAGAGAGAAAGGGAGGGAGGGAGGGAGGGAGGGAGAGAGAGAGGGAGATAAAGAGAGGGAGATAAAGAGAGGGATATAAAGAGAGCGAGGGAGATAGAGAGGGAGGGAGATTAAGAGAGAGAGAGAGGGATGGAGATAGAGAGCAGGAGGGAGATAGAGAGAGGGAGGGAGATAGAGAGCAGGAGGGAGATAGAGAGCAGGAGGGAGATAGAGAGCAGGAGGGAGATAGAGAGCAGGAGGGAGATAGAGAGCAGGAGGGATATAGAGGGAGGGAGGGGCAGAGAAGGTGAAAGAGAGATAGGTTGCCAGTGGGGGCAGGGAGAGGGAAAGAGAGATAGGGAAGGTAAGGGAGGGAGTGATGGAGGGAGGGAGAGAAGAAGGGGATGGAGGGAGATAGGGAGAGAATGGGGGAGGGAGGGAGAGGGAGGGAAAGGAGAGAGGGGGAGGGACAGGGAGAGAGGGGGAGGGAGGGAGAGAGAGGGGGAGGGAGGGAGAGAGTGAGAGGGAGGGAGGGAGAGAGTGAGAGGGATGTAGAGAGAGGGATGCAGGGGGAGGGATGGAGGGGGAGGGATGGAGGGGGAGGGATGGAGGCAACGTATGGGTATATGAGATAGAGAGAGAGAGAGAGAAAGAGAGAGAGGAGGGAGATAAAGAGTGAGGGAGATTGAGAGGGAGGGAGAGTTGGAGGGAGGGAGATTCGGAGGAAGGAAGAGAGAGGGAGAGAGAGGGAGGGAGGGAGACGGAGGGAGAGGGAGGGAGGGAGACGGAGGGAGAGGGTGGGAGAGGGAGGGAGAGCAGGAGGGATGGACTGAGTGAGGGAGCAAGTGAGGAAGGGATGGATGGAAAGAGAGAGGAAGGAAGGGAGGGAGGGGGAGGGGAAGGGGGGGAGGTAGAGAGGGAGAGAAGGTTGAGAGGGAGGGAGGGAGAGATGGATGGAGAGAGGGCGGGAGTGTGGTGGGAGAGAGGGAGAAAGGAAAAGAGGGATGGAAGGAAAGAGGGAGGGAGAAAGAGAGAGAGGGAGCAAGAGAGAGGGAGAGAGCGATAGGGAGGGAGGGAAGGAGAGACAGGGTGGAATAGAGGGAGAAACAGGGAGGTAGGGAGAGAGAGTAAGGTAAGGAGAGGAGGGAGAGGGTGGGAGGGAAAGAGGGGGAGGGTGAAGGGGGAGTGGGAGGGAGTTGGAGGGAGGGAGGGAGGGAGTGGGAGGGAAAGGGATGGAGGGAGAGGGATGGAGGAAGATTGAGGGAAACAGGGGAAGGGAGTGAGGGGGAGGGAAAGAGAGGGAGAGGGAGGGAGGGAGAGAGAGGTTGAGGGAGAGAGAGGTTGTGGGAAGGAGGGAGTGGGATAGGGGAGAGGGAGGGGATGAAGAGAGGGTGGAGAGGGTGGAGAGGGAGGGAAAGGGATGGGAAAAGAGGGGGGAAGTAGAGGGGGGAGAGGGAGGTTGGGAGGGAGGGACAGAGAGGGAGGGGAAGGGAGGGGGAGCGATGGAGGGAGAGATAGAGAGGGGGAGAGTGGAAGGGGGAGAGAGTTGGAGGGAGGGAGATTGGGTGGGAGGAGGAATGAGACGCAGGGAGGGAGAGAGAGGGAGGGGGAATGAGACGCAGGGAGGGAGAGAGAGGGAGGGGGAATGAGACGCAGGGAGGGAGAGAGAGGGAGGGGGAATGAGACGCAGGGAGGGAGAGAGGGAGGGGGAATGAGACGCAGGGAGGGAGAGAGAGGGAGGGGGAATGAGACGCAGGGAGGGAGAGAGAGGGAGGGTGAGTAGGAGGGAAAGGGAGGGAGAGATAGGGGATGGAGATAGAGGGATGGAGGCAGGGTATGTGAGATAGAGAGAGAGAGAGAGAAAGAGAGAGAGGAGGGAGATAAAGAGTGAGGGAGATTGAGAGGGAGGGAGAGTTGGAGGGAGGGAGATTCGGAGGAAGGAAGAGAGAGGGAGAGAGAGGGAGGGAGGGAGACGGAGGGAGAGGGAGGGAGGGAGACGGAGGGAGAGGGTGGGAGAGGGAGGGAGAGCAGGAGGGATGGACTGAGTGAGGGAGCAAGTGAGGAAGGGATGGATGGAAAGAGAGAGGAAGGAAGGGAGGGAGGGGGAGGGGAAGGGGGGGGAGGTAGAGAGGGAGAGAAGGTTGAGAGGGAGGGAGGGAGAGATGGATGGAGAGAGGGCGGGAGTGTGGTGGGAGAGAGGAGAAAGGAAAAGAGGGATGGAAGGAAAGAGGGAGGGAGAAAGAGAGAGAGGGAGCAAGAGAGAGGGAAGAGAGCGATAGGGAGGGAGGGAAGGAGAGACAGGGTGGAATAGAGGGAGAAACAGGGAGGTAGGGAGAGAGAGTAAGGTAAGGAGAGGAGGGAGAGGGTGGGAGGGAAAGAGGGGGAGGGTGAAGGGGGAGTGGGAGGGAGTTGGAGGGAGGGAGGGAGGGAGTGGGAGGGAAAGGGATGGAGGGAGAGGGATGGAGGAAGATTGAGGGAAACAGGGGAAGGGAGTGAGGGGGAGGGAAAGAGAGGGAGAGGGAGGGAGGGAGAGAGAGGTTGAGGGAGAGAGAGGTTGTGGGAAGGAGGGAGTGGGATAGGGGAGAGGGAGGGGATGAAGAGAGGGTGGAGAGGGTGGAGAGGGAGGGAAAGGGATGGGAAAAGAGGGGGGAAGTAGAGGGGGGAGAGGGAGGTTGGGAGGGAGGGACAGAGAGGGAGGGGAAGGGAGGGGGAGCGATGGAGGGAGAGATAGAGAGGGGGAGAGTGGAAGGGGGAGAGAGTTGGAGGGAGGGAGATTGGGGTGGGAGGAGGAATGAGACGCAGGGAGGGAGAGAGAGGGAGGGGGAATGAGACGCAGGGAGGGAGAGAGAGGGAGGGGGAATGAGACGCAGGGAGGGAGAGAGAGGGAGGGGGAATGAGACGCAGGAGGGAGAGAGGGAGGGGGAATGAGACGCAGGGAGGGAGAGAGAGGGAGGGGGAATGAGACGCAGGGAGGGAGAGAGAGGGAGGGTGAGTAGGAGGGAAAGGGAGGGAGAGATAGGGATGGAGATAGAGGGATGGAGGCAGGGTATGTGAGATAGAGAGAGAGAGGAGGGAGATAAAGATTGAGGGAGATAGAGAGGGAGGGAGAGTTAGAGGGAGGGAGAGTTGGAGGGAGGGAGAGTTGGAGGGAGGGAGAGTGTGAGGGAGGGTGATTGGGAGGAAGGAAGAGAGAGGGAGAGAGACGCAGGGAGGGACGGTGAGGGAGAGGGAGGGAGGGTGAGTGGGGAAGGGATGGATGGAAAGAGAGAGGAAGGAAGGGAGGGAGGGAGAGGGGAATGGGGGAGGTAGAGAGGGAGAGGAGGTTGAGAGGTAGGGAGGGAGAGATGGATGGAGAGTGGGCGGGAGTGTGGAGGGAGAGAGGGAGAAAGGAAAAGAGGGATGGAAGGAAAGAGGGAGGGAGAAAGTGAGAGAGAGGGAGCAAGAGGGATGGAGAGAGAGAGAGAAAGAGGGAGCAAGAGGGAGAGGGAGGGGAGGGGAGGGAGGGAGAGAGGGAGGGAGAGAGATAGATAGATAGATAGATAATCGTTTTTATTCGGGCGAAATTTAGACCAGAAGGTCCATTCTTACATTTAACCCTTCGTTAATATAATAAATACAAGAAAATGAATAAATAAGGTATAACAAAATACATTATATAAACATTATGTACCTAAATCATACTAATTAAAAGATAAAATTGAATACAGATTTGTGTTTGTGGGGAAAATCTAGGTAAAAACAGACATGTCCTCCCTAGCAAAACCCACGCAGGAAAACACCCACTAAGAAGGGGGGTGTGAAAAACCTGCGAAAACCCTAGATAGTGTACATATGGCAATACAAAACTACAACATTAAATAGAAAGGAGTATATACAGTGGAGAGTTCGTATATACAGCGTAATTATATACCATCATAAAAAAGTACACGTAAAGGTAATAGCGTAATGTAAACAAGAAATATACAAGTATGCAGAATGAGATGAATTATACATGAAATATATACAATGAATGAATATAAAGAATGTTGTTGGGGCATGCATATTATAAGAAAGCAGGAAAAGATATAAAATACATAAATAATATAATACAATACAAAATAATATAAAACAATAGAAAATAAGAAAAAAAATAAAAGCAACACAAAAATATACATAAACAATAGAAAAAATATATATATATATATAAAAACAATACAAAATTAAATTAAGAAATACAAAGTAATATAAGACAATACAAAAAAAAACTTGAGTAAGGATAATTTATGGGGAGTGTAAAGAGATGATTAAGGATTACTTTGTTGTTTTAGAAAGTGAGAGACATAGGTGCGTTTGAATGAGTTTAAAGAGGGAGATGTTTTAAAATTCTCATCTAAGTTATTCCAGAGTCGGCAACCGGAGACTTGAAAGGATTTATTGTAGATATTCGTCCTGTGATGAGGAATAAGGAGATTATTCTTGCCTCTAGTATCCCGCTTGTGTACTGTATTGATTTCATTGAAGAGGGAAGAGAGGTAGTCAGGTTTATTATAAGTAAGGATTTTGTACATTTGCATCAGGGTATGTAAGTTCCTTCGAGCGTCAAGTTTGAGCCATGAAAGATTATTGTAATGTTCGCTAATGTGGTCACTCTTTTTAAGGTCACCGATGAATCTCATGCAGGAGTTTTGTGTGCGTTGAAGTTTTAATGCCAATTCACAGGAGAGATCATTATAAACAACATCACAATAGTCAAAGTGAGGAAATAGGAGTGTGGTCACTAAGAGTTTACGTAAGGAATTAGGTAATAAGTTTTTGAGTTTTTTGAGAGAGTGCAAGGAGGAGTTGATGGTACTACAGATTTTATTGGTATTAGGAGCCCAAGATAGAGTTTCATCTACTATGACACCGAGGTTGACTACTGATTTTTTAAAATGCAATGTGGACCCCTCAAGCGATAGAAGAGGAGATTCGCTATGATCTATGGAAGCCAATAATTTGAGGTAACCGATAATAATAGATTGACTTTTTGCGGGGTTGATCTTCAGAAAGTTATTTGAGCTCCAAAGAGAGAGAGAAGCTAGATCAGAGTTGATTTTAGCGACAGCATCGGGAAATTCAGGTACGCGCGAGTGATAGTAGATTTGGAGATCGTCAGCATATAGGTGATAATTACAGTGAGTGAGGGCATTTGAGATATCATTAATGTACAGAGAGAATAGCAGGGGGCCAAGAATAGAACCTTGTGGAATGCCTCTATTTACATTTAAGGGACGAGATGATAAATCATGAGTAATAACCTTTTGAGAGCGGCCATTTAGATATGAGCGAAACCAGTTTCGAGAAGCGAGTGAGAAGTGCAAAAGTTCAAGTTTGCATAGTAGGATGTCTTTGTCGATGGAGTCGAAGGCTTTACTGAAATCCAATAGAGTTAGAATGGTGATTTTTCTCTGATCCATTGCTTTGCGGACGTCGTCCGTTACTTTCAATAGTGCGGTAGCTGTGCTATGCGATTTACGAAAACCAGATTGGAACGGGTCGATGAGATTATTTTTTGAAAGGAAATGAGTTATTTGCTCATGTGCAAGTCTTTCAAACGCCTTGGAGAGAACAGGCAAGAGACTAATTGGTCTGAAATCAGCGTTTTAGTGAGAATTGTTTTTCTTGGGGATAGGACGGACAAGAGCTGATTTCCATGAAGTAGGGTATTTAGATTGAAGAATAGACCAGTTAAAGATATGAGTGATAATGGGGAGAATGATAGGAATTAATTTATTTATTAGTATTATAGATACGCCGTCATCTCCTATTGCAGTTGACTTAATTGCACGAAGTGATTTAGCTACCTGTGGTTGTGTGAGTGGTGTAAATTCAAAGATTGTATTTGAGGTGTGATTGGGTTTGAGGCTACGGATACGTTCAATAGTTTCAGATTTTAGGCCTACATCTATGGTCGTGGGAGGTTTAGTGAAATGAGCATTAAGCTCGTCAAGGGACAGGTTTGGTGGAAGTTGCATATCTTTATTTTTACCAACACCCAAGTTCCGTAATTTTTTCCATATCGAGGACTGTATTCGTGCAGAGTTGGTTGAATCGTGTACATATTTAATTTTAGCATTGCGTATAAGTTGTTTTGTTTTATTTCGCAATGATTTATACCGCGATAGTAAATCAGGATCCTTAGATTTCTTAAAATCACGATAAATGCTGTCACGGCGGGACATAATCGATTTTATTTCTGGAGTTAGCCATGCAGCATGTGGCTTTGAGACCCGAATGATTCTGGGAGGGGCAAACTTTTCAAGTAGCTGAGACATATATAAATTAGTAAGTCTGAACTTTATCGTCTATGTCTTCTAGGTGCTCGATTAATGCCAGGGTAGGAGCGCCGCCTCTGATGTTAATAGTGATTCATTAATAGATTTATAGTCGCGAACCGTTATGAATTTCTGCTTAAGTTTTTGACAATGTAGGGAGTAAGCAATGTAAATCATATCGTGCGAAGAGATACCAGGAGCTGCTAATTGTCCGTATTTAATTATTTTCTCGGGATTTGCCGTAATCGCAAGATCAATCCATGTGGCGGAGGTTGCCGTATGATTCGTAGGCTGGAGTGGCAAGACGTTTAGCCCTAGGGACTCGAAAGACTGTAACAGAAAGTTACTTTCATGGTTGGGTACGAGTAAATTAGCATTAAAATCACCAGTGATTATTAAATGTTGAAAGTCTTGAATGTGTTTGGATAGAGTTTCTTCTATATCGGAGAGGTGTCCTATTTTAGGTGGCCGATAAACGATTCCTATGAGGATTTTTACGGAGTTAACTCGCGTGTCAAGTAGAAGGAATTCGGGGACGTTTAGAGTACT